>CM077643.1:275351918-275936918 GCA_039707465.1 Rhabdophis nuchalis | reverse complement strand
CCTTCTCCCTGCATTTTATTCAAGTGGTTATTGAGCTTGGTTTTGCTTAGCTCACCCGGGCTTGCTCAACGCACACAAATAATTCATGGGAATCAATCTTTCAATGCAGCTGTGTCCTTTTGTATGTTTTCCCAATAAGAAGGGGTCCAAAATGAACCCAAAATGTTGAAGACACAATTTATGTTAATTTTTAAAAAGCATTCTTTGGGAATTTTTATGCTCCTTATGTAGCGGTAACCCTCACAAGGGCTGCTGGCGTCTGGGTTCACCTGGCCCTCTCCCTCAGGCTTGTTCCACTGAAGCCTCTACTATCCTATTCTCTTCTCTCCCTCAGGCTTGTTCCACTGAAGCCTCTACTATCCTATTCTCTTCTCTCCCTCAGGCTTGGCCCACCGAAGCCTCTGTGATACTATTCTCTTCTCTCCCTCAGGCTTGTTCCACTGAAGCCTCTACTATCCTATTCTCTTCTCTCCCTCAGGCTTGTTCCACTGAAGCCTCTACTATCCTATTCTCTTCTCTCCCTCAGGCTTGGCCCACCGAAGCCTCTGCGATACTATTCTCTTCTCTCCCTCAGGCTTGTTCCACTGAAGCCTCTACTATCCTATTCTCTTCTCTCCCCCAGGCTTGGCCCACCGAAGCCTCTGCGATACTATTCTCTTCTCTCCCTCAGGCTTGTTCCACTGAAGCCTCTACTATCCTATTCTCTTCTCTCCCTCAGGCTTGGCCCACCGAAGCCTCTGCGATACTATTCTCTTCTCTCCCTCAGGCTTGTTCCACTGAAGCCTCTACTATCCTATTCTCCCCTCTCCATCAGGCTTGTTCCACTGAAGCCTCTACTATCCTATTCTCTTCTCTCCCTCAGGCTTGTTCCACTGAAACCTCTACTATCCTATTCTCTTCTCTCCCTCAGGCTTGTTCCATCAAAGCCTCTAATATCCTATTCTCCCCTCTCCCTCAGGCTTGTTCCACCGAAGCCTCTACTATCCTATTCTCTTCTCTCCCTCAGGCTTGTTCCACCGAAGCCTCTAATATCCTATTCTCTTCTCTCCCTCAGGCTTGTTCCACCGAAGCCTCTACTATCCTGTTCTCTTCTCTCCCTCAGGCTTGTTCCACCGAAGCCTCTACTATCCTATTCTCTTCTCTCCCTCAGGCTTGTTCCACCGAAGCCTCTACTATCCTATTCTCTTCTCTCCCTCAGGCCTGTTCCACCGAAGCCTCTACTATCCTATTCTCTTCTCTCCCTCAGGCTTGTTCCACCGAAGCCTCTACTATCCAATCCTCTTCTCTCCCTCAGGCTTGTTCCACTGAAGCCTCTACTATCCTATTCTCTTCTCTCCCTCAGGCTTGTTCCACTGAAGCCTCTACTATCCTATTCTCTTCTCTCCCTCAGGCTTGTTCCACTGAAGCCTCTACTATCCTATTCTCTTCTCTCCCTCAGGCTTGTTCCACTGAAGCCTCTACTATCCTATTCTCTTCTCTCCCTCAGGCTTGTTCCACTGAAGCCTCTACTATCCTATTTCTTCTCTCCCTCAGGCTTGTTCCACTGAAGCCTTTACTATCCTATACGCCGATTCGCTCCCACAGAGAGGGACTTCTCCGGGTGCCGTCCACTAGACTCTGTCAGCGGGCAACGCCCAGGGGAAGGGCTCTCTCTGTGGCGGGCCCAGCCCTCTGGAACGACCTTCCCCCCGACATCAGAACAACCACGGACTTCCGCTCCTTCCGTCTGAAATTAAAAACTCATCTTTTCTGTTTGGCCGGCCTTGGGTAGCCTCTCTCTACAGGGTCTAGCTGTTTTAATTGGGTATTTTAGCATGTTAAGGGGATTTTAGCACAGGCCCAGATTTAATTTGTTCTTAATTATATTTGTATATTTATTGTATTGTGGTTTTAGTTTTCCCTGTGCACCGCTCCGAGTCCCTACGGGGAGAGGAGCGGTCTATAAATTAAATTATTCTATTCTATTCTATTCTATACATCTGATGCGCCAATTGCACCCCTTACTGGACCGGGCTGCCCTTCGCACAGTCACTCAAGCTCTCGTGACGTCCCGTCTCGACTACTGTAATGCTCTCTACATGGGGCTTCCCTTGAGGTGCACTCAAAAGCTACAGCTAGTCCAAAACGCAGGCGCGCGGGTAATTACGGGAGCCACCAGATGCTCCCATATAACACCGATCCTGCGCGAGCTGCATTGGCTTCCTGTGGCCTTTCGGGTGCGCTTCAAGGTTCTGACGACCATCTTTAAAGCGCTCCATGGCTCGGGGCCTAGTTATATGCGAGACCGCCTCCTGCCCCATACATCCCTTAGACCGATACGCTCCCACAGAGAGGGCCTTCTCAGGGTGCCGTCGGCCGGACAATGCCGACTGGCGACACCCAGGGGAAGAGCCTTCTCTGTGGTGGGCCCTGCCCTTTGGAACGACCTACCCCCTGAATTACACACCATCACCGACCTCCGCCTCTTCCGCCAATGTCTAAAGACATACCTTTTCCAAAAAGCCGGCCTAGCCTAACCTCCCACGGGGACTTTTAGAAAGTTTTTAAATTGGGTATTTTAACAATTTGGTTTTTAGCATAGGATCGGGATAATTTAATATTTATTTTAAATTATGTATTTATTTTTGTACTTTTGTATATTTTTAAATTTCCTGTGTGCCGCCCTGGGTCCTTTGTGGAGAAGGGCGGGATATAAATATAAATAAATAAATAAAAAATTCTCTTCTCCTCTCAGGCTTGGCCCCCAGAACCCTCTGCTATATCCTATTCCCCTATCTCCCTCAGGCTTGGCCCCCCTTCCTCTCACCCCCTCTCTCCCTGCTTCCTCCCAGGCCAGTCCCTCCTTCCTCCCCTAGCACTCCTCCTGTCTCCTCCCCTTCCTCCCAAACCCTCCCCTTATTCCCTCCCCCCTGCTACACTTATTAAGTCCTATTCACCTTTAGGATTAAATATACATCTTTATTGCACTTACGTTTCTTGTTATATAACATTCAAACTGCTAGCTAACAGATGTCTATGCAGATTCTCAGTCATCCAGGTCATAGTTGTCCCACAGCATAGTTGCTTTTTCCAAGGGGCAACTGGACTTTCTTTGTCTTTGATGATGTTTCGCTTCTCATCGAAGAGCTGAAGAAGCTTCCTAGATGAGAAGTGAAATGTCTTCAAAAAAACCCAGAAAGTCCAGTTGCCCCTTGGAAAAAAAGCACCTGTGGGACTGCTAGCTAACAAGTGAAAAAGTTGGCAGGAAGTGGGGGGAAGAGAGGGGTTCCCAAGGATAGACTTCTGCAATGCTTAATCATGTATTAAAATGATGTATAACATTTATTAGTATTCATTTGTGCTGCTGAAGGCCAAACTAATTTATTCTAGCATACGAGACCTCCCAATGCTCCAAATTCCCAGAATTTACATATTGTCATGTTATAGAATTATTTCAGTTACAGTTGCTATATTCATCATTTTTAAAAATTGTATAGAAAGAAATCCTTTGACTTATGAGTAGTCACTTGAAGTTATGACGTGTCCTTTTAAAAAAAAAAAAGAATTTTATTGGTTTTAAAATTTTTTACAGGGAAAAAGGATACAAGGTGCAATAGCATTTTGGCATCTTCCCTGCCGTTGGTGATGTCCCTCCCCAAAAAACTTCATACATATACAATTTTAAAAATAAAGGATAAGCATATAGAAAAAATTAAATCTTATAATCCATATAATCAATCATCTTTCCCTTTGCCATTTTCTTGTGTATCAACAATCACAATAAGTTTTCAAATAAGTCTTTTCGCAATTGACTCTTCCCTCCCGTCTCCAGGCCGGGCCGTCGCTTCTTCTGTTCCCCCATCTTCCCCTCCCAACTGGGAGGAATGTTTTTTAATAAACGTCTCCGCCTTGGTTAATGTTTTGATTTTTACCCTGTCCCCTTCCCAAAATATCAACATTCCTTCTGGCAATAACCACTTGAACCAGATTCCTTTTTTATATAATTTCTTAGACAAGAAGGTATACTTCCTTCTGATCTCTCTAATCTTTTTCGAAATTTGTTTCAAGATGGTTATTTCTTTGTCCTGATATTTTAAAGTTCCATCCCGTTGGGCCCTTAATTATTTTATTATTATTATTTTTTATTTATTTTATTAAATTTATACCCCACCCTTCTCCTAATATCTCATCCCTTGTGGATCTCCTAAGGAATTTAACATGTATTTCTCTTGGTACATTATTTATCCTAGCATAAGCTGAATTAATTCTATAAACCAGGTCCATATCCCACCAGAGCTGATCTTTCTCTTCTTTGATATATTCTGCTAAAATTGTACTCATAATATCTTTAAGATCTTCACCTTCTGCTTCTGGCAAGTTCTGGAACCTGAGGAAAAAAGACATTCTTTCAAATTCAATCTTAATTATGTGAGCTCCTAATTCTAAGCCCTCCCTCCGGATCTCCTTAACCTCCCCCCCATCTCAGCCATTTCCTCCTGCAATTTCGCAATTTTCTGTTTATTTTCCGTTGTATCCCTTTTCGTTTCTCTAATTTCAAGTGTTAAATCTGTCAGTTTATTCATAATCTCGCGAAACATCTCCGCAACTGAGTGTTCCTGCGGTCCCTCTTCAGTGCACTGCTTCGGCAGGAGTTGTGAAATCTTTGATTGTGTGTTCGGACCAGAAGCCGCTGAAGAGGGCGCAGAAAGTGATTTTCTGGTTGGTGGCTTTTTGGAAGTCATTTTGCCAGTTGATGAAAGGAAAAATGGCGTTGATAAAACAAGCAGCCAAGACGAATCTGAGGTATCCGGGAATCCGAACAGAGGGACAGTCTTAAAAGTTCACTTTTAAAGATGAAAGAAAAGAAAGAATTCTTACAATCCGAATCCAGGAATCCACCTATTTAGGAGAGATCTGGGAGCCTCTGGGAGGAATGTTAAAAGGGAAAGTTTCTTCATTGTTGATTGTAGAATGACGAAACTTCACACAGGGGAGTTACAAACGGAGAACAAAGAGGAGCCATTTTGCCTTGCCACTCGACAGGAAGAAAAGTAAAAGTTGCATTCCATTTACTTTCTTTTCTTAAGGGTACTCCGTAAACAATTGTTGCAAATGTGATACAATGTAATTCTTTTCCATAGCTACTTCAAATAGCAAGTTAGTCCTTTCCTCTCTCCATTCAAATGGAGAGAAATTTTCTGCTTGCCGCTTAGCCCGAGGGGGGATTAAAAATTCCCCCTTCCAATCTTCCTTTTAAAATAGATTGAACTGGAACTTACAATGACTTCTTGCCATCCTTCCTCACTAGTCCAAGTGATTTGGGAGCGTCCTTTGCCTCTGGCCGTTCAGAAAGTTATGACACGTTGTTAAAGTTACAACTGTCATGACGCGTCCTTAAAGTTACAACTGTTGGATACTTCCCTCTCCCCCCATGACTGTATTTTTGGTGCTTGGTGAGTGGCTCACATTTATGATCAGTTGCAGCATCCCACAGTCACATAATTGCAATTTGTGGTGGGGTTTTTTTTTGTCAGTGGTGTTTTTTTGCAAACGCCTATTGGATATGCTGGATTCACTTAACAACCACATGATTTGCTTAACAACGGCTCTGATTCACTTGACAACCATTGTAAAAATGGCCATAAAATCAAGTCGTCACATGGTGCCTCAACTTACATCTGCAATGATTATGGCCAAAATTCAAGTTCCATAGTAGTCATAAATTGGCGACTACCTATATTCATTTTGGACATCTTAGCACGTCTGTGTGACTGTGTATATAATCATATTACCTCATTTTGTGTAGCTTTACTGTTTTGAGCAAGCAGAGAAATGCTTTAAATAAATACATAGGTTCTCTTGCCAGAGAACAAGAATTGGAAGGAATTTTCTGCTGAGCCTAACATTTTTGAGAGAAACTGCATGTATAGAGAGCTATCAGATGAAACACCTAACATTTAAAATTTTTCGAAGGTAAAATACAAGTATAAGGAACTCTAGATCTGAAGAAGGAGAATGATTTTACCTTTTGTTCAATTAACAATGTCCATGTTTATGCATTGAGAAAGGTTTCCTCCCTCTCTTTTTAATAGTACCCTATTGAGGAGGGTACATCCAACCCAATGTAAACTGCCTGCAAATTGCCATAACATCTAAATATCTATGAAGATTCTCAATCATCCAGATCATGATTGTCCCGAAGGTGCTTTTTCCAAAAAGCAACTGGATTTTTGGGGGGCTTTTTTCATTTAAAAATGTTTCACTTTTCATCCAGGGAGCTTCTTCAACTCTGAATGAGAAGCAAAACGTTTCCAAAGGAAACTCAAAAATGCTTTTCAAAAGGCAATTGAACCGTTTTTTCCTTGAGGAAGAAGAACAAAACATTTCATTTCTCATCCAAGGTATGATGGCACGCGGGTGGGTGGTGGGTGGGGTGGGAGGAGCGATGGAAGGATAGGTTCTGACCAGATAGTACTGGTCAGAGGGGGGTTCCTAACGGTTCGGACCAGTTTGGCGGAAGCGATAGTAACCTGGCAGCCTGGGTCGCTGGAACCAGCAGTGACCCATGCCTGCCACGCCCCCGAACCAGTTCTTCTACAGGGCTGCCATCTTGTTTTTTGGTTCTGCGCATGCGCAGAACAATTTTCAGTAGAAAAAATTATTGTTTTCATTTTTCACGTTTTTGTGCATGTGCAGGCCCTTTTATTTGCAAATGTGCAAGCATGTGTAACTTGCGTGCACGCGAAAAAATTTTTGAGGCACCGAACTGGCAGCAATGCCGGTAGCAACCCACCCCTAGTGCTGGTGTGGTGGAAGGACTGTATTTCTTTGCAGTCCTTTTACAATCCTTCATTCCCCCCCCCCAAAAAAAATCCACCCTCACCCCTGCCCCCATCACATCATAACTGATGAAGTTTCTTGGATGAGAAATCCAACATTTTGTTCTTCCTCAAAAAAAAAAATTGTCCAGTTACCTTTTTTAAAAGCACTGTTGAGACAACTATGATCTGGTTGATGGAGAATCTCCATAGACATTTTTCCAAAGGGAAAAAACCAGAAAAAAGTTCAGTTGCCTTGAGGAAAAACCACCTTTAGGTTGTAACATCTAGAGCAGGGGGCTCCAACCTTGGCAACTTTATGACTCATGGACTTCAACTCCCAGAATTCCTCAGCCAGCTTCCAAACTTGGCAATTTTATGACTCATGGACTTCAACTCCCAGAATTCCTCAGACAGCTAAGGAATTCTGAGAGTTGAAGTCCATGAATCATGAAGTTGCCAAGGTTGGAGACCCCTGCTCTAGAGGATGCAATGAAATGCCAGAGATATTAGTTATAGAACTGGGAGCCCTGGCAAATAAAGGAAATTTAAGGTTCTAGCAAATTCCTTGGACTCTGTGAACAAGAAAAACCATAGACAATACCTTGAATGGCTCCGCTACTGACCACCCTCCATATCTACATAGGAACCATTTGCACTTCAGTTTTGAGATGCAGACAACACCGACTCATCCCGAACAGCCAGCATCTGCTTCAATAGGGAAGAAAACATCCGGCAGCCAAGAAGATCCACACCCATTTGTGCTATTCAGGTGACCCCGAGGACACAAATAAAGTGGCCTCAGCGATTGTCTAAAAGAGTGCAAATGGCCAGCTGTCTGCATGGAATATGATTTTTTTCATTCTCCACCATCCAGTCAGAGCTGAAGAAGGTTCTTGGATCAGAAGAGAAACGTCTTCAAAAAACAAACAAACAAGAAAGTCCAGTGGCCCCCTCTTTGGGACCACCAGATCTATCTTCTAAATCTTACTGCTTCTCAAAAACCCACGATACATGTATGTGCGTGAAAGAGATACACCTCAGTTTTTTCTAAAGCTTTAGACTACAAATGATGGTTTTCTTCGCTGGTACGTATCCATCATATGCTATGTTTTAAAATAGCCCCTTGATAGTGATATGCTTAGTAATATGCTTAGACAAGCAGCAAATGAGCTGGCATTTTTAATGTATGGGCTGTAAGGTCTGTTATATACCACACTGGTTGGGTTTTATTAGTTAGCTGGTGGCACTTGGTTAAGCCAGTCTGCAGGAAGAGTGATTTAGAACTTTTCCCAAAGTCCTAAATGATGGTTCTCATCTCGTCATCAGGATGTGTCTCACATATTGAGTTTTGACCAGCTGTCTCACTGAGAGATGGTAAGAAAAACCAGATATTATCTAGAATTATAGACACAAGGGGAGGGGGAAGGTGTCTGTATTGCTTTCCCTCTCCTCTAAGCCAAATGAATAGGATGCATAAACACTCACTGTGCAAATATTTTGTGCTCATAAAATAGTGGATAAGGTACATTTGCTGTTTTATGGTGTGTGGTTGTTGCAAATGTTCACATCTCCAATTTCATTCCCATTTTAAAAATAGGCTTCTATGAGCAGCAGACTTCATAGTCCATGAAATGGAATTCTGGGAGTTGAAGTCCACAAGTCTTAAGGTTGCCATGATTAACAAAGACTGGACTCACATGGGTCTGATAAGGACTACTATATGGTAATCCCAGACAGCCACATACTGTGCATATATGTAACATTTTCTTTTCTTTTTTCAAGTTCCTGTCAATGTAGTTCTGTTTCCGGCTACATCAGTGCTGGGTTCCTACCAATTTGGCCCGGTTTGGCCAAGTAGTTAGTAACTTGGCCATAGATGCATCTGAACTAGTTCTATATGGCATCTTGCTTTTTGCTTCTGCGCAGAAGCAATTTTTTTACTATTGCACATGCGTATGTAGAGTGCATCAAGTGTGTGTTTGTGCATGCAAAGCGTGCCCCCACCCAAAGCATGTCCCTGAGCGAACTGGCAGTAAAAGAATCCTGAACCCACCCCTAGGCTGCATCTTATGTAACTGAATTAGTGGAGGTCTCAAACCTGCAGCCTAAAATCATAATTTGGTTGCTTCCATTCTTGTTCCGCTTGATTCAGTTCTTTAGTGAAGTGGCCTGGAGTACAGGGTTTATAGTAAGTTTACCTGTAGTCCGTGGCTAAAATAATGTTTTGCCTCCCACGTTTCTTCCAAATAATACATATTTAAAAAGCAATCAGCAGTTAAAGCCTTAAAAGCTGCTTTTTTTCTGCTTCATCATAATTGCAAAGATCAGAGATAACAGTTTATTTTGAAACGTGCATGCAGCAATTATGGGATTATTCTCCAGAGGAAAGGATATGGGCTGCTGTTCACAAATGAGATATTTACGTATATACAAGCTTAATAAAAAAAAACCAACAACTTAGGTTCCATATCTTATAAGCATTTTTAGACAGAAGGTAAATTAGCTCATTTGAATCTTAAAAGCCTTTATTATCACATATAACCATGAAGGTGAATTTATGGTGTGCAGAGTCCTCTCTGTGGGCATGCACATCATTGCCATAACCCCATCCCCTACCCCTACCCCTACCCCTACCCCTATCCCTACCCCTACCCCTATCCCTATCCCTATCCCTATCCCTATCCCTATCCCTATCCCTATCCCTAACCCTAACCCTATCTCTAACCTTAACCCTATCCCTTTCCCTATCCCTACCCCTATCCCTACCCCGATCCTGAACCATAACCCTAATCCTATCCCTATCCCTATCCCTACCCCTACCCCTATCCCTACCCCTACCCCTACCCCTATCCCTATCCCTACCCCTACCCCTACCCCTAACCTATTGCCAGCTGCTCTTCTGGTTTCTGGCATGCACATGTGCCAGGGCATCGGAAAATACACTGAAAATGCCCCCCAAATGGCAAAAAATGACCTGAAAATACCCCAATGGCCTTAAAATGATCTGGAAAAGGTCCCCCCCAGAAGCCTGAAAACTACCCAAGAAACAGCCAAAAACCAGGCATGCGCACGCCAATCAGCTGGTCTTTGGATTTCCAATGCTCTGGCATACACACACAGTCACATGCACCAGCATGCACATGCGTTCCGGTTTGGGCACTAAGTTCTGAAAAGGTTCACCATCACTGACATATAAATGATTACATGAGAAACGAAGTCCACAGACATAAAATCAAAAGCGCCTGCAGCAATATGAGCAATTTCTTAAAGTTCACCTGTGTACAAGCTTATCTATTAAAGCAGTTTTTTTTCTGTTTAAGGGAACAGGAATATGATTTGCAGTAAACTCATTTTCTCAAATGTAATACCTTGTAATAATGTAATAATAAATGCAATACCTATAAGGCGTGGTCAGCTCTTCCGTGCCTCAGATTTAAATGGTGACTACACTCTAATGATTCGCCTCAGCCAATCCCACCCTTGTCGCCAGCATTATGTATGTGAATTCAGTGGCAATGACTGAGGCGAAAAGGCAGCAGCAACAGAACTATTTATTAACAGGCTAAAGGCAACTCCAGAACTAAGCGAAAGGACACCTCCCGCTCGGCAGTTTTGTACCCCGAGCTGTCAACAGGGAGGCCAATCAGCTTGCTTCAATCTTCCCGCTCCAGCTCTGCGGCTTGGCCAATCAGCAACGACTGTGCGTGGACACGTCTCATGAAACAGGGACATAACATCCTGGTTTACAGCAGTGGCAGGATTCAAATAATTTAACAACCGGTTCTCTGCCCTAATGATTTCTTCCAACAATCAGTTCACCAAACTGCTCAGAAAGTTAACAATTGGTTCTCCCAAAGTGGTGCGAACTGGCTGATTTACACTGGTTTACAGGTGTGTGTGTGTGTGTGTGTGTGTGTGTGTGTGAGAGAGAGAGATTCTGCTCGTTTCCCCCCATTATTTGTAGCAAAACATTAATATATGCATATTGCATAATTGTATCATCATTTTGATACTGAATTGAATTTATCATCTAAAAATAAAATTCCAGCAGACCGTGGAACCACATTGTTAGGAGCATCTCTTCCAGAATTCTCAGCTGTCATGGCCAATAATCCATGCTGGCTGGATATTCAGGGTAATTCAGGCTGGAGGAGATGTTCACTCAGCGTTCAATTTCTGATGTCTGTTCCTTAAAACAATGCCAATATTTTAGCACTCTTTGCTTCACATGTGTTAGCAGCTAAAACAAAAATATTTGGTGGTTGCTTGTCAAAACAAAATATACAAACTACAAAGTTTCTCTCGGCACATTCCTTCTCTATTTATAAAAGCAGCAGGCAATTCCAAAACCAGTCACCGTTTTCGCTCTGCATTCCTTTAAAATTAGTTTTATGACAAGCAGCAATCGCGGCTTTACTGCCACCAACCTCACAATGCTGGGAGCACAATCATGGCTCCTCTCAGCTGCTTAACAGAACTCAAAACACAGCATTCTCACAGCACCCTCAATTAGGTTTTTAATTCATCAAGTGCTGATTACTCTGCTGCTTTAAAAAACTAAAACAGTGACAAAGCTGAAAATTTGCAAAGTCACTGTCCCATTCCATCCACCTGTCCCATTCATCCATCCATCCATCCATCCATCCATCCATCCATCCATCCATCCATCCATCCATCTATCCAGTTTAAAGGACATATATTTAAGAAGTATGAACACTTAAAACAGAAATAGATTGTAAATAGTCAGAAGAAAGACTCTCAATAACAACAAAACAACCTATAGCCGTGATGGCAAACCTATGGAACATGTGCCACAGGTGGCATGCAGAGCCATTTGTTAGGGCACATGAGGCATTGCCCTGTCAGCTACAGCCAGCTGGCCAGATGACTTTGGCCTTCTTTTTTTGGCCATTTTTCACCTTCCAGAGGCTTCCCTGAAGGTGAAAAACCATCCAACGTGCAAACCGGAAGTTCAGGAATGGACTTCTGGTTTGTGCATTGGGCCATTTTTCATGCTCCTGAGCCTTCATGTGGCCATAGATTTCCTATATACATTTCTGCTCAACTGCACCAAATTACATGAACGTTTACTCGGTACATAATTTTTCTTTTTGAATATATATTAGAGTAACTTTCTGGGATGTGTTCATGGTTTGTTCATGGTGAATAAGAACTTAAAGGCCACCACCTCTCACTTGCAATGCTACATCTACTAATGTTAATGATGTCATTACCATTTTCTCTTAATGTTGCAGATGTTCATAAGGTTTAAAGTATGTCATTTATAACCCGGATGATCAGCGCAACATTTGCAAGATGAATATGTACAAAATCTCTAGCTGCTTATAACTTTTCATATTTTGCCTAAGCATTTGAGGAATTCGGAATCATTTAAAGTTTTGTTAGCCTTCTTTTAGAAGACCTAAAGATAATTTAAAAGTATTTCAAAATAATTCATGGGAAAATGTTGATAATCTCAGAAATGAAACTCACATTTTAATCAGTCAAAAAATAGTAACTTTAGGAAACTTGGACAACGATTCTGATCAAATCATCAAAGCACTACTTCCTTGAAAAATGCAAAACTGTCTCACTCTTAGTATTTCCAATATAACTGTATATATTGAAATGTCAATGTTATTGTAGGTTTTGAAGTAAACATGGTTTAACTTCTGTGCATGTGATCATTCTTTTGGGATTTTGCACTTTTACTGTCACATTCTGGCAGTCGCATTGAAGAAACCAATAGTTTGTTTGATGCAAGGTTTTTAACTCACTCTAGCAACCAAGTGTTAACCGGCACTGAATGACAATGATACAAAGATAAACAAATCCAAGTCAGTTCTAACCAAGGTAACACCGTCACATGCGCGTGCGCACACACACACACACACACACACACACACACAATTACCCCACCCAATTCCACCCATAACTCCATCTAGATGATGCTCAACCACCAGTATCAATCACCATTACCCTCAGCCATCCTCAGCCACGCCCCTACTCAGTGTTGTCATAGCCTCCTTCCTGGTCAGCTGCACCCGAGCAGAAGTTATGTCAGAGCAGGCAGTTGCATCCGAGTAGGGTTACTTCACAATAGGCTCTGAAGTGCAGCTGTTGTCCAGGAGGCACGCCTGCAGAGTTGTGAGGGAAGCAGTGGTGGGATACGATTGGTACGCCACGGGCGTACCAGTGCCTGCCGGGAGCATCAGATACCGTTCCCATACAGTGCTCTGGAGGGCCCACCCACCCACCCATTCGCCCTCCCTACCTGTATTTGAGCCGATCGGGGATTCAACATGCACAGAGTGTACGGCGCTTGCGCAACGCTCTGCCGAGCAGCTGGAGCATCACGGCCGGTAAGTATGCATGCACTGCATGCATGTGATGGATGCCTGGCCCCGTTGCACCGTACTGGTTGCACCAGGATCCAGAACCCACCACTGGAGGGAAGCCATACAGCTACAGGCTTCGTCGACATCAGAAAGAGGAGGGAAGGAGTTCAGCAGCCGCTCCATTAGTGTTAGCAGCAATGGCAGTGTTGGCAGAATGTAAGCATGGCTGAGCAGGGATGGCGAAGAACAGGGTCCCCCTTGAATGGCAGCCTGAGGGCTGACATTTACTTTGTTGAGTAAGGTAACTGGAGTATGCTAAGTGTGCTATTTTATTAGGCACCAACGAAGTCCTGACTTATTTCTTTGCTACTATTTTTTGAGTAATGAATGCGTTATGAATTTAGTAAGTGGTTTGGAGGCTGGATTTGTTTGGCGTATGTCCAAGGTCACAATGTGACAAATACTAATGTCTCTAATACATTTGCCGTCATATCTGCATTTACTTTATGACAGTGGATTCTTTGGCTCTTGCTGCCTCACAGATGTTTCATAAGAAAGATGTATCTTATTTTTGCCAAAACCCAAAGAAAACCAAAGATGAAAGAAGAATGACCCTGATCCCATAAAGAAACATTGCGGTAAGCCATGCAGAGTCAGGTAAAATACCACGATTCATAAAATTGTTAAGTGGAAATTAGTTTTTCAGTTAATGAAAGACAACATCTGTTCTCGAGTTTCACTGTTTGCATTGGAGAGAGCAATTTGCTTGCAAACAGAATTACCATATCATCAAAAACTATCCAATATTGCAATTCTGTACAAACAGGACAGCCTCTGAAACATTCTTTTGAGAAAAGATGCTTAAGTTTGCAATTTCTCTATAGGAAATAGATATACCATCTTCCACAATGGAAACTTTTCTCAAAATAGCCTCAGTCCATATGAAGTATATTGTAGAGGTATAATGTTCTTTTTTAGCAATTTTTATTATAAATTGTTTACTATCTTTATATGTTCTTGCTTTGTTCTGCAATAAGTGTTTGTATTTGGACACAAAGTTTACATTCTCTTTACCGTAGTATTATGCCAGCTTCTCTAGCAGCTTCAGTTTTATATCAAAAAGCAGACTATTTTATAGTGGAAACTGATTAAAAACGTTCCAAAAAATAATGAATAGTGATAATGACCATAGTAGCATTTTCCGACAAGTTTTAGGTGCCCGACATATTGATCTTTGATAAAGTGATCAACATTAAGTTGAATTTCCTGGATCTACAATTATAAAAAAAAGGAAATCCACCATAAAATACTGAGGACAACGTACACTGATCTGAACAGATGTTACTCGTTCATTATTCTGCTTAATAAAATAGAAATCCTGGAAATTCATTATTAATACTTAACTGATTTTGTTTAGGATTCTGTTTAAACAATATAAGCAAAATTACCTTATTTTTGGTACTATAGCAGCTGATTGGCGGTTGGAGCGACCGCCTGGAATACCGCTGATCAGATGTTCTAGGCGGCAGGGATTGCCATAGCCCATTGCTGTGGCCTGCTTGCCGCCGCAACCCCTTTGCCACTGCCGTGGCTTATTTGCCATGGCTTGTTCGCTGTGGCCCACTAGCTGCCACCATGGCAAGTTCACTGCCGTTGCTGCGCATTCACCACTGTCTGTTTGCCGTTGTGGCTCCTTTGCCACCACCGCAGCTCATTCATTACCACCCATTTGCCACAGTGGCCCATTCACCGCCAATCGGCACAATTGGTGGTGAACGGGTGGTGGCGATAGGTGGTGTGGTGATAGGTGGTGGTAATCCTTGCTAGCTAGAACAGCTGCTGCACCACCAGTCGGTGCCACACCAGCCTTCCCCCCCCCCACTGCAATATTCGCTCTATAAGATGCACAGACATTTCCATCCACTGGGGGGGGGGGCGGAGTGCATCTTATAGTCTGAAAAATATGGTACATTTTTTAAAAAAAGATTTTTCAAATGTATTTATTTTGGCTGAAATCAACATATATACAAGGAAAATCAGCAGCGACAATTGGTAGCTTCAAAATAGCAGACAAACAGGGCAAAGTTTGCATTGTGATACCATGTCTGCTAACTAATATTTTCTGGACATTACCCTCCCCACACCGCTAAATTGCTAGCTACAGTCCAGCTGGTTAGCTAGGAATATATTTTTAAAACTTCAGTGTAAGGTCCCCAGATCCTCAGCCAAAAATCTGTTCCATTAAATGTTTGAATCATTCCATTTTTTCAAATGCAAAAGATTATTTTTTTAAATAAAACTTTCTTTAATATATGTTTCTCTGTGTGCAATTTCTGTTAGTATAACATTTCAGCCTATGTTTGAAGACCTTTATGGAGTGGAGGGCATCATCTATGCCCCCTATTTAGAAGCAAACACCACTTGTGGGATTTTTTCCTACTGGGCTGCTGTCTTCATGGTTCCTTAAAATGTGAATGTTTATAAAGTAATGCTATAGAGTTAAACCTCTAAACTAAAACAATTGTTTTGACAATTAAACAAGCAGGAAAGCAATAAAACAACTTAAAGGCTTCTTAAAATTCATGCTGCTTACTGTGTTCAATTTGCCCTCTGCCCAAGAAGTTATTATATATGGCTTATCCACACAAGGTTATTGAGACATACATTATTTCAGCATTTATATTATAAACACTTCTTAACTCTCATTCAGCATTTTCGCCTTTTTCCCTGCAAGCTAAATATTACTTTAATTTTATGTAAAACATACTTGAATAAAAACTGAAATCTTCCACATGAGTTCCAACACCATCATTTGTAAGGACATCTTGATGGGTTACAACAGGCTTGTCAGGCTCAAATTATTCTTCAGACACACTACGTGTATGTCTAGCCCTCTGGAGAAGGCTCCAAAACTGTGAAATATGAAAGAAGGAGAAGAAAGAGAAGGAGAGGACAACCAGCAGCAAGGTGGATGGACTTAGTTCTAGTGACGATGGGTTCATAGTTGGAAGACTTGAAGGGAAGGCTAGAGAGAGATCATCATGGAAAAAATCTATCTATGTGGTTGCTAGGAACCAACAACAACTTGATGGCACATAGTTAATCAATGAAATAGGGTGCGGGTCAATGCTGGCCTTAGCCTAAGCTAAATTTCTCTTCCTGCTGAAAATAAAATACAATTTCTGGTTTGAGGGTGGCCTGTCTCATTTCTATATGGTTGAACTAACCCTGATTGGAATTCTCTGGTTCATTAACTAGCAGAACACAAAGGTAGAAACAAGTATTGCTACTCTGTTAAGAGTAGCTAAAGAGAGAGATGCATAAGGTCCAAATGGAAAGGGATATTGATTATAGTAAGTGGTGTGATAAAATGCTTGATCTTGGCTTAGTCATCATGGGAAGTGAAGGACATATTCATATCTTCAAAAGCTTGTTGGAGGGGAGAGATTAGGAACACACGCAGGGGTGAAATTCAGCTGGTTCTGACAGGTTCTAGAGAACCGGTAGTGGAAACTTTGAGTGGTTTGGAGAACCGGCAAATATCACCCCTGGATAGCCCCAGAGTGGGGAGAGAATGGGGATTTTGCAGTATCTTTCCCCTGCCACACCCACAAAGCCACACCCATAGAACCGGTAGTAAAAAAAATTGAATTTCACCACTGAACACAAGTCATCCAGTCAGGAGAAAGCAGAACAAAAGCAAAGAGAGTCCTTTGCTTGCCCTCTTTTACTCCAAATGCACATAGTGGTCAATAGGATGAAATGAGCAAAGAATCAATAATCCCAGAGTTTTAATAGCTTCCTTATTAATAACCTCCTGGGAGTTAATGCAGACCCTCCAGTTCAGAAGATCTTCAAAGCATCATTCTGTTGCTGCTTTAATATCTTAATCCTTTTTCATAAGTGCTATAGCAATACTTGGTAGATTTTCTTGATTGGTTTAACACTTCTGTTATTTAATTAACAGTTTAGAGGGAAGGTGGGTTATATGTTTTTAAGTATTAAATGACCATCTCCTATGAATATTACGTTTTGCTGTTTCCATTAACTATAGAGAGTAGATGAGGATTCTGACTCACCAAAGTAAAAAAGCCCCACCCAACACTGCATCTGTTCTGGCAAATCAAACCACATTCACAAATCCATACATGGAATTGTTGTCAAAAAATATCCTCAAGCATGAAGTATAACTGAAGGCTCTCCTCCTTTTAATGGGATTCCTCCAGTGCCCACATACAGAGATGGGCATCGCATACAGTAACAGTTCGCCTAGAATGTGAAAGTGTGCATGTACGCGGCAGCAAACATATAGCGATTATATAGGATGGGATAGTACCAGGGCAGGTGGGCGGGATCCTGTCTTCCTTGTGGGACAATTTAAAAGCACTGATAGGTCAATTGTTCTGACTTTGTTTTTCCTTTCATCCAGTGACAGCAGGAGAAAGCCATCACTTAATATCATTAAAGTGTGGTTAGTTGAATGTGAGCATGTCTGAGTAAGCTCTTTAGCTACCTTCTAGTTGATTGAGTAACAGGTTACTAAGCTGAGATGCTCTATCATTTGGATACTTTCTGAACATGGCTTTATTGGTCTATTGGTCTTCCAGAAGACTAATATGCCAAAAGAATACCCTAGCAGGTAACCCTAGAGAAGATCAACCCTGACTGTTCTTTAGAAGGCCAGATCCTGAAGATGAAACTCAAGTACTTTGTCTACCTAATGAGAAGAAAGGACTCACTGGAGAAGAGCCTAATGCTGGGAAAGATTGAGGGCAAAAGAAGAAGGGGATGTCAAAGAATGAGGTGGCTGGATGGAGTCACTGAAGCAGTAGGCATGAGCTTAAATGGACTCTAGAGGATGGTAGGGGACAGGAAGGCCTGGAGGAATGTTGCCCATGGGGTCGTGATGGTGGACATGACTTTGCAACTAACAACAACAAAAGTGGGCAGGCTGATGATTGATATGAAAGGAGAAGGGATGGAAGGAGTAGAAGGAAGGAGCTCTCAAAGCGCATTGGAAGGTTTCTTTCATATGTCATTCCAGCCTGTCTTAGGAGCTAAGCTGTTTAGCTAAGCTAGAAGGGAAACTGACGGACAGAATATTTGTCAGGTTCACTCCAGTTCACAAACATGTTAAATGGAGAAATGTTGCAAGGGCATGACAGGGCTGAACACCTGTAACTGTAGTACAGAATTCTATGAATACATCAAAGGGTATTAGAGTATTATTTCTCAAAGTAATAACAGCTTAGAATAAGGTCAGGTAAACCTATACAATGCCAAAGGCAGCACACAAATGTAATGCACTGATTAAATGAGTGCAGAAGAAAATCCACCTCACATTTCTTTCACAGCTGAAAATGACCAGGTGAGGGAGAAAGAGGTTCTCCTCTTCCTCCTCCTCCCCCATCTACTTATCCTCCAAGAGACTATTATACCTATGTAAGAAACTCACACAATTAACTTTAACTTTAACTTTATTTAAATTTATATACCGCCCTATCTCCCTTGCGGGACTCAGGGCGGTGAACAGGCAATCATAAAACATAAAAACATTGGGTACAATAAATATAATAAAAATAAGAACCTGTTCTAAAAAGTCCTGATAAAACCCAGTTGATAAAATAAATTTAAAAGCTACGCCAGGCGGACCGCACGAAATAGATGAGTTCTCAGGGCCCGGCGGAAGTATTGCAGGTCTGTGGTTGTGCGCAAGTCGGGGGGAAGGTCATTCCAGAGGGCCAGAGCTGCCACAGAGAAGGCTCTTTCCCTAGGGGTCACCAGCCGACATTGGCTAGCCAACGGGACCCTGAGGAGACCCTCTCTGTGGGAGCGGACTGGTCGATGGGAGGTATAAGGTAGGAGACGGTCTTGCAAATATTCAGGTCCCTTACCATGGAGCGCTTTGAAGATTGTTACTAACACTTTGAAGCGCACCCAGAAAACCACAGGTAGCTAGTACAGCTTGCGCAGGAGAGATGTTACATGGGAGCATCTAGAGGCTCCCAAGATCCCCCGCGCAGCCACATTCTGTACTAGCTGGAGTCTCCGGGTGCACCTCAAGGGAAGCCCTATGCACATAATGCTTGAATGGCATCTTGTGAAGCATGGGTGAAGTAATACAAAGATATACCATATTTTTCGGAGTACAAGACAAATCGGAGTATAAGACGCACCCAGGTTTTGAAGAGGCAAATTACAAAAAAAAAAGTAGACAGGTAGATAGAGGGATAGAGAGGGAGAGAAAGAAAGAGAAATGCAGTAGGTAGATAGGAAGAGAGAGAGTAGGTAGGTAGATAGGTAAATAAAGGAATAGAGAGAGAGAAACAGAGAGAGAGAAATACAGTAGGTATGTAGGGAGAGTGTGTGTCTGTGTGTAGGTAGGTAGAAGGATAGAGAGAGAAATAGAAAGAGACAGAGAGAAATACAGTAGGTAGATAGGGAGAGAGAGTGTGTGTGTAGGTAGGTAAGTAGGTAAAGGGGGAGAAAGAGAAAGGGAGAAATACAGTAGGTATGTATCAAGAGAGAGTGTGTGTAGATAGGTAGGTAGAGGGATAGGGAGAGAGAAATAGAGAGAGAGAGAGAAATACAGTAGGTAGGTAGTGTGTGTGTGTGTGTGTGTGTAGATAGGTAGGTAGGAAGATAAAGAAATAGAAAGAGAGAGAGAATAGAGAGAGAGAGAAATACAGTAGATAGGTAGGGAGAGAGAGGATAGGTAGGTAAAGGAATAGAGAGAGAGAAATAAAGAGAGAGAGAAATACAGTAGGTAGGGAGAGAGAGAGAGAGAGAGAGAGAATCCTGGAGAAGGAAATCGCTGACAAACCTTAAGACTTTGTTTCTGCTGGCACAAAAACAATTAAAGAGCTTTCCAAAAGTGTTTTTACACTCTGCAAACCTCCCCAAAACTTCCCATTTCTCCATGAAAATGGGGCCTTTTTTTTCAAATAAAAAGCATGACTAGCCTTGGGGGGGGGGGGCTTGCAGAGTGCTCCTGGGGGAGGGGGGAAGGTCAAAAATGAGCAAAAAACCAGCCCATTTATCGTGAAAACGGGCTATTTTTGTGTCAAATAAATTGCATGCATAGCCCTATGGAGGCTTATAGAGTGCTGCTGGGGGCTGGGGGGGGGGGGCAAAACCGGCCCATTTTAGGCTAATTTCTTCCCTGCCCAGCCCCCAGGAGCTCGCTGGAAGCCTCCATAAGGTTAGGCACAGCCAGTTTAGTGAAGGGGGCGGGTTTCAGGAGGCAAAAAAAATGCTGTATTCGATGTATAAGAAGCACCCAGATTTTCAGCCTCTTTTTGGAGGAAAAAAGGTGCGTCTTATACTCCGAAAAATATGATAAACATGTGTCTGGGGTTTTTTCCCCCTGCAACCCTTGAAGGGCAATACTGAGAGACTGAAGAAAATGGTTTTCACTGGCCAGTAAAGGTTTAGGAGATGCCATCACCAAGATTGTGAATGAGATATTGAAGATCATTTGTATGCCAAGATTTTCTCTGGGAGAGAGTCATAAATTCTACTTTAAAGCTAGAACAGCTAAGGATGAATCTATGTCACCTCCACAAAGGGTTTTCGATGAGAGAAAGATTGGACCACAAGGTCATATTTTTAAAAACAATTGGCATTCATAATTTTGATGTATTCATTAGTATTGCCATTATTACAGTAACTGTAAATCCAGTTTAATATAGCAAAATAAAAACAATTCTTTTACAAAAGAGTTAAAATTGCCAAACTGCTTAATAGACATTGATTTACTTATGAAAAAAATACCAAACCCTTCTATGGAATCATCAAAAGAAAAGTATTATTTGATCCATATCCCATTTTCCCATCAGATCCCATTGCAGCTTTTATCATTAACGAATTAGATGGCACATCAAAATAATCTGTGTGCAGGGTGAATATAAAACACAAGAGGAAAAACTTCTAATTTGCTTTCTTTTGCTCTGATGCTATTTGTTCCGTCGTTAGGAGTTTGTGGCAATTTAGTTTCTTTTTAAAATAATTTTATTCGGCTTTAAAAGCATTACAATTACATTTTCTTTAAAAACCCTAGTTGTTCATTTGTAATATAATAGCAGTTTAATTCCTCGTACAAAAGAGAATCTTTTGAGCCTTCATACAAAGCAGAACCCAAAAAATAGGTTTGCTTTTATTCTTCAGGCTATGAACCCATCTGCAATTGTCTTAGAATCATCAGCTGCTGAACCTTTCATTTTTTTGAAGCAGCTAAAAAGAATTTTCTGAGTTCTGCCTGTCTTGTTCTTTTGATTACGATAATTGCTTGAAACTAGAGATATGAAGGCCTGGTTAAGGTGGGGGGGAAAAGACAATGCTTTTTGTAGGAAAAAAATGGAGAGGGAAAAAAACGGGTTATGAAATATTTCCCTCTACCTTCTTTTGAAATTATACCTTCAATAATTTCAATCGAAGGGAAAATACTCTGTGTTTGGAAACAGTCTTGCCAAATCAAGAAACAAACAACGTTGTCGTGCAAGGATAGAGAAACTTGTCCCAGTAAATGGAAACCTTCAAATTTCAGGAAGAAATACTGAAAGCAAAGGCTTAAAAGGATTGGAAAGTGCTGACAGGCCAGATGGTTTAGAAGTGAGGGTAGATACATTTTTATGTGATCAGATGGGCCTTTGGAGGGCTCTTCTGCATGGCTGCACTAAAATGCCATTATCCAGTGGGCAGCCACCGAACATGATACCAGTTTAAAATAAAGTTGACTTCACTTACAACCCCTATTGCAGTGATGGCTAACCTCTTTTGGCTCTCGTGCCAAAAGCGGGGAGAGCGCAGGGGGGTCGTGCATGGGCGTGCCACACCCATAATGCTATGTACGTGACCCCCTGCTTTTGGTGCGCTTTTTTCACCCTCCCCAGGCTCCAGAGGCTTTCTAGGAGCCTCGGAAGGGTGAAAACAGCCTCCCCCCCACCTCCAGAGGCTTCAGGAACTTCCCTGAAGCTTCCAGAGGGCGAAGAACGGCCTCAAAAGGAGGCCTAAATCAGCTGGCCAGCGCACACATGTGCACTGGAGCTGACAGGGCAACGCCTCACATGCCCTAAGAAATGGTTCCGCGTGCCACCTATGTCCCCCGTGCCATAGGTTCGCCATCACTGCCCTATTGTGTCTCAGCAAAAGGAATGAAAAAGAGTTCTATATACAGGAAGTCCTCGACATAGGACTGCAATTGAGCCCAACATTTCTCTTGCTAAGCAAGACAGTTGTTAAGTGAGTTATGTCCATTTTATGACTGTTCTTGCCACATTTGTTAAGTGAATCCCTGCAGTTGTTAGGTTAGTAACATGGCGGGTAAATGAATCTGACTCTCTCATTGACTTTGCTTGGCATAAGATCATAAAAGGTGATCACATGACACCAGGACGTTGCAACTGTCATAAGTACATGCCAGTTGCCAAGCATCCAGATTTTGATCCCGTGACCATGGGATTGTTCCAATGGTCGTAAGTGTGAAAAACAGCCGTAAGTATTTTTTTTCTGGGCTGTTGTAACTTTGAATAGCCACTAAACGAGTGGTTGTAAATCAAGGACTACCTGTACACCGGAAATGGGAGGGGGTTGAACTTCATTATACCATGTGACAGCTATTTTCCCAACAGCTTTGTCACTGCAGCACCAAAGTTATGGAAGGGGCCATTTTAAACATGTGTCCAACAGTCTGCAGTGAGATTGGAGGACATGAATCAAGATGTTCTACAACCAGAAGTCTTTTGAAAGACCATGGGGCACATTGTTTAAAGCCCTCCTCCCCACTGCTTTGGGTTGGCAGTGTGCGTGTGGGATGTTATGGACCTCAAGGTTTTGCAGTCAGAATTCCACACTGTTGTAGCCTTAGTGTTGGGGTGCAGATAGAATTCATTTTCTCCTGCTGGAAGGGAAGCATGGAAAACGGTCCCATAGCCACCCTGTGAGGGGAAATGGATCCTCTTTGTGTCCAGAGAACAGACATCAAGAAGATCCATTTCTAATGTTCTCCCCATTCCTGACCCCAACTCTCCTGCTGTGAAAAGGCAAATGGCCCTAAAAATCAGTGGCTGAGGGCCAGAAAGGGGGTCAAAATAATACCGTAGGATAAACTTTTGCTGTCATGATCCCGACTAATGAACCCAAGCAAATCAGAACTCAGAGGCTAAAGTCTTCCTCTAAGAACTTCTTTATTGGGTACATCATATTGGCACGATCAACTGGAAAACCAGCTCTTAAATGTTTCCCACAGTTTCGGTATAATTAAAATAGGAAATAACTCCCTCCCTAAAAGTCACATTGGCCCATTAGGTTAATTGGCGGGTTCTCTGGGGCACTCCTCCCCATCTCTATCTACCACCTGTAGAGATGACCTTGGTTCCTATGAGAAAGTTCTTGTTTTGTCTAACAACACATTTCATCCTCCTTCCCCCTCCCCACTCTGTGTGGCAACTGAGCAGTAGATAAATGGCTTCTGCTAAATTTGTTTTGAAGTTGGCATTTGCTCTTAAATGCAGCGGAGAATGATTTCCTGACTGCTACAAGGGGCATGCCGAAGTTAGGCAACTCTCTGCACTTTTGCAACGGAGCAGGAAAGATGGGCAGAGGCAGCTGTTGTGATGGGCATGGGATGAGGAGAGGATGACACTGTGAATTCCAGTCCTTGGAAAGTAGTTAATGGAGCTTCCTTGCACTGCGGCAAGCAGGCTGTGCCTGGAGCTTGTTCTTCACCTCAGCTTTTTCTAGTGCCTTCATATCTGTTTGACACAGTAGAGAACAACATCCAAAGTAAAGAACTGCCTTTGCGTTCCTGTTTCCTCAGCTTTCAAGCATTAAGTATTGGCCAGGGAAGAAATGAAGAGCTGCTACATCCCTTAGCCATATTATAGCTACGTATTCCACAAAAATTAAAATCATTTTAAAGGAACTTTATTCATTCATAATTACTATTAACTTAATAATTACTGCTAAGGAAAAATTGCAATTACTACCTGAATAAATGAAACTCTTCAGTTTAATATACCAAACCAATTTTATATCCAAGTTATACATACCGTATTTTTCAGAGTATAAGACTCACCGGAGTATAATAATAATAATAATATTAATATAATAATAATAATAATATTTTTATTTTATATACCGCGTTCTCTCCCCAGAGGGACTCGGAGCGGTGCACAGGGAAAACTAAAAACACATAAAATAAGTACATCAATAATACAGTAGAATAAAAATAAATTAAACTAATTGTCCCTGCACTAAAATCCCCATTAAAACTAATGTTCCCTAAAACAGGGGTCCCCAACCCCCGGGCCGCGGACCGGTGCCGGTCCGTGGCTGGATGGGAGCCGGGCCGCAGGGCTAGAGAGGAGGAGGAGGGAGGAGGAGGCAGCCCCCTGAGCACAGCGCGCGGGAGAACGCAGGTGCAGCTGTTCGCGCCGTTGGAGTGTGCCTCTTCCTCCACCCTCGTCGACGGAGGGATTCCTGGACGCCGCCGGACCGGCCACCGATTCCCTCCCCTGCTGGCATGCCGGCCACTCATTTTCTGGGACTGCGGAGGCTCTGCGGGCTGGGGAGGGAACTGGCGGGTTGCTCCGGCGGCGCAAGGAGTCCCTCCGTCGACGAGGGTGGAGGAAGAGCCCCCACCATCCTCCTGCGTTCTCCCGTGCGCTCTTCCCAATGGGCTGCCCCCCTCCCTCCTCCTCCTCTCCAGCCCGGCTCCTATCCAGCCACGGAGCCTGAACGAGCGAACGAGCGACCAAGCGTGGCAGGCGGGATGAGGAGGCTGGGGGCGGGGGGACGGGACGACGATGACGACGACAGACACACATAGAGAGACAGAGGGAGGGAGGGAGAGAAAGATAGACAGAGACACAGAAGGAGTGATTGAATGAATGCAAGACAGACACACACACACACACACACACACACAGAGTGACAGAAATGGGCGGATGAAGGAGAGACACAAAGAGAGAAAGAAAGAAAAAAGTGGGAGAAAGACAGACAGAGAGAAAGAGACAGAAAGGAAAGAAAGAGACAGGAAAAGATACAGAAAGAGGGAAAGAGAAAAAGAAAGAAATAGAGAGAAAGGGAAAGAGAAAGAAAGAAATAGCGAGAGAAAAAAAGAGAGACAGAGACAAAGTAAGAGAAAGAAAGAGAGAGAGAAGGAAAGAAAGAACTTATGACCACAGTTGAGGCCAAAAGTTTGGTTGCTAACCAAGATCATTGTTAAGTAAGTTTCACATTTTCAAAGTTGGCCACGCCCACCCAGTCACATGACTGCTGAGCCCCTCAGCTGGTCCACAGAATTTTCTTTAAAATGAAACCGGTCCCTGGTGAAAAAAAGGTTGGGGACCCCTGCCCTAAAAAACCCTAAGGAAGAGACTACCCTAGGCCGGCCAAGCAGAAAAAGTGTGTTTTTAATTTTTGACGGAAGGAGCGGAGGTCCGTAGTTGTTCTAATGTCGGGGGGAAGGTCGTTCCAGAGGGCTGGGCCCGCCACAGAGAAGGCCCTTCCCCTAGGCGTCGCCCGCTGACAGAGTCTAGTGGACGGCACCCGGAGAAGTCCCTCTCTGTGGGAGCGAATCGGCCGTGAGGATGTATGGGGCAGGATCCGATCCTGCAGATAGCTAGGTCCCGAGCCATTGAGCGCTTTAAAGATGACAACTAGCACCTTGAAGCGCACCCGAAAGACGACAGGCAGCCAGTGCAGCTCGCGCAAGAGAGGTGTTATGTGGGTATACCTTGTGGTCCCCATTATAGCTCGCGCGGCTGCATTCTGGACCAGCTGAAGTCTCCGGGTGCACCTCAGGGGGAGCCCCATGTAGAGAGAGTTACAATAGTCCAGTCGGGATGTCACGAGAGCGTGAGTGACTGTGCAAAGGGCATCCCGATCCAATAGGGGGCGCAACTGGCGTACCAGGCGGACCTGGTAAAACGCCCTCCTGGCCACGGCTGTCACTTGATCTTCCATGGACAGCCGGGTATCCAGGAAGACACCCAAGTTGCGCGCCCCATCCACAGGGGCAAGATGTTCGCCCCCTATGGCCAGCGATGGAGTCAGCTGGTTGAATCGGGCGGCCGGAAACCACAGCCACTCGGTCTTGGTCGGGTTGAGCCTGAGTCTGTTACTTCCCATCCAGATCCGCATGGCTTCCAGATGCACCCAGGTTTTGAAGAGGCAAATTTTTAAAAAAGGTAGGTAGGTAGATAGAGGGATGGGGGGGGGGGGAGAGAAATGCAGTAGGGAGGGAGGGAGAGAGAGAGAGAGAGTAATTAGGTAGGTAGGTAGGTAGATAAATAAAGGGAGAGAGAGAGAGAGAAATAGAGAGAAATACAGTAGGTAGGGAGAGAGAGAATGTAGATAGGTAGGTAGGTAGAGGGATAGAGAGAGAAATAGAGAGAGAGAAATACAGTAGATAGGTAGGCAGAGAGAGAGAGTAGGTAGGTTGGTTGGCATAGAGAGAGAAAAATAGAGAGAGAAATACAGTAGATAGGTAGGGGGAGAGAGAGAAAGAGAGTAGGTAGGTATATAGGTAGATAGAGGGAGAGGGAGAGAGAGAGAAATACAGTAGGTAGGGTGGGAGAGAGAGAGAGTAGGTAGATAGGTAGGTAGGTAGGTAGATGTTTCTAGTGTATTTATCCATGTGCTGGAGAAGGAAATCACTGATAACCTGCAGCACCTAAAACTTTGTTTCTGCTGGCACAGCACTTGACCAATCTAATTTTCATCAAACCTTCTAAATAAACAGACTTCTGAAAGGAAAAATAAGTAAATAAATAAGGGAATTTCCTGTGAGTTCAAAAATTCTGAAAACTGAAGCAGTCTTGATATTGACAGCAGGATTAACCTTCCTTTTCACTCTTCCATCTTCCTGAATTTAAGCTTAACCTTAAATATTGAGATACTATATTTCTTACACCAACTAGAAACAAGCACACAAAGCTGACCTCTTGTCCATATCCTGCACAAGCGGGGGCAATTACTAGCTGTCGGCTCCAATTTGTCTCTTATTCCATATTTCAGTCTACCAATACAAACAATTTCAAATACAAGTATCTTTCTGAGGCTTTTAAAGCCAGACAGGTATAGGAGGGGGAGTATCTTTGATAATAAATGAAGACAGACAGTGAGAATGCCAGATCTTGGTTCTGAAAGACTTTATTATATTAGTTTATAATACTGTCTTAGGAGAAGAAACTAGAACTCGAGAGAGAATACAAAAATAAATGGAAATATATAACTTTCCTCCTCTGCTCTCATTTTTTTGTTTATATTAAAGAGCCTTTGGGACAAGAGACTAAATATAGAGTTACATAATATTAGCAGGGCCTCAATTTTATTAGCAAAGGTAGACTATATTCAGGGGTGGGTTTCAAATTTTTTAGAACCTACTCTGTAGGTGTGGCCTATTTTGTGGGCATGGCTTGGCAGTCATGTGACAGGTGGGAGCAACCAAAATTTTGGACTCAATTGTGATGATAAATTATTTATTTATTTATTTATTTATTTATTTATTTATTTATTTATTTATTTATTTATTTATTTATTTATTTATTTATTTATTTATTCTTTCTTTCCTTTCTTCCTTCCTTTTTTCCTTCCTTTCCTTTCCTTCCCGTTGGGTCACTGGCAGCGGTGGGGCAGATTTACTTCCAGGTACGCCGGTGGAACCCCCTCTCACCGGTTCTCTAAATTTCACCAACCGGTTCTCGCGAGTAGGTGCGAACCTGCAGAAACCCACCCCTGACTATATTTCTGTGCAAAAATTGGTTAGGTGCCATTAAGATAGTGTTGACTCATAGAGACCATGTATATAGACTTTCTCAATAGGACGTGTCCCTGAACCTGACCTTCAAGTCTTCCAATGGTGCATCCATCACCACTGTAACTGAGGTCATACTCTTCTTCTCTTTCATTCTACCATTAGGACTTTATCCAGAGAGCTATGTCTTCCAACTCTCTGTTCTGTTCTGTTCTGTTCTGTTCTGTTCTGTTCTGTTCTGTTCTGTTCTACTCTACTCTACTCTACTCTACTCTACTCTACTCTACTCTACTCTACTCTATACTCTACACTACTCTACTGAGATTATCTTCACATGATGTGCTCAAAGTATGTAAGGATAGATTGTTTCAAAAATTGAATTAACTGTTTCTAGGAAGTGCACTCTCTTCCTTCTCTCCATTCCTCCCAATTTCCCCTAACCTCCACCATCTTCCTTTCTTTTGTTTGGCTGTTCATTCATTTTGTCGTTCATTTCCTTTTGTTTCATCTTTTCTTTGTCTTTCTTATTTCCTTCCAAGATATTTGGAACTTTTCATAAACCATATGCAGTATAATGGGAAGGATTTTTTTTTTGTTTCTGTCTCTTGACCTCATTAGTTATTGCTATAAATGTTCTGTTTCATACCAATGTTGATTAGTCAGCAGCAAGAGGAAGCAGCCAACAGGAAACATCATTTTTTTAAATAATACATGCCAGTGGTAAGTGTATCCCTAGATGCTTTGTGTAAAATTTATATTATAAAATGCATGATAAAAATGCTTACTTTGGGTCGCAATGAAAATTACATATGATATTTATGCCTGCTCATTTTTGCAACTGAACAAGCAATTTGCCTCATAATATTAGCACTTTATTATTCCTAATAGAAGATGAAGTGAGATTAGCATTCCAGGCATTAACAAGTTGAAAAGTTATGAGAACTGACACAATACCCACTGAAATATGGCAAGCAACAGAAGAAGAATCAATCAAGGTCCTCACCAAGCTATGATATGCCAACAGATATGAGAAAGAAGGGGGGGGGGAGGGAGGGAGGGAGGGAGGGAGAGACTTAACAGACTGTGCAAACATACAATAGCCTTAATTTCACATGCTAAGACAATAATGTTTAGGAGGATCCAATACAGATTGGAGCCCTACACGGAAAAAGAGATGCCAGATGGGTTTTAGAAAAGGCCAAGGAATAGAGACATTATTGCTGATACACACTGAATAATTGCAAAAACTCAAGCTAAAGAATACTAAAAGGGAGCCAATACATGCTTTTGTTGATTGTAACCCCAGCTATGTACAATTGGAATGTCCTAATAAACATGTGGACAATTCTTGGCAATTCCTACTGAAAGTAAAGCCCATCACTTTAAAGTTAAGGTCTTTCAACACTGCCAACTTCAAGTGCTGTCCACTCAACCTGCCCTGACATTTGCTGCCCACACTGCCAATCTGTTCTCAATCTCTAAAACCTCTGCACCTGTTTCCAGATGACCTTTCATTACATAGGGATGGATAAGGTTAGACATCTGCCATGCTAATTTGTTGCAAATGCATCATTTTTCTGCACTTGCAGAAGCAGGAATACCTGAAAAGACATTTTCTGCTCCCTTCCCGATTCTCACTGCTCTCTTTCTTCAGTTGTTATTAGTAGTTTTGTGAGGTTGGAGCACAAAAATCCTGTCTTGTAATTCTGCTGTCCTAACCAGTCCATCAGATAGCTCATTGGGTATTGGAGGAGTAACAATATGGTATTAAGTAGAAGTTCTCCCAAGAACCAGATTTTGAGAGAGCTGGGTCTCTGGCTTTAGCATGGTGCCTATCCCACTATCCTCAATCTGTTTTTTGATGAGCTACATTGAACTGCAATATTTTTCCTAGCTGCTCTAGTTGTATTCGGGTGTTTTCCCGTGTAAGAATGAGATTGTTTTTGCAACGTTTCAGCAAGATCTCACTTGCCATCTTCAGGCTTCGGTCTGTGGCTGCGAAGATGCTGCCATTCTTTAAATCTTGGTGGGTGGTGATGGAGTGCTGACTCTGTTGTTGTGGGTGGGTTGATTGGCTGTGCAGCTGTATCATGATTGGTAGATTGATGCTGATTGGTCCTATTTGTATGTTACTCCTTATTTTGAATTTCAACGGCTTGGGTGGTGGGGCTCATCTGTTAGTCAGTGCTGGTTTCCAGATGTCTGGTAGGCAGGAGGTGTCATCGCGTTTGTCCATCGAAATAGAGAAACAACCTAACAATATGAACAAACGTGATGACACCTCCCGCCTACTAGACATCTGGAAACCAACATTTTTTATTTATTTTATTTATTTAAATTTGTATCCCGCCCTTCTCCACAGAGGACCCAGGGCGGCGCACAGGAAATTTAAAAGACATACAAAATACAATAAATATAATTTAAAAGACTATTAAATAAACCTATCCTGCCCTAAAACCAAAATTTAAAAACCCAATTTAAAACTACCTAAAAGTCCCCATGGGAGGTTAGGCTAGGCCGGCTTGTTGAAACAAATATGTCTTGAGACATTGGCGGAAGAGGCGGAGGTCGGTGATGGTACGTAATTCAGGGGGTAGGTCATTCCAGAGGGCTGGACCCGCCACAGAGAAGGCTCTTCCCCTGGGTGTTGCCAGTCGGCATTGTCCGGCCGACGGCACCCTGAGAAGGCCCTCTCTGTGGGAGCGTATCGGTCTAAGGGATGTATGGGGCAGGATGAGCTAACAGATGAGCCCCACCCTCCACCCAAGCCATTGAAATTCAAAATAAGGAGAAACATACAAATAGGACCAATCAGCATCAATCTACCAATCATGATACAGCTGCACAGCCAATCAACCCACTCACAACAACAGAGTCAGCACTCCACCCCCCACACCAAGATTTAAGGAAGGGCGGCATCTTCGCAGCCACAGACTGAGGCCTGTAGATGGCAAGTGAGATCTTGCTGAAACATTGCAAAAACAATCTCATTCTTACACAGGAAAACACCTGAATACAATAAGACCAGCATACCTACACCCGTGAAAATCTACGAATATATATATATATTTATGTATGTATGATGTAATCAAGGAAGCTGGTTAGCTCAAGGCATAGAGAGGCTTGCCTCAAGTGCTGGAAAGCGCCGGTTCAAATCCCAGTAGAAGAAGTATGGCCAGCTGAAGAGGGCTAAGAAGCCCGAAATGGATCCATCCTGGTCTCTTAATTAATTATTAAATCATCCCTTAAAAAAATCTAACACATATCTAAAAAAACAGCAGCAATCTTAATAGGTCTCTGTCTGGATGATCTCTAGGTTGAGTCGAAGGGCAGAAAAGTTTGTCTCCTCCCTTAAAATGGGCCTAAAAAACAGGAGCTGTAAACTATATATTATATATATATAAAAGAAGAAAGCAAGCAAGAAACACAGAGGAGACTGGCTTGGACCACAAGGGAGGGATCATGCCCAGATCACCCTGAAACTACACTGGCTTCATTCCTTATCTCATTCAGAGAGAGAATGGTGTGCAATGCACGTGATGCTTTACATATCTTGCAACTCCCATGGGTTGCTGTCATTTTATAGGGAAAACCCTCCTTTAATGCTGGAATAGTTAAAGATGACTTAATGGTGTCTCACTCATGGGCTAGGAATGAAATGAGAGGATGTGGAAAAATAAGGAGGTTACCAAAGCACATTTGCAACTTGGGTTAGAAGCAAATGAGAAAGGCCCTTAGGCAAAGCTACCTGCTTAGGCACTTCCTCCTAATCCCAGGAGAAGAGATGCATTAGTTATTTTAACATTTAACTTCTCTTTGGTTTTCTTTAAATGCCACTCGAATAAGACACCTCAAATACACCATTAAAGAAGATGTGCTCTGTTGCCTTTTTCTTACTTCCTAAAGTGAATAAATGTATGAATTCATATGTTGCTCCCCCTTGTTAGGTTTCCAGAACAAAACCATAAAAATGGACACAGTTTTGCAATTAAAGCAGGATCAGAATATGGCTGCATTGTTGCAGACTACCAAATTTGTATATTTCCCCTGCTCTCAAAAAACATGCTTCCCACCCACAAAAGATCAGAAAGTTAGCAGAAAGTCCAGAATCAAATCTTTCTGCCTACCATGTTTATTATTTTATTTTATTTTATTTTATTTTATTTTATTTTATTTTATTTTATTTTATTTTATTTTATTTTATTTTATTTTATTTTATTTTATTTTATTTTATTTTATTTTATTATTTATTTTATTTTATTTTATTATTTTATTTTATTTTATTTTATTTTATTTTATTTTATTTTATTTTATTTCATTTTATTTCATTTTATTTTATTTCATTTCATTAGTTTGTCAAACATGTACAAGATATGGACATGAACAAAGGAAATGAATACAAATAACTGGGGACAGTAGGGCAGGGATGGTAGGCACACTGGTGCACTTATGCACGCCCCCTTTACGGACCTCTTAGGAATGGGGTGAGGTCCACGGTAGACAACAAAGTTGAAGCTGTGAGAGTTTGATTTTTGTTGAAATGAGAACTCTATGGAAGGTACAGCCTGTGACTTGGTTGCCCTGAATCTGTTAGTGGAAGGACACTCGGTTTAAGACTCATTTTTTTTTGTTATTCTATATCGACCTTTTCCAATCTGTTGGCATAGTTTGATTGGACCCTTGACTGGTTCTCCTTCAGTTGCTTTCCATATTTCAGTGGGCATTCCATCAGTTCCTGTAACCTTCCAACTTGGGAATGACTGGTGTACGGGTCTAACTTCATTTTCTACTGGGAATAACAAAAGTGCCAATATCTGGTACACCCTGTGGGAACATGTACATGAGGGAAACATTCCCTTCTCCTTAAAAGAATACACTGAGATCTGTAAGTATGCCACAGAGAGCCATTTGGAGTGCTGCTTTAAGCACAAACATCTGATTCCTCACTTAAGCTGCGCTAGGTGAGAATGCATTTCCACAGCTGCTCTTTTTAGCTTGGCTAAATAGGACCTACGCCTACAATTTTTCAAGCTAATTTGAGTGGAGGGAGCAGAAATCAGCTTTCAATTAGCAGGCTGAAGCTCACATATTGCTATTTGATGGGGCATAGGAAAAGCAAGAATTAGCCTGCAAAAAGCTATGGAAGGTCTTATAGCACTTATAGCTCAGCCACCAAAATCTGTTCTCTTGCCTGATATAGATGATTGACTGAAAACAAGTTATAGCCATTAGAAGTGTATGTGAAACGATTCTGAAAGCATTAACTGTTGTGCAGATGTGTAGGCTGTTAACAAATTGAGGTGCATAACTACTATGTCTTTTTTTTTTCCTTTTTGCTTCCATCCTTTGTAGTAAGGCAAAAATCAAGAGTGAACATTTTCATTTTCTGGCATAGTTGTTTTCAATGTTGTTAGCCGCCCAGAGTTGCTAGCGAGTGGGTGGCCACATAAAATGAATAAAACAAGCCAGTAAATAAATCTACCTAACCGTGAGATCAACATGTACCCTACGGCACTTTCAAAGCCCAGGAAAGTCTGAAGCAGGCAAATGTAACAACCATCATTGAATCACAAACTGGAGGGAGGTATTGCACATCCCTGTTTCAAGAGGGAGGGAAAGAGTGAAATGACATGACTTCTCTCTGGAAGAAATGGTGCAAATCAGTTTGTGTTTATTGCTGCTTTGATATTTCCATCTAAATGCAGATTTTTAGCTCCGCTTTTGTACATTGTGAAGCCTCCCACTGCAGAGCAATTCTTTAAAAAAATCAAAAGAAACAAGACCTTTTCAAGACTGACGGCAAATTCCTCTGAATGTACTTTGCTAAAGACTAATGTGTGAAAATAGATTAACATTGAGAAGTTGTAGTGATTGGAAATAAACGACTTTTATTCTTAATTCTGTTTCGTATTCCTTAAAGTTTAAACTCTAAAGAAGTCATGCTCATTCTTTGTTCTCTCAGGTGAATACTTTTATTTTAGTTTTCACCTGTCCTTTAATCACTCACCTGTCCTTTGAGCTTCTCAGTGGTTGATTTTCAGTACACTATCTTACACTTAGTAAGAGCAACAGCAATAATATAGTGCTTTACAGCCCCCTCTAAGCAGTTAATTGAGTCAGCATATTGTCCCCTAACAGTCTGAGGTCCTCATTTTACTGATCTCAGAAGGATGGAAGGCTGAGTCAACCTTGAGAATCAAACTGCTGGCAGTCAGCAGAATTAGCCTGCAATACTGCATTCTAACCACTGGGGCACCATGGTTTCATGATGTAATTTGACATAGTTCTAACCAGAATAAGCTTGTGTACAGATAATTCAAATAATCATGGAATGAGATTTATTTGTTTTATGCAACTTCTGCCAATCAATTTTTACCAATGGCACCTACTTGACTTTACTTTATTATCATTGTACTTATTTATTTATTTATTTATTTATTTATTTATTTATTTATTTATTTATTTATTTATTTATTTATTTATTTATTTATTTATTTATTTATTTATTTATTTATTTATTTATTTATTTATTTATTTATTTATTTATTTATTTATTTATTTATTTACAATTATATACTGCCCTATCTCCCTTGCGGGACTCAGGGCGGTGAACAGGCGATAATAAAAGAAACCACAATAAAACATCCAATAATCCAATAAATATGCTAAAAGTTCTAAAACCAAATTAAATAGTGGGCCTGCTCTAAAAGACCATTATAAAACCCTAATAAAACAAATTAAAACTACGTAAGGCCGGCCGCACGAAATAGATGGGTTTTCAGGGCTCGGCAAAAAAGGCGCAGGTCCGTGATTGTACGTAGGTCAGGGAGTAGGTCATTCCAGAGGGTGGGAGCTGCCACAGAGAAGGTTCTCCCCCTAGGGGTCACCAGCCAGCATTGACTGGCCGACGGCACCCTGAGGAGGCCTTCTCTGTGGGAGCGGACTGGTCGGAGGGAGGTATGTGGTAGGAGGCGGTCTTGCAAATACCTAGGTCCCTTGCCTATACGCAGTTTACACATACAACAAAATTCACATAACACCCAGAGACCAGGCCCAACACATATAACAATCCCCAAACACATCCCCACCCACCCAAAAAATTCCCCGCCCCTAAACCACCCAAGCATCCACACAATGGACCAAATAGTGCTGTCTAATAGCTCACTGATGGTTCATTGTTGAGTGCAATTATAGCTCTGGGATAAAAGCTATTCAGAAGATGTGTGGTCCTAGTTTTAATTGTTCTGTATCTTCTGCCAGAAGGCAACAGTCTAAAAAGATTGTAAGCAGAATGGGAAGAGTCTCTGAGAAAGTTATGCAAGTGATGTGTGCACAAAATACCCTATTTGGTTAGAGTAATGTCATTCCATCCAGCTCGGAATATACACTTTGCATCATACTTGAGGCTATTTTATAAATACATTACTGGGGGTGGGGGGCGAGTGGGGGACAATCACATTTAGGAGGCTTCAAATTTTCACTGAGATTGTATAAGAAAGGATTGTCTGAAAGAAACACATGGGTGTGTTTCATAGCTTAACTGCCTAGACTCTTGAAAAGAATCCACTTGAGTTGTACATTATCAGCTTTATTTCACAAATGTTGACACTGTGAATTCAACTCTTGAAAATCTTTCTACCGTCTTAAGATCCAAGAGGAAACTTTACACAAGAGGGGATTCATAAGTATCTCTATTAGAAGGAGAGCCAACAAAGAAGGGTAAAAGTGTACACATCACATTTTTTCATAGAGTGGGACTCAGTCAACAAGGATCATCATTTCTTTTCCATGTTGCCTTCTATACCTTCACAAAACCTTGATGTCTTGAAGGTGCTATTTCAAGAGGCAACTGGACTTTCTGCTTTTTCTTTGAAGATATTTCGCTTATCATCCAAGAAGCTTCTTCAGAAATAGCACCTTTGGGACAACCAGGACCTGGATGACTGAGAATCTCCATAGACACTTGATGAGGAAGGGATACTGTTGAGACCTTTCATATTAGGGATGATGCTATAAATCCAGGGAGTTAAGAGTATTGTTTCCTCATAGACCAACTCCTTCTTCTCAAGATTTAATCACTTATTTTTTAGAAAAAGCTACAGTAGGCTGCCATTGATCAGGCCGAATGCATCATTGGGGAAGAGGGGATCAAAACAGGCAAGGCTATTGATACGGTGTTACAAGTCAAGCTCCCAATCTCTTTTGGGTGTTGAGTATCAGGTTAATTTGGCAAGCTCTAATTGTGCAGTGAGAAGTTTGAAGGTGTTTTGTAGAGACTCCTCATTTAAGAGCAGGTCTAGGAAAAAAGAAAGAAAGAAAGGACTTAAAATATCTTTTCAAAGGTCCCTGTCAGTGCTTGGGAAAGATATTCAGAGCATTCTTGCAATTTTGTAGAACTCCCCAAAGCACAATGTTGTTTAGTGTGCACAGACCTGGAAATGAGAACTCTTTTGGAGAGAAGTGTGTTTTTTTTAGTGACTGAAGCCACATATCCAAATAGAAAGGACTTATTTGGAAAAGGGGAATCAAGGGAAAGAGGAGAAAAACATGTACGTGTAAAACTCTCGAAAACAGTGAGGATGATTTTACTACTTCTGCATTACTAGCTTGAACAGGACTGTAAGTGTCAGACTATATATAGAAATCATTGCAGAAAATAGTCTGGCAGAGAACATCTTGGGTTCCTGATGGTATTTTATAAGCTAATTCTTCTATCTGAAAACAGAACAACTGGTTGTTTTAAAAGGAATCTAAGCCAGATTCCTTAATAAGACTAATTCTTCTTTGATCTGATTGAATCAAAGGTGGTATTCAGCAAGTTCTGGAGAACTGGTAGTGGAAATTTTGGATAGTATGGAGAACTAGTAAGTACCACTCGTGGCCTTTAAGGCCCATTCAAAGCTATTTTGAGTAGTTCCCAAGTCCCAGCTGATCAGCCAGAAATGGGGATTTTGTGGGGTGGGAATGGCGATTTTATAGTATCGTCTCCCTGGCATGCCCACCAAGCCACGCCCACAGAACCAGTAGTAATTTTTTTGAATCCCACCACTGGAATGAATTGTTTCTGATGTCAGGCATCTAACTAGCAAAATGAGAAATTTTATTTCACAACTGGCATGGCAACTGGACGAAGCAATTCCACATCTGAACAGAGGAAGGAACCAGAGAGTTTCAACAGAAAGTATATTCCCTCAAACACATCCCCCAACATTCCTCACCGAATCCCAGAGAAAAATAAGATTATTGCCTTTACTCCTCAGTATGTTTTATCTGGCTCTTTTCTGTCACTTTTCTGTCACTTGAGTAATGTCTTAAGATTCAGTGCAGAATTTTTTGATTCTTCCAAGTGCTTCAGCCAATTCTGTTTGTTCACCTGGAAAAGCTTCTTATTTTCAGCTTTAATTGCTATAATATTCGTCTAATATCTTTTGATATTCGTCTATATACTGACTACAAACTACTTTTAAGAGCCATGGTGGTGCAGTGGTTAGAATGCAGTACTGCAGTCTACTTCTGCGGACTGCCGGCTGCCTGCAATTTGGCAGTTTGACTCTCACCAGGCTCAAGGTTGACTCCATCCTTCCATTCTTCTGAGGTGGGTAAAAAGAGGACCCAGATTGTTGGGGGCAATAGGCTGACTTAGAGAGGCATAAGCAGTATACAAGTCTAAGTGCTATTGCTATTGAAGAGAATATATATAGCTAGGAGTTGAATCAGGGAACACCAAGGACTCCAAAAATTAATTAACCATTCCCTCCCATGAAAATGGACATCTTTGCCTTTTTATCAGTGTATGTGCTTTGTTTTTCTCTCTTTCAGCATGAAGAATAAAGTCATAATGCAAAAAGCAATGAAATCCCAATCAATGAAATCATACTGGTGGTCCCTAACTTACAACCACAATTGGTATCACAATTACTAAGCATGGCAGTTGAGTCACATCTGAGTTTATGACCTTCCCCCTCCCACAGTTAAGTAAATCAGTGTAGTTGTTAAGCACATCATGTGGTTATTAAATGAATTCAGCTTCCCCCATTGACTTTGCTTGTTAGAAGTCAGCTGGGACAGTCACAAACAGCGATCACATGACCCCAGGAGGCTGCAGTTGTTGGAAATACATTCTGGTTGCCGAGCGCCTGAATTTTGATCATGTGATTGTGGGGAGATTGCACGTGTCATAAATGCAAGTACCAGATGGGAGTCACTTTTTTCAGTGGCATTGTAAGTTCAAGTGCTACTAAGGCCGAAGCGGTATTCATGGCCATACAAAATTGCAACCAAGTCAACGATGCTTAATCTAGCACGTCATAAGAATGCAGCAAATGTGGTTAATTACTGGCTGAGTGTGTGACGTACATTTAGGAAATTGGGGCCCTTCCATTAATTGTAACCATCAGGTGTTTCAAGTGAAAAATAGTCTGAAGTGATTACTTCTTCTTTATTGATGAAGTCAGGCAAGAGAGGGGTAGCCCCAGTTGCCACACCAAAGTTCAGTATAAAACAGAGATGGAAAACATTCAGCCTTTAAGATTTAATTGACTCAGCACGGTCTAGTAATGAGAAATGCTGGGATTTGTAATTTTCAGGGCCATTGATTCCCCTCTCCAATAGAGACCACGTCTAGAAGTGGGACCTGCTTTTATTACTGATCTTTGCTTTTTTCCACAAGAGTAAATTTGCCTATTCGGTATTATTTACAGAAAAAGTGTAGCGTGCTAAGAATACAACCCCAGAAAACAAATATAGATTGAATGCTACACGGGTCTGGTATTCCTTGGCCTCTGAACATTAGGGTAATTCAAGACGAGCAATCACTTCCGTTGCCTCCGAATAGTTGTATCACTTGGGTCATTCTGGTTTCAGCCTCTCAATTTTATTGAAGTTTCAAGAAGGAAGCATTACATACACTGCTGCAATGTAAGGCTGTAATTGATTTTTGTGTCAGACAGGCTCCTGAATGCAGTAGTTATATGACTAGCAACAGAAAAAACAAAAGACAAAACCCAGAAATATATAAAAGCATGCAAGTCGTAACCATTAAAAAGAAATCAATTTCCCATTGACTGAATAAGGATACGGCCTTGCCCCAAACCAGTTGTTTTTCACATAGTGTGAGAGGTGGGGAAGTTAGTTACTTCCCTCAAGGTCAAGTGCTTCTCCTTTCTTTTTAAATTAATCCTCTCTAATTATTGCCCTGAGGTCTGAGGCCATAGATTTGGATGGTGTTTTACTGATAGTCTTGCAGAGAAAAGCAGGAAGCAGGGTGGGGTGTATTCTCCAATGGAAAGCAGGCAGCCGAATGCAGTTGGTGTATTAATGATCATCAGAATGCAAGCTCAGCTCTTATCTGATCTGCTATGCTAGCAAAAGACAAGGAGTGCAGTACATTTGCTAGAGTAAAATCAAGGGTTAACATTGCCTCAGCCCCAAGATCTTCTTAGCTCTTCTGCCTTCCTCCTTGCCTTGAAGACATCCCTGTGTGAGAATAAGCAAATGATCAGAAGAAGGCAAATGACCATAATCTCACTACGCCAGGCTGCGGGAAGAAATATCCACCTGGTTCAATTCCAAGCTGGGAGAAAAACATTGGAAACATGGAAGCTGATTGTAAAAGATGGTTTAATGATGAACAGAACCACCAAGCACATGGTTCTGGTGCAGCTGACCACATGGAGTTGAGAGTCCCGAAAGGGAGAAGGGCGGTATAGAAATCTAATAAAAAGTAAAGTAAAGAAAAGTAAAGTGGGGGATTTTTATACCATCTCCTGGGCTTTGCACTTGAGCTTCCTGTTCATGCGCAAGAACATTTATTCTATTGGCTGTTGTCAAAATCCCATGTAGCCATGTAGGGGTTATATAGTATAGTATAGCCTTTGTTGTCATTGTACAAAATAAATGCAACAACATTGGTTATTTAGTTATTTAATTGGTTATGTAGGGATCATAGAATGGCTCTATAGGCAAAGTACAAATCCTAGTGTCAAGTACCCTAACGATGCCTGCTTCATAATAAGCGACTGATACTATAATACAAAAAGCAGTGATTTATTAACAGCTTCATTATGCATTCCTCATTAGGCATTTCTTGTTTGCAGCCATCTTTTTTGCTTTCTTTATCTGCTTCTGAACTTTACCCGCATTACTGTCCTCCCTTCAGCCTTTGTCATAAATCAGAGCCAATGAGAGATGGTAGTTTAGACATGGGCTTTCACAGGCCAGTTTGAGATTCCTTTTTGACCACAGGTGTGTTTGGATTTCCCCTCTCTCTATGGCAGTTTGATAGTAGTCATAGAGATGCTTCACAAACGGACACCTAGGAGTTTGTCTAAGCTCACAAGTTTGGTTGAAGTTTGGATAGTTCTGTGATGATGCAGCGACTGAAATACCCTTAGGAGATTGTGCAATGTAGTGAGCTCTGTCTTTTGCTAAAGGTAGTGTGTTAACCCCATTATGTCCTGAACAATCATATCCTGTTCTTTTAATCCCATCATCCTGGAGCTAAAGGTCTTTTGTTTTGTAGATAGGTTGGCCCAGTCTTTCCTAATGGGCACAAAATATCAGCACTATTAAGAGTGAGTCTGCTTCCTGACTCTAAAAAAATATGTTTCTCCATTTCTCATTTAGGGAAATATAATATTCTGCCTTTTTTTAAATATTCCTCAAAATATTTCATTCTTCTAGGAGGGTGGATGCTGACTTTCTATAAGGTATTCTTCTTGTCTTTGGCCCATTCTCCATTTACACTGCTCACAGCACAAAAGTGTCTGAGCAACTCATTTTTCTCCCTTTTCTGGCATGCCTTCATGAAGATGTCTTCATTTCATCCTCATTCCTCATTCATCCTCCACAGCTTCAAGTTGGCCTTAGTTGTCCCAGAATTAAAAACAGCATTCCCCCCCCCCCTCAAGCAGTCCAACAAACTGAAGCTATTTTGCCTTGGATACACTCTCAAGGGCTTGACTGGCTGTTTTGCAAGTGTCACAGTCATGTGTTTCCTGGAGGCGAGATCAGCTTGGCACCTTCTGGTTACGTGTAGGTGATGTGGTCATTTATCCCCTCTGGTTCTGGGCTCAATCTACTAGCACTAATCTGCTTTGGATAAGAGATGACCTTATCCAAGGTCATGAAACTGCATTCTTGTGCTCTACTCATTAGGTCTCCACGTTGTTTTAGATCAGAGGTGGCATTCAGCAGGTTCTGACCACTTCTGGAGAACCGGTAGCGGAAATTTTGAGTAGTTTGGAGAACCGGTAAATACCACCTCTGACTGGCCTCGCCCCCATCTATTCTCTGCCTCCTGAGTCCCAGCTGATTGGGAGAAAATGGGGATTTTGCAGTAACCTTCCCCTGGAGTGGGATGGGGCGATGGAGATTTTATTTTATTTTTATTTTATTTTATTTGAATTTATACCCCGCACCTTCTCCTAAAAAAGGACCCAGGGTGGCGGTATCCTTCCCCTGCCATGCCCACCAATCCATGCCATGGCCACCAATCCATGCCACACCCACCAATCCATGCCACGCCCACCAATCCATGCCACGCCCACCAAGCCACACCCACAGAACCGATAGTAAAAAAAAATGGAATCCCACCACTGGTTTAGATAGCAAACTTTGCTGTCAACTTTGAACAGCAGGGACCATAAGGAGATGCACTCTGAAGCAGGAGACAGAGCAAAACAGTTGCATTTCTCTGCTTCTTCATGGCAAAACTTTCCCCATGCCTTTCTAGATGTTATTTGGGCTGCTCCACTAGCTGTGGCCACTTAGTTTTATCAGGAGCCAAAAACAGTAAGCAAAAGGTTACTCATATAACCATTGAGTAAAGATCTACTTATGAGTATAGTCTATCAGTGAGAAAAACAGCTACTGGGATTCTTTCATGAGTCTTAGGTGGGACTCTGTGACAAAAAACACTGTGTGTATGTGTGTGTGTGCTAGCCTATTTTGTGGGTGACTAGCCTATTTTGAAACCTGTTTCTAGCATTATGCTATGACACATTACTCTGGATTTTACTTAATAATCAGTCCAACCTAAATCGACTTGATACTTTTTCTTCTGCTAGAGACCGAATGGTATCCAAAAACCACAGGCAGAATCAAGACTGGTAGAGTTTTGACTAATAATTTTGCCAAAGGCACTTTACAAAGTCAATTTTCTCTTTTGGAATATGGACCTATAAGAGATCTTTTCCCATCCACTCCCCTATATATAAATGCAAATGAAACTTTGATGGGGAGAAGATATCCCAGAACAATGCACTAGTATAAACAGAGTATACCTGAATATTTCATTCCCCAGGAAATGTGAGCACATTCTTCTGTTTATCATAAACTCTTGCATATAAACTAAGCACTGCAGGATGCTAATAGCCTTTGCTCAAGACATACAACCTAACCAGAACGCAAAGGTTCGTGAGAAGGAAAATGATTTAATTACCGTAAAATAGAAACCAGTCTTCTGGAAAAGAGGCCCTGACTAATAGAATATTGCATCAGATGGTTTTTGATGTAGAGAGGCATATTAAATCATGTCTGTTTACTGTTTACTGTTTATTGGACTTATATGCCGCCCTTCTCCTGAAGGACACAGGATAAAAATACATAATACAAAACTTTAAAAAAGATTAAATAGAGAATCCAATAACAATAAATTAACAATTGACAGTTAAATCTAAAATAAATTAACAATTAACAATTAAAATTAATAATTTATTTTATTCAGGCCAGGCCGGCTTGCTGGAAAAGCCAATTTTTTAGGGCACGCCAGAAGGACGGGAGGTCAGGAATTATGCGAAGCTTCCTTCAGCTTCCTCCTCCTCCTTCACCTTCTGTGGAAGAAGGGACAAGAAATTGTATGAGTACTTGGGTGAATTGTTTGGGTGAGAGAGAAAAAATGGTGAAAGCATAATGGGAGTCAATTAACTTTGTGCATGGGGACAGACAATAAATATTGTCAGTTCCTTTCGTATCTATATGTTGTGGTATTGATCATTTTTGGGGGTGTGGCTTCTGGGAACTCTAGTTTGTGAAGAACCTCTCCTTTCTTTATATAGGCAACCAAGCCTGACTTTCAGATCTTCAGAGCTTGGGAACATCAAGAGATGGCTTGTTCTTGTCATTGCATCATTTCGTTGAGTTGGTTTTTTTTTGAGAGCTAGCAAAAGAGAGAGCGAGAGCGCCAGGGAATTAAAGCAGTGAAGATCCTGTAGGCTGAATGCTGTATTGCTATTGAACAATTTGGACAAACTGTCAGCCCTGGGAGAAAAGATGTTTTAGACACCTAGTTGTCAGTTGACAACTCTTCTTCTCCCATGATCTGCTCTCTCCCCTCTTCAGCTGGGCCCCAATTGAAGGGAAAGAGGCCTTTCGATTTAAGAGGTTGCTGATGGGTGCTACCTGCATCCCTCTACCACTCCAAAACTCTTTTCTTGTTCAAGAGCCAAAGTGCTATGTGGCTCTGGTCTCCAAGCTCTTTAGCCTTATTGTCTTTTATTTGTGACAGTTGGGCTTTAGCTTGTACTGCAGATGTTCTACTGGTATTATTTATTCTAGGTAAGCTGCCAAGAGTCTTTTTTTAAATTGTTGTAAGAAGGAAATAGGCTAAACAAGCACGTACAGTACATTGAAGCTGCAGCAGAATGGCAGTGGATTCCATTGCTGGCTGGGGATTATGCCTATGTCAGACATAAAAGTCAGGATGTGTTCCTCTCATTCCCCTGGCCATTGCTAGCTTTGCTGCAATGTGGTGAAGCATGACAGATTTTACTCACTTTGTAGCTATTGCTGGATGTGATCAGCTGAATGGGAAAAACACACATTAACACGGATAAGGATGACTTAAGCCGGCCTCATTCATGAGCTGGATGTGAAATGAAAGTAACGTTGTGGAGCTATAGAAGAAGAAAAGATATCGGCAAGGTAGATTATATCTAGGCTAGACATAAAAAGAACATTCAGTAGGGAATTATCCTGAAACTATGAATATGAGCCATATGGGCACAGTGGTGAGAATGCAGCACTGCATGCTAACTCATTGCTCACTCCTGGAGTTCAATCCTGACCATCTCAAGGTTGACTCAGCCTTCCTTCCTTCCAAGGTCTGTAAATATGAGGACCCAGATTGTTGGGGGGTAATAGGCTGACTCTGTAAACTGCTTAGAGAGGGCTGTAGACCCCTGTGAAGCAGTATATAAATGCTATTGCTATTTGCTGCCACCATACAGATCCCATAACTTTGTAATCAAGTCAGCCTTTCCCATCATCTCTTTATCCTCTTACCCACCACTTCAGGGGTATCTAAACATTTTGCCATCACACCTCCATTTACTATCATCTTAATATACACAACATCCCTAAAGTCCAAACACCGGGATGAACATAAATGAACAATGGCAACAACACGATGAAGCTTTGAGAAAGGAGGAAGCTTTGCAACAATGGAACTAAAAGGTTCCTCACACCTCCCCATGGCTTTATTCCAAATCCTCACAGTTTGGAAAACCCTACATTCTCTGCTTCTTGCTGATGAAGAAATCTGGAAATCTTGAAAGTTTGCTGCACATTTTTTCTTTGTACCTAGTAAATTCTTCTTCTTCTTGTGCTATATCCATCATCGGATGTTGGTGATCATTTGAGCGATCCTATTTTTGTCAACAGCTGCACTAAGTTTTGTCCAAACCAGTCCCTTAGGTTTTGAAGCCACAATGTTCTTCTTCTGCCTGGACCTCGTTTGCCAATTTACCTAGTCAATTGGTCTAGTACAGGGCTCTGCAAAGTCGGCTCTTTTAAGACTGGTGGACTTCAACTCCCAGAGTTCCCCAGCCAGCATAGCTGGCTGGGGAATTCTGGGAGTTGAAGTCCACCAGTCTTAAAAGAGCCGACTTTGCAGACCCCTGGTCTAGTAAATATGTCCATCCTGAGTGTGTAAGAGTGGCTAAAGTATTGAACTAAATAGTGGAGACCCAGGTTCCATTCCAGTAATAAACATGAGGCCACTGGGTGAATTTGGGCCACTCCTAACCACTCAGTCAGCCTAGAAGTTTGTTCTTGTTAAGAGGACAGCAATGTAATAAATAACACGTATGGCATAGCTATAGCCAGTGATTTTTTGAAGATGAAGATTAGTACTTTTACTTTTTTTACTTTACTTTATTTCAATTTATATACCGCCCTTTTCACCAAAAAAGGGACTCAGGGGGGTGCACAGAAAGATAAAACCCCACAATATACAAAATATAAAAAACAATTAAACCAGTAGAGCTGTGCTAAAATTTAAATAAATAATTAAAACCCATAAACAACAAATTAAAATATTCCCTAATCTATGTCAGGCCGGCTAGATGAAAGAAATGAGCTTTTGCCATCCGACGGAAGAGGCGTAGGTCCGTGATGGTGCGGATATCGGGGGGAAGGTCGTTCCAGAGCGTCAGACCCGCCACAGAGAAGGCTCTTCCCCTGGGGGTCGCCAGTCGGCATTGACCGGCTGACGGCACCCTGAGAAGGCCAACTCTGTGGGAGCGGACAGGTCGGAGGGAGGAATGTGGTAGGAGGCGGTCTCTCAAGTAACCAGGACAGTAATATGGGAGTAGTATTATACCGAACTGTCAGCCTCCGCTTTGTTGCTTGCCATTGAAACGGGGAGGGAGGGGCTTTGATAATTGGAAATGGGACTGTATGGTGCAGAAGGAAGATTTGGAGAAAGGAGTATGTTCTCACCATCTACTTCACATACCACTGGCTGGGGCCGGGCAGTGGCCAAGGTCAACGGTCTTGCATGCCATCCTGATGATGCTCCTGGAGATGCAACCCACATGACACCTAAGGGGATTGCGCATTGGACAATGGGGTGGGGGTTGTTGGGGAAAGGGGGTTGGACACATATTGATATGTATGATTTCGTGCTCTGGGGTCTCAGACCTTGCTTTACCTCACTGCTATCTTTTCATAACCAGCAAAAGTACTCTTAATTCTTTCAAAATGGAGTTGAGTGGATTCTTTCTTGGTTATCGTTAGAACAGTGATACACTACAGCTCCAACATTATCTCTTGACTGAAGAATCAAAAGAGACTATAGTAAACATTTGGGAGACCTCATCAACCCAAGGAACACTGTTTGGGAGCTTTAGCAACAGCAATAGCACCAGCACTTAGACTTATATCACTCTGCAGTTCTTTACAGCACTTTCTGAGCAGTTTACAAATGTCATCATATTCCCCCCCCCCCCAACCATCATTTTACTTAGAAGGCTGAGTCAAACCTTGAACCTGTCAGGTTCAAACTTCAGGCTGTGGTCAGAGTTTGCCTGAAATACTTCATACTAACCACTGTAAAATGGCTCTTTAGTACTATAGTTAAGACTAGAAAGACAGGTTTTGGCAACCAAGAGCTTCCAAGAATGTTCCCCTTCTCCATCGTTAGAGAACATCCATAATTTTCCTACCTATCATACGTAGAAAGAATCTAAGTGGAAGCTGTACTCTTTGTTTGAAGAATTATCTATGCAGAGAAATAATGCAAGCCAGCTGATCTTCATCCCTGCAGTCATTTTCTAGTAAGTTTTACTTATAATAGGCCTGATTCTCTCCACGTCTGTAAGTCTCTCACCACCAAATCTAATTTTTATCCTTTTGATCACATTAAAAACTCTTGCCTGATTTGATTTTCCTGCTTATATAAACAGAGTCCACCAAATTCTTGCTCTCCTTTCTTTCCTGCCAGGCTTCTACATTTCTTAGGAAGTTGCAATGGAAAAATTTGCTCAGAAAAGCCACCTGGCTGATAGAAGAAACATAGAGGGACCAATCCCCTTTTTTCCCCATAAGCTTGTTATCCAATTGTTTTTCAGCAAGGTGAGTTACTACCACTATTATTATTCAATTAAATTGAAAATCCATAATAAAAAAAACTGGGAGAAAAAAAATAGAAGTCGAGTCTTGATTCTTAGGAGTTGAAGGTAGTCCTTGACTTAATGGAGTCTGGCCATTGCAGTCGTAAGTTATTTTGGACGTACAACGGATCACCCACATGACCAAACCAATTCTACAGCCCTTTTTCAGCAATCACTAAATGGATGCAATGGTTGAAAACCAGCTGCTGCAATCATTGGGCAAATGCTACAGTTCCCAATGGGCTTTTCTTGGGGTGTGTGTATGAAAAACTGGAAATAAAATCATTGTAAAATGTGACAGTAGGACCCCAGAGTGGTCTATTGTAAGTTTGACTGATCATTAAGCTACTAGGCTACTGGTCATTAGTCATAACTTCCTTATAATAAATTAAGTTGTATCCACTCTTTATGACATATTTGCTTTGCATTGTGCGGTTTGTTTGATCATCCCCCTTTTCCCTTTTATGCACTACCAAGAGTCACTTGGTTTGAGTTGGATGATAATATGATAGAAAGAAAGGAAGGAAGGAAGGAAGGAAGGAAGGAAGGAAGGAAGAGGAAGGAGAGAGGGAAGGAAGGAAGAAAGAAAGAAAGGAAGGAAGGAAGGAAGGAAGGAAGGAAGAGGAAGGAGGGAGGGAAGGAAGAAAGAAAGAAAGAAAGAAAGGAAGGAAGAGGAAGGAGAGAGGGAAGGAAGGAAGAAAGAAAGGAAGGAAGGAAGGAAGGAAGAGGAAAGAGAGAGAGAAGGAAGGAAGGAAGAAAAGAGAAAGGAAGGAAGGAAGAGGGAGGAGAGAGGGAAGGAAGAAAGAAAGAAAGAAAGGAAGGAAGGAAGAGGAAGGAGAGAGGGAAGGAAGGAAGGAAGGAAGAAAGAAAGAAAGGAAGGAAGGAAGGAAGGAAGGAAGAGGAAGGAGAGAGGGAAGGAAGAAAGAAAGAAAGAAAGAAAGAAAGGAAGGAAGGAAGAGGAAGGAGAGAGGGAAGGAAGAAAGAAAGAAAGAAAGAAAGAAAAAAGAAAGAAAGAAAGAAAGGAAGGAAGGAAGGAAGGAAGGAAGAGGAAGGAGAGAGGGAAGGAAGGAAGGAAGGAAGAAAGAAAGAAAGAAAGAAAGAAAGAAAGAAAGAAAGAAAGAAAGAAAGAAAGAAAGAAGACAGCACACAAAAAGACAACTGGCAGGGACTCAACACTCATATTGAACCAGCAAGGATCTTCAGTATCTCATTTGTGGGGGGAGCCATATGATTCTCAAGGGGTGAGGGTGAGGGTGAGGGTGGAGAGAATGTTCCTTTTGCGTTGTGTGTCATCACAGAGAAAGATGTAGGATATGTCCATATGGCAGATCCTTTTGTTTTCGGGGAGAGCATTTGACCCTGGCGCCATACTCATTCCCCAGGGTCATTCTCATACTTTAAGCCAGTCACCAACCACACATCTTGTGCTTTGTGAACATAATTTAAAACCTAAATTCTCCATTTTGATGCAAGGGCTGGACTAAGGTCAAATCCAAGGGCCAAATCATTTGCAATGTACGTGCAACTGAACACCAACTGATGAGTTGTTCACATGATAGTCATCCTCCCAAGATCTCCACCTACCTCTTTACTGAAAGAGAAAATGATTCAAGGAGCATGGCCTATGAAAGATGATACTGGGAGGAAAATCTCAAGAATTCTCACCACATACTGAAATCAGAGTTCCATAAAATAATTACCCAGCTCAAAGTTTTGAAATAATGATTCATGGAGCCATTCTCTGAACTTTTTAATGACTACAGCTTTATTTTTCTCACCTGGCTATTCCTTTCAGTGCCATTTAATGTACTAAGTGCTGGGTTAATGGTTGGCATATTAATACAAGGCTAAATTAAATCGTCTCAATATGCTTTGCCTAATGATTAATTCATCCTTTTCCTTTCTTAAACAATCAAAACCGCAACCGTAGTGTTCAGAGCAGAGTTTCTTAATCTTGGCTATTTTAAGATGGGTGGACTCTTCAACTCCCAGCATGCTGGCTGGGGAATTCTGGGAGTTGAAGTCCACCTATCTTAAAATGGCCCAGGTTAAGAAATGCTGGTTCGGAGTAGCTAAAGTGAGAGCTTTTTTTTGTTTGGTTGCAGATAGAAATATCCATAAGTGTCCCAGATCCAAAACGCACTAAGCATTCTGCTCACAATGTCAGATGCCAGGAACATTACTGCTGCAGATCGACTAGCTTGCAGAAAGATAATGAAATAAAAAGAGAGATAGAACACTGGGATTTAAACTAGGCCACAGAGTTATTAAACATCTTATGAGAAACATCAGAGAGAGGTTTTCACCTGATGACCTGGTGCACAGAGAGATTGGCGCACCAGCCAGCCGCAGTCCTCTTCTGCCCCCTCTTCCTCTGTTAAGCCCAAATGAGTTCCTAAGATACTAGAACGTTACTTCAGATGGAAAGAATTATACAATAGTCTCACTAGGCCTTCAACATTGTGGAGACCAGTCTGCTTCTTGGTTACTGAGATGAAAGCTCCTAGCATATATTTATGAAGCTTTTCTCCCAACTCAATTCAAGGTCTACCTGGCAGAAATCTCCATTGGCCTGAAATTTGCTGTTCTCAGTACTTATCGCTATCAAACGTCTATTGTCCTGGTTCCCAGTCAGTGCAGTTTCCTGACTTCCATCTAAGACAATGCAGATCAAAACTTAGCCGATGTTAAGACCCTGAGGCAACCCTTGGAGAGCGACCAAGTAAAGAAGCAAATGCCTTAACAACAACCCTAGTAGATTAAGAATGGGCTAAAGTTGTCTCACTCATAGACTGGAGATAAAATGGATGCAACATTATAAATAAATAAATAATTTAATTTATAACCCGCTCTCTCTCCCCAAAGGGACTCGAGGCGGGGCACAGGGAAATTAAAAATACATATAAAACCACAAACAATACAGTATTAAAAAAGAATTAAACTAAACCCTGCGCTAAAATCCCATGTTAAAACTAAGACAACCCCCTAAAAAACCCTAAAAACAGTTAAGTTATTCCAAGCCGGCCAAGCAAAAGAAATGTGTTTTTAATTTTTGACGGAAGGAGCGGAGGTCCGTGGTTGTTCTGATTTCGGGGGGAAGGTCGTTCCAGAGGGTCGGGCCCGCCACAGAAAAGGCACTTCCCCTGGGCGTCGCCCGCTGGCATAGCCTGGTGGACGGCACCCAGAGAAGTCCCTCTCTGTGGGAGCGGATCGGCCGCAGGGATGTATGGGGCAGGATGCGATCCTGCAGATAGCTAGGTCCTGTGCCATGGAGCGCTTTGAAGATGATGACCAACACCTTGAAGCGCACCCGAAAGACGACAGGCTTTCATATAGGAATGTGGCAGAGAAAAAAGAGATTGCCAGTACATGTTATAACCAGGGGTGGGTCGCTGCCGGTTCGCTTTACATGTGCTTTGCTCATGCGGGCACCAGACACTGAGAACATATGCACCAAAGACAAATTCCTTGTGTGACCAATCACACTTGGTCAATAAAACATTCTATTCTATTCTATTCTATTCTATTCTATTCTATTCTATTCTATTCTATTCTATTCTACTCTACTCTACTCTACTCTACTCTACTCTACTCTACTCTACTCTACTCTACTCTATCCTAAGAAGAAAATAGACTTGCTTTGCCCCACTCATTTCCCCACCAAATATTCTTAAGCATTCCCTTCCTAGATTTATTACCCATCAGACAAATCATTATTTAAAAAACATAAAGCAAAATTTTACATCCCTACTTGTGTCATTCAGCAGACTCTACTTCTTAAGGCCGTTCACTTTGCTGCCTAATTCCTACAAGTATATGCACCCTTCTGCCTATCCCAGGGGTCTGCAAAGTTGGCTCTTTTAAGACTGGTGGACTTCAACTCCCAGAGTTCCCCAGCCAGCTGGCCGGGGAACTCTGGGAGTTGAAGTCCACCAGTCTTAAAAGAGCCAACTTTGCAGACCCCTGGCCTATTCCATTTCATTCCATAAGCTCTTTTCTAGAAACCATAGATACCTAAGTAGCCTTGTTGGTGATAATCTCTCTTTAGAACTTCCAGGCTCCCCATAAAACTGGTCATGCCTCTTTGTATGGGCACCACCTATTTTCTAGGGTTACCATGCTGAACTGTAATTCCAGTTCTCACAAAGGTGCTTTTTCAAGAGGCACCTGGACTGTCTTGTTTTCCTTTGAAGACGTTTCACTTCTCATCCAAGAAGCTTCTTCAGCTCTGAAGTGTTTTCAAAGAAAAAACAAGAAAGTACAGCTGCCTCTTGAAAAAGCACCTTTGGGACAACAACAAGAAAAATCCAGCCCCGCTTGCAGCTATAAGAGGTAAAGCTGGAAGATACTGACCAGCATCAAGGAACATTAGCATAGTTGCACACAATGTTTGCACACAATGTCAATGACCCTTACTTAACCTATGAGTAGCATGTGAACGAGCTGCACTCCCAAAAGGAAAGAGTTGGGATTAAAACTAAGTTTGATTTAATTTTTTTTAATTAAAATATCATTAAGCTGAATGAACCGAATAAATAAAACATTAGTTCATTCTCCATGGATTTTGCCATTCCTCCCTTCTGTCTCTTTATCACTTACAAATTTGTTGGCAACTTTTGCTATGTACCTCTGCACTTTCCAAAGCACAGAAGGCTTTCAGAAAATTGCAATGGTTGCGTCTTTTTTATGAACCAGATGAAGACACTAAAGCAGGTTTTCCTGCTGCTTCTTTTACTGAAATCTCCATAGCACTCACTCTGGTCAGTCTGCAATAATGTCAACATTCCCAGGTAAGCCAAGGTAATGGAATAACAATATAAAATGATGGGCAACTAGTATGAAAAATAAATCAGGGCATTGCAGTACGCAGCCCAGATCCCTGCATCTTGGGGAACAAGGTACACATCTTTCCTACCAGGCTCATTGAAAACAAGAGAACAGAGCAGCTTCCATACCCAGCCAAGCTGTTGGAAACTACTCTGAGTGTAGCTGATTTGGAATTGAATTGAGATTATTAATTCAATGAATAGCCCCTCCTATTGTGAGTGTAGAGCATCTTCCTTGTTTTCAGGCAAAGGGCATTGCCTGATGAACATCAAACACCACAGAACAAAACCACGTTTGACAAATCTGTGTTTCTCAGCAGCAGCTTGATCCTACCAAACAGTATACCAGCATCAGAAAGTTTTGACGTCCTATGTTTACCAAAGGGCCCCTTGACCTTGCAGTGCTGACTATTTGCTACCACATCAGTCAAGATTCAGAAAAGGGGCTCTATGTAGCACAACTGCTCACTGCATGAAAATCAATCCAGTTTTGAAGGGTCTTGTGAAACAGTGGTAGGATTCAAATATTTTTACTACTGGTTCTGTGGGCGGGGCTTGGTGGGCGTGGCAGGGGAAGGATACTGCAAAGTTCCCATTTCCTCCTGATCAGCTGGGACTCAGGAGGCAGAGAATAGATGGGGATGGGGCCAGCATTCCCATGTAACACCTCTCCTGTGCGAGCTGAACTGGCTGCCTGTGGCCTTTCGGGGGCGCTTCAAGCTGTTGATCACCATCTTTAAAGCGCTCCATGGCATGGGGCCTAGCTATTTGCGAGACCGCCTCCTACCCCATACATCTCTTCGACCGATTCGCTCCCACAGAGAGGGTCTTCTCCGGGTACCGTCAGCCAGGCAACGCCTTCTCTGTGGCGGGCCCTGCCCTCTGGAACGAGCTGCTCCCCCCGCTCTCAGGAACATCACGGACCTCCGCCTCTTTCGCCAACATCTAAAGACGCACTTCTTTCATTTAGCTGGCCTGGCCTAATTCACCGAGACTATTTTACCGACTGATTTTAAATTAAATTAAATTAAGGTTTTAACAAATGGGTTTTTACACTGCTTTTAGCACAGGGTATAGCTTAATTTAATAAGATTTTATTGATGATGCATTTATTCTTTTTGGTATATGTTTATATTTCCTGTGCACCGCCCCGAGTCCCTTTTTTGGGAGAGTGGCGCGGTATAGAAGTCCAATAAAATCAAAATCAAATCAAATCAGTCAGAGGTGGTATCTACCGGTTCTCCAAACTACTCAAAATTTCCACTATTGGTTCTCCAGAACTGGTCAGAACCCGCTGAATGCTACCTCTGTTGTGAAAGCTATCACAGAAATTATAATGCTACTAAGTCAAATTACAGGGCTATATAATAATAATAATAATAAAGCTGAATTTATTAACCGCTCCCTCTCCCCACAGGGACTCGGGGCGGTGCACAGGGAGAATAAAAACCATAAATATACAAAAATACATACAATTTAAAACAGATTAAACAAACTCCTGTGCTAAAATCCCATTAACTAAAAATCCCCACTCAATATACATAAACAATTAAAAAACCCATAGAGAGAGAGACTACCCTAGGCCGGCCAGGCGGAAAAGATGTGTCTTTAGTTTCAGGCGGAAGGAGCGGAGGTCCGTGGTCGTTCTAATATCGGGGGGAAGGTCGTTCCAGAGGGCCGGGCCCGCCACAGAGAGAGCCCTTCCCCTGGGCGTCGCCCGCTGACAAAGTCTAGTGGACGGCACCCGGAGAAGTCCCTCTCTGTGGGAGCGAATCGGCTGTGAGGATGTGTGAGGCAGTATCCGATCCCGCAGGTAGCTAGGTCCCGAGCCATGGAGCGCTTTAAAGATGATAACCAACACCTTGAAGCGCACCCGGAAGACGACAGGCAGCCAGTGCAGCTCGCGCAAGAGCGGTGTTACATGGGTAAACCTAGTGGTTCCCATAATTGCTCGCGCGGCTGCATTCTGAACTAACTGAAGCCTCCGGGTGCACCTCAAGGGGAGCCCCATGTAGAGGGAGTTACAGTAGTCCAGTCGGGATGTCACGAGGGCATGAGTGACTGTGCGAAGGGCGTCCCGATCCAATAGGGGGCGCAATTGGCGAACCAGGCGAACCTGGTAAAACGCCCTCCTGGCCACGGCTGTCACTTGCTCTTCCATAGACAGCCGGGTATCCAGGAGGACTCCCAAATTGCGCGCCCCATCCACAGGGGCAAGATGTTCGCCCCCTATGGCCAGCGTTGGAGAAAGCTGGTTGAATCGGGCAGCCGGAAACCACAGCCACTCGGTTTTGGTCGGGTTGAGCCTGAGTCCGTTACTTCCCATCCAGATCCGCACGGCTTCCAGGCACTGGCACATCACCGCTACGGCATCGTTGGGGTGGTTTGGGGTAGATATATACAGCTGAGTGTCATCAGCGTAGAGATGGTACTCTACCCCAAAACCACGGATGATCTCACCCAGCGGCTTCATGTATGCATTAAACAAGAGAGGCGAGAGGACCGACCCCTGAGGCACCCCACATGTGAGGGGTCTCGGGGTCGACCTCTGCTCTCCTGCCAACACAAATTGCGATCGGCCAGAGAGGTAGGAGGAGAACCACCGTAAAACGGTGCCTCCCACCCCCAACCCCCCCAGCCGATGCAATAGGATACCATGGTCGATGGTATCGAAAGCCGCCGAGAGGTCTAATAGGACCAGGATGGAGGAACAACCCCCATCCCTGGCCCTCCAGAGATCATCCACCAACGCGACCAATGCCGTCTCGGTGCTATGCCCGGGCCGAAAGCCGGACTGGCGCGGATCTAGATAATCAACTTCCTCCAGGTGACGGGGAAACTGTTGTGCCACCACACTCTCAACAACCTTCGCCAGAAAGGGAAGGTTGGAGACGGGACGATAGTTGGTTAAAAGAGCTGGGTCCAAAGTATGACTTACTTGCTGAATTTTCCCTTAAATATATTACAAGCAGGGACAAAGTAAATGGGATTTCAGGACACCGGGAAAAATGAGAAAACAAACTGTGTTTTGGGGAGACAGTTGAGTAAATATGAGAAGCATATTTGACTTATAATCAAGGAGGAGCTGAAAGTCTGTAGAGATTCTTAGTCATCAAGGTCATGGTTGTCCTACAGGTGCTTTTTCAGGAGGCAACTGAACTTTTTTGTTTTTTCTTTTGAAGATGTTTCACTTCTCATCCAAGAAGCTTTTTTTTATAGCTCTGACAGGATACTGGGGAATGGAATGACTTATATTCCTTGCAGTATCTGGTCATATGCATCCTTTTAGAGCAGGGGTCTCCAACCTTTGCAACTTTAAGTCTGAAGGACTTTAGCTCCCAGACTTCTCCAGCCAGCAAAGCTGGCTGGAGAATTCTGGGAGCTGAAGTCCTTCAGACTTAAAGTTGCAAAGGTTGGAGACCCCTGTTTTAGAGGATCCTTAAAGCACTTAGAGGTGTACTTGTGTCCTCAGGGTCTCCTGAGAAGTGCTCCTGGTTCCTGTTGTCTGCAAGTTTTTCTTCTGGAAATCTATTCCACACTACTCAAAGGGTGTTCATCCCAAATTGCATAGCTAAAAGTCTGTAGAGATTCTCAGTCATCCAGGGCATGGTTATCCCAAAGGTGCTTTTGGGAAGCAAAATGTTTTCAAAAGAAAAACAATCAAAAAAGTCCAGTTGTGGCTTCCGGTTCCGGCTCCGGCGGCGACGGGCGAACTTAGGGTTCGCTCGCCGCTTTGATCCTTTTCCTGCCCCCCCACGGGGGCGAGAAGCCCCTTGTTTGGGGCTTCTCCCGTAAAGCCGGCTCGACAGGGAAGCCCCCCCCCCGCGGCAGCGGGGAGAGCGACCCTGCTCCTCGGCTTAGGTGGAAGAGGACACCATTTAATTCTATGAAGAGAGAAGATCGGAAGAGTCGGGAGGCTTTTCGGGACCTCAGCTGCGAGCGGAGAGTGAGCGTTTAAAACTTTTCTTTTTGTGTACTGTCAGCCGGGCTGGAGGGGGGTGTTTGTTTCCAAAAACCCCCCCTTGGACTAAAGCGGCACTCGGAAATGCCTCGTTGCGAGGAATCGGAAACTTTAAATCTGGATGGTCTCTAACAAGGGAAAGTACTTTGCGGCTTGTTTGCAATTATGTCTCGAGGTCTGGCTGAAACAGTTTCTTTTTTGCTTTTTAACCGCTTTCTCCCTCGGGCTCTGAGTTTGGGCGGAAAATGGCTTCTCTTTGTCCCCGACTGACTATGACCTATGGAAAATTACCAGTGTCTCTTTGCGATTTGGACTTCCTCTAATTATTGATGAAGAATTTTCTTTTTTTGGATTTGTGTTTTCCTTTCTGGATTGCCTTCGTTATTATACCTATGGAGTTGGAAAAGTGTTTCTCTGTTGGCTTCTGAATTTTGCAGCTGTACAACTTTGAGGACTTTGGACTCCTGATCTGCCTTACCAGCCCCACCCTAAAAACGCCATTTTACTGGCACGGATATTAACAGCTAAACATGGCACAAGAAGTAACGCTCGCAAGCCTTGAACAAAGAATGACTGCCCTTGAAACTGTTATACAAAATTTGGTATCAGAAATTAAGGCTCAGAGGGCAGAAAATGTCAACTTTAAAAAGGAACTATTGGACACTCGAAAACAAGTGCTTGAGAATACACAGAAGAATGAAGAATTGAAAGGGGGGCTGGAGGGGGCTAAGGGAGAGATTAAAAATGTTTCTAATGAGGTTGTGGAAATAAATGCGCATGTGACTAGGATTGATTTGGAAAGGATGACATATTTTTTGAGATTCCAGAATGTTTCTGAGATGGATGGTGAATGTCTCCCTGATCTTATGAGTACAATTATTGCAGACTATTTACATAAACCCAAAGATGAGATCAGAGGGGACATTGACCTAGTCTACAGAATAAATTCTGCATATGCTAGGATGAATGAAGTACCCAGAGAGATACATGTAAAATTTGTTAGAAGGTCAACCAGAGAGGAGATCTTGAAGGTGCAAAGAGGGAGTCCTATGATTTACCAACAAAAGGAGATTACCATCTTGAAGCAGATTCCAAGAAAAATTAGAGAAGCCAGAAGGAAATTTTCCTTCTTGTCTAAAACATTGTTTGATCATGGGATCTGGTTCAAGTGGGTGATACCCGAAGGGATGCTGGTGTTCTGGGAAGGAGGTAGAGTAAAGATTAAAATAGTTGCTGAGGCGGAAGCCTTTCTTAAAAAACATTCCTCTGTCCTGGGAGAAGATCCAGGGGGGGCAGGGGGAGCCATGGCCCCGCCCGCTGGGGGCCCGGGGGAGAAGGGGGAAGATACAATTGCCAAGAGACTTAGATCTAAAAAATAACTTTGCCCTTGTTTTTCTTTTGAGTAATATTGTATGATATTTGTAATCTGGATTTTTGCAATTGACTGACAGTATATAACTGAAAAATTTAGGAATATGTACTTGCTCCCAGCTTGTAGTGTTATGTGAAATGTTTCTTTTTTTTCTTTTTAATAATGTAATTTGAGGTTCCGGAGGAGCCGACGACTTTGACATGACCACTCTCAAAATTTCTATGTAACCCTTACCCTACCCCACAAAAAATGTAAACTCAATAAAACTTTTTCAATATAAAAAAAAAGTCCAGTTGTCTCCTGAAAAAGCATCTTTGGGACAGGAGGATCTGGCAAAGAGGGATTTAGTTGATAATTTTTTGACCTTCTTTATGGGATGGGGTGGCTCAGTGGCTAAGACGCTGACCTTGTCAATCAGAAGGTAGGCAGTTCAGCGGATTGAATCCCTAGCACCGCGTAATGGAATGAGCTCCCGTTACTTGTCCCAGTTTCTGCCAACCTAGCAGTTCAAAAGTATGTAAAAATGCAAGTAGAAAAATAGGGACCACTTTGGTGGGAAGGTAACAGCGTTCCATGCACCTTCAGCAATTAGTCATGCTGGTCATATGACCACAGAGACATCTTCGGACAATGCTGGCTCTTCAGCTTTGAAATGGAGATGAGCACCGCCCCCTAGAGTCGGGAATGACTAGCACATATGTGCGAGGGGAACCTTTATTTTTTAAAGAAGATTTTGAAAGCAGAGCACAGCCACCATTTTCATGCTGAATGAACTTCTGTCCATATTTTGTTCAGTAACTTCACCTCTTAGGTATAAAGAGTAAACTTAAAATGTGATAGACAATCACATTTCCTGTATGTGCCTTCATCCCCTTCTGAGTTCGCTGAGAGAAACAATAGCCACCCTTTAGGAGAACAAAGGTCACTGCAATGTCATGCCACATTCTCTTTGGAATGATAAATGGCATGTACATCTTCAGAAAATGCTAATTGGTTCCATTAAAAATATAGCCCTTAACGCTTCTCTCCATTCCTAAACAGAAGGTGACCTCATTGGCTGGTACTTCAGCTAAGTAAAATTTGATGAGAAAATTAATTTAAATGAGCTCAGTTGTGCATTATTCACATTGCCATTTCTTAGCAACTGATTTATCCTTAATAAAGAAACTGGGGGTTTCATGCCTGTTAATTAATGTGCTAAAAACTTTAAACCACACACAATTCAGCTGGGTTACTTAAGATGTCCTTATGCTTTTCCTCCCAACAAAATATTAATGAGATTGTGATTTCATTACCCAATTGAAGAAAGGTGGAACTTAGGCAAAAGATTAGCACTAACCTGTTGATGCATATGTGGTGTGTGTGTGCTTGATATGTAAGGTTGATAATGATCTTTTCTTTAAAGCAAAAATTGTTATTTTAACTTTCTGAGATAAATGTGCTTCTTAAGCCGTTCATTTAAAAGGGGGGGGAAAATCAATATGTATGCATTTTGTACTTGAGTGGTTTAGATTTCTCTTCTTCCACTGTTTCACTCAAACACAGCTATTTATTTAGAATCTTAATAAACTTTCTTAGGGAACTTAGGCTCCCCAGCTTAGTCTGAATAAAATCTTGCTTTCCTTCAATTGTTTCTCTGTAGGAAGCAATCTCAAATAACTCTGACCTCCTTGGCTTCACTAAATTCAGGGTCTAAGCACAAGACCCTTCCATCGGAAGAACTGGGCTGTTCAATTATACTCAGCCCACACAACATGCAAAGTTCAATCACTTTGTGCCAGGCCTTCGTTGCCTTTGTGCCATAACACCAGGAGAAAGGGATCTAATTTGACACAAATCTTGAAAGTGAAAGCTAAGTTCTGCATAGCTCCTTCTGAAGAAATCCCATGTCTTCCTTGTTCTTGCTTTTCAATCCGGTCTTATCAAGCTGATTTCTTCCAGTCAAAGCTGTTGGGATGCCATTTCTTGGGCCTTGTGACAATCTGCTCTGTTGCTCTTTGGGTATACCTGTTAGTCTGGTTCTCGAGGTCCTGGTCACTGCTGCCTCTTCCCTGAAGGCAGAAGAAATGTGTGTGTCCGTCCTTATCAGTGGTGGGATTCAACATTTTTTGCTACTGGTTCTGTGGGTGTGGCTTGGTGGGCGTGGTAGGGGAAGGATACTGTAAAATTGCCATCCCCACCACTCCAGGTGAAAGTTACTACAAAATCCTCATTCCCTCCCGATCAGCTGGGACTCGGAAGGCAGAGAATGGGGGTGGGGCCAGTCAGAGGTGGTATTTACCAGTTCTCTGGACTACTCAAAATTTCTGCTACCGGTTTTCCAGAACTGGTCAGAACCTGCTGAATACCACCTCTGGTTCTTGTGTGTACATGCATGTAGCTGAGACAACTTTGCAGTTGGCACCCCAAAGGTGCTTTTTCAGGCAGCAACTGGACTTTCTTGCTTTTTCTTTAAAGATGTTTCCTTTCTCATCCAAGAAGCTTCTTCAGCTCTGACTGGATGATGGACAGTCAGAGCTGAAGAAGTTTCTTGGATGAGAAGCAAAACGTCTTCAAAGAAAAACAAGGAAGTCCAGTTGCCTCCTGAAAAAGCACCTTTGGGATAACCATGACCTGAATGACTGAGAATTGTTAGAGAATTTCAGTTGGCAGAGTAGTTTCTTTCTTTATGGACTCAGCCTCAGGGGCCCGAACCAGATCTGTTTGAAACTCCAAAGGCCTGCTGTAAAGCTTGATGGATACAAGATTGTTGGCACCATCCAGTAATAGATTCATGGAACATCTATGGCTTTGTTTGTTTGTTTCTTTAATTTATTTTTACAAGTGACAATCTGATTGTTTTTGCCCCAAACCCTGAATGGATATCCTTTTGCCCCAAACCCTGAATGGATATCCTGAGATATCCAGGGTTTTGCCCCAAACCCTGAATGGATATCCTGAGATATCCTCCATCCAGGAATGGAGGTAAAAGGGCAGAGTTTTTCTTTTACATCTTCTTTCTGTCCTCTTTTGTAAATATTTCTTCTTTACATCATCCATCCCCCATGCACACTTAATCCTTTTCATAGTCTTGGCTTTGCTCGTGCTTTGATTGTTCACTGGTTGCAAACACATCTACATTAATAGGCCTCTCAACAATCGGCTCCCATGAAGAGACCTCCATTAAGGACTATTAACAAGCCATTTCCCTGAAGAAAACATGGCTCGCCACAGTATTTTATGTAAATAAATAACTTCATGATTAGATGAAACATAGCAGAATCTGAACAAAGTACTGGTCTTTTCTGGTGCTTTTTTACCTTCTTACCTAATTGCATTATGTTTGATTTTATTAATGGTATGACCCGGGGCCATTAATTGTATTAAGAAATAATAGCAAGAGTGCCAGCATTATGTGAATTCTATGCTATACACATGAAGGATTATTTGCCTCCCATAGATATTTTCTGTTTTCGAAATCAAGACGGAGTCCTTTCACAAGACATTAAATAATCTGCCCCCAAATTATTTAGTCATTTACTTTACAGAAAGGCTTTCTTGCTGATTCTTTCTATCCTATTCATATTGTTCTCCTTTAGAACTCTTTTAATCAAATCTGCTTTTATTCTTGCATTTAGTGGGGGGAAATGTGCTGCAAAGTAGGGAAAGACACTGCGTGGTGGAAAATATTAAATTCTGAAGGATGTGGTGCCTCAATGTCCAGTTGAATTTATCAAGAAATTGCATACGCTAATACTTCTCCCGAAAGTAGCTGAATTAAGGGTTTTGAAGGTGTCCTTCAAAGTGGTGTTTACGGTTGCAGATTAAAAGTACTTTTTAAAACATAAAAACAATTCCTAGTCTATTTCATTTGGAGGTTCCATAATATTTATGCAAAGTTTCCCTTGATGGGAAGGGTTGTGCCAGCAGAACTAGTCAGACAAGGAGGAGGGGGAGGAGGAGCCTGAGGTTCTGAGCCTTTGGAAGGCTTTGATGAGGAAACAGATCCATCTGCCCCCAGGTGGAAAGGCAGCTGTCTTCTGGCCCTGAGCTCAGTGAGGGGGAGGAACAGATGGGGCCCACCCCAGATGTGCATCTGCGTAGTTAGAAAAGGAGAGGAGAGCAGTGGAAAGCAATAAGCTGGCTCTCAGGGAAAAGACGACATAGATGCTAGTCAGCTCCTCCCTGGCTAGAAATTCAAAAAGCAGGAGTTTGGGAGTGGCCGGTTATTACAGAGAACCATTTGTTTTCCAGTGGAAATTAATCAAGTCAGATTCCTTTGGCAGAAGAAGGTTTGTTGGGATTAATGGCTCTGCCAATGGAGTCTCCCTGCTGGGAGAGAGGTAGTGGATTTGCCTCAGCCAGTGTTTCTGCTTGGCTAATCATCGAAGGACTTTTTATCTTGAGTTCTCATGTGAACCGAGACTGTTAGTGTCCTGTTTCAGAAGGAGAAAAATACTACATATTGTTGGTTTGGTCTATCCAATGTGACTAAAGACTGTTCCTGCCCTGTTTTAAATAGGGATTTGTTTTACTCATAAGTAAGTGGTTTCTCATTGCTTGCAAAGGCCGGGTCAGAACCAGAAGTCCTTATCTTCCTTGATGAATTTGTCTCCTTCCTAACAGTAAGGAAGATCTTTCACATGGAGATAATTTTTCAGTTATGTCCAAGACAGGTGTGTGTGTGTGTGTGTGTGTGTGTGTGTGTGTGAGAGAGAGAGAGAGAGAGAGAGAGAGAGAGAGAGAGAGAGAGAGAGAGAGAGAGAGAGAGAGAGAGAGAGAGAGAGAGAGAGAGAGAGAGAGCGCTTTGTTAAATAGGAACATCATGTTTCTTGAAGATATAGGTATTGGGATAACACAAAAATAAGAACTAGTTATTCTAAAAAAAGTTTCAGTGGAATAAAGCAAATCTGTCTTCTTTAAGATGCACCTCTGATTTGGAATTATGAATTTATGAGAATACTCCATTGATCCTGAGTGAGATTTTTGAGTCATTGTTAGAACTAGGAAAGGGTGGGGGTAATTTAAAACTGCTTCACAGACCAATTCTTCCAAGGTCACCCCAGAAAGAGAGAACAAGAGATGGCTGCTACGCTTCCTGCGGAAATCTCCTGGGCCTCTGACTGCCCATCCCAGTGTGTCCAGTTGGGGACCTCTTAGACACTCTACCCAGGGCTATCCTTTGAATCTCAGCTCAAGGAATATTTTTGAGATTTTCCTCTTTAAACTCCAGAAATCAAGAACTTAATAAACTTGTGCCAATCCTGGAACACAAAGGGTAGCAATCTAATCATGCAGTCTTGAATGCAAGATATGTTTGAATGAGAAATTCCTTTATAAAGGCAAATGCAGCCTAATCCCTAGATATAAAAAGGGTATTATTGAGAAAAGAAAAATTCAGAGAAAACAAGAGAAGACAAAATTACACACCCACAGACCTCCAAATAAAATCAATACAGTCAGCCGAGCTAAACAAATTACTTATTACTGCTTTAATAAGCTCTTCACTTTGAACATGTTCAGTGCAAAGAAAATGACTGAAGACAGATCTCTTGGGCCTTCTACTTAGATATTCATAGCCAGGACCTTCATGTTCTCCCCACCATCTCTTCTTCTGTTTTCTGAGTATTTAACAGAGTATAAGATGGAAGTGAGGCCTATATAAGTTCCATCTATGGTGTCCTGCATCTAGCTAGCAAATCAGAAATTACGTATTGGCTAAACTCAACTTCCTAAAAATAATACTTTCTATAGCCATCATACTTTTTGCAACTTAGGTATGATACCGCTAAAATAATGGTTTGGAAGTCTTAAATAGGTTACAATATTCACTTCCCCAATTCAGGGTTTCTGCTTCTTAAAAACGATTGGATTCATTGATTGACTGTGCTCCCTCCATTTGTTCGGCCCATCTACTGCTTAATTGGCTGCAGTCATCATTAGCCCGAAGAACACAGTAATCTTATCAGTAATTAAAACATTAATGCATGCCAGGAAATCATTGTGATCCCAGTTGAAAACAAAAATGGTGCAGTGTATAAGCAAATGAAATGAATTTTGCTTATGTGGCGATCTTCTGAAGCCGTATCCCATCAATTGGTCATTTACTAGATAATTTCTTTGCAATAATGGAATGGCTTTATAAGAGACTGGTTGGCTGCCTCCTTCCCCCAAAAAATATTGAACTGTTTTATTTATTTTTTCTCCCATGGAGTATTATCACGGAAAGACAAATCCAATTGCTGACATTTTAGCTTGAGAACTATCATTGGGTTGCCTTAATTAAAAAGGGCAATAGGTCTTATTGATTTCCCCTGATGCGCTATATCAGATAACTCTTTCATTCTGATCAAGGCATTTGCTTAATCAGAAGGGCATTAGTCTTGAATGGCTGGTACCTGAAAAAGCTGCAACCCACTCAGGCTGCACAAAGGATCGCAGAATGTAATGCCAATAGGGTGCAAAGGATTTATTTATTTATTTATTTTATTACATTTATATCCCGCCCTTCTCCACAGAGGACCCAGGGCGGCGCACAGGAAATTTAAAAAGATATACAAAATAGAAAATGAATAAATAATTTAAAATATATATTAAATAATCCCAATCCTATGCTAAAACCAATTATTTGAAACCCAATTTAAAACTTTTCTAAAAGTCCCCATGGGAGGTTAGGCTAGGCCGGCTTGATGAAAAAAGTATGTCTTTAGACATTGGCGGAAGAGGCGGAGGTCGGTGATGGTCCGGAGTTCAGGGGGTAGGTCGTTCCAAAGGGCAGGGCCCGCCACAGAGAAGGCTCTTCCCCTGGGTGTCACCAGTCGGCATTGTCCGGCCGACGGCACCCTGAGAAGGCCCTCTCTGTGGGAGCGTATCGGTCTAAGGGATGTATGGGGCAGGAGACGGTCTCGCATATAACTAGGCCCCGAGCCATGGAGCGCTTTAAAGATGGTCATCAAAACCTTGAAGCGCACCCGAAAGACTATGTGGTTCTTAAGGATGTTTCCTTAAGAACCACATAGATTCACAGGGCTGTCAATTCAGTCCCCATCCCTCAAAAAATTGGGGTCTTGGGAATTAGGAATTGAATTGTCAAGATTCAGGTTAATATCAGCATTCCAAGCAGGACCTCTAATGAAAGAAGACTCCAAGGCTTGAGTTTCCTCAAAGTTCCATTTTATTACAGATGTCATATTGGCACATCTGGGGAACCCAAAATCTGAGAGCTTCCAGATTTTCCCCACCCAGTTGAAAATTCAAGATCCTGACCCAACACCCACAAGCCCATCACATGGTCCAATCAGTCCCTGCCATGAAGGAAGATTCCTCCTAACCACGTCAATGCAGGTGTCGGGGCAAAACAACCTTGATTCTCTGAGAAAGAATGTTATTTTGACTGCATATCTCCCCTGCTCCATACACTCCCCCTTCCCACTTTCCCACAGTAGAATGTGAGGCAGGCTTGAGGCCCAAAGGAAAAGATGGCTTCCAAGCCTAACAAGGGAAACAAAAAGAAAGAAAAAGAAAGGAACCACATGCAAAGAACTTATAACTAAACTAGTCACATACAATCTTCTGAAAAGGTTTGAGGACCCAGATTGTTGGGGGCAATATGCTGACTCTGTAAACCGCTTAGAGAGGGCTGTAAAAGCACTATGAAGCGGTATATTAGTCTAAGTGCAATTGCTATTGCTATTTTCAGTTCATGTTGAGTTGGAGAGAATGGTTGGAGACAGAGTCATCTGAGTTTCCTGCTTGGATGTCATTAGGCAGGCTTCCCCCGCCCCACCACCACTTTCTTATTCTGAGCATTACCTTCAGTTTTATGCAATGGGGAGGATAAGAGAAAGCCATCCACTTTCAAAAGGCTGACTTAATTTGCCAAAACATCATGCTATGGATGTAGACACGAAGTAAGGATATTACTTAGTGGCTGAACTTTTTTTCCTCTTAATGACATGCTGATTGAACAAAACCATACAAATATTACTGAGGTTTCCCCAGTTGTGCCATTGCATAATAGGGGATATATTGAAGAGGCTTTTTCCCCCCAAAAAAGTTGCGATTCTGTCTCAACAGGTGGAATGGTATGTGGGACTGATTTTGGGACAGAAGCAGACTAGACAACAGTCAGATAAGTTGAGTGTGCAGAAGGAATGGAGGCATCACAAATGTCTTAGAAAGGACCATCCCCCCTGCTGTTTGGGGCTGTAAAAGTGAAGGAAGGGAAAGATGTGCTTTCAGCAGGGGTGAAATCTAGCAGGTACTGACAGGTTCTGGAGAACTGGTAGTGGGAATTTTGAGTAGTTGGGAGAACCAGTAGCAGAAATTTTGAGTCGTTCAGAGAACTAGTAAATGCCACCTCTGGCTGGCCCCAGATTGGTGCGGGAATGGAGATTTTGCAGTATTCTTCCCCTGCCACACCCACCAAACCACACCATGCCCACCAAGCCATGCCCACAGAACCGTTAGTAAAAAAAATGAATTTCACCCCTGGCTTTCAGTCTTCCAAGATTCAGTAACCTTACAGAGAGCTAGGCACTCCTGGATGTGCTTCTTGTCTGGGCTACTTCATAAGAATGACTATGAGCTTCTCAACATGAGAACAACTTACTTGATACAAAGCTTCAGAAGGCATAGTAATTCTGGTTACCCTAGAAGGCTAGCATCTGTGCAGAGACATGCTGTGAAATTACCCAGAGTTTATTCAGTGTTGATTCCTTTGCCAAAAACAGGGCAACTCCAAGGACGGCTCCAGTTACCATACAATTGACCTCATCCCTCTCACTAGCAAGATTCTCCTTAAGATAATACAACAATGTCTGACGCGAATCATTACAAGGGAATTACCAGATACTCAAGTCAGCTTCAGAAAGGTCATGGCACTTGGGACCATATTTCAAATCTACCCTGGATCATGGAAAAATCTCAAGAATATCAATAGAACATTTCTTCTGTTTTATTGATTGCAAGAGCTTTTGACTGGGTCAATCATGACAGGGTTTGGAGAGCCCTCGAAGACCTGGGAATGTCAACACACGTTGGTGACATTGCTGTACATAAATCAGGAAGCCACTGTGCAAATATGATATGTAGACACTGATTTGTTCAAGATAGAGAAAGGAATGCAGCAAGGTTGCATTCTTTCATCTTTCTTATTAACCTATATGCTGAAATGATCATGATGAAGCTGGAACCTGAAGAATCAAAAATCAAAGTAAAGATTGGAAGAAGGAACATAATCTTTGATATGCTGACAACACAACTCTTCTCTCAGAAACCAAAGAAGACCTGAAACAACTGATCAAAAGGATTAAAGAAGAAAGCGAGAAATTTGGCCTCTTCTGGAACATCAAAAAGACCAAGCTCATGACCACTGTGAGAAATGAAAACGACAAAGTAACAATTGATAGTAAAGAGATCAAATGTATGCAAGAATTCATTTTCTTAAGATTGATCAAAGCAGTGAATGCAGTCCATAAATAAAGCAACAAATGGCACTCACAGCAATGATGAGCTGTGGTCTCCTTGAACCGAAGGAGACCACAGTCCCTCAGACAACCGGGTGTGAATCTCTCTGCGTGAGATGGGGCCTAGGGAGGCAGTTGGGCGTGTTAGTTGTATACCTGGCTCCTCGCTATGCAACAACAGCCCTGCCCGAGCTCCTAGAGGTGATAGCCGAGGCGGCAGTTGAGACCCCCAGACTGGTAGTCATGGGGGACTTTAACTTGCCGTCGGCAGGCGAAGCCTCTGGAGCAGCTCGGGAGTTCATGGCCTCCATGACGGCCATGGACCTGACCCAGGTAGTTTTAGGCCCCACTCACGAGGGAGGAAACACACTGGATTTCATCTTTGTCTCGGGACAGTGGAGTTGTGATCTGGGAATAGGGGACCTAGCCATCACTCCCTTGTCATGGACAGATCACGCTCTCCTTCGGCTGGACTTTCCAATCGCTACACCTCACCGCGGGGAGGCGGAACTGGATATTCCTATATGGTTCCGCCCCAGGCTTCTAATGGACCCGGAAAGGTTCCAGAGGGAGCTTGGGCCAATTCCTGTGACCCTGCCCCGCGACTCGACTGAGGACCTAGTGGCCGCATGGTTAAGTGCGGCCGCGGGGGCCTTGGACCGAGTCGCGCCCTTGCGGCCTCTCTTGCGGCGGCGAATCACCCAGGCTCCTTGGTTTACCGAGGAGCTTCGGGGGATGAAACGCCACAAGAGATGCCTAGAGAGCAGATGGAGATCCTCTCGCTCCGAAGCCGACCGAACACTAGTGAGAACCCATATTAGGGCTTACTTAGTGGCGATAAGGGTGGCCAAACGTGAGTATTGTGCCACCCTTATTGCATCCGCAGATAACCGCCCTGCCGCCCTGTTTGGGGTGACCCGCTCCCTCCTTCATCAGAGGCCGCGGGAAGCCCCCCTCTGCAAGGGCGAGCAGAGGAATTTGGGATTTATCTGCAGGAGAAAATCACTTGGATTCGGAATGAGCTACCCTCCATCGACAGTGGTCCTGTGGGACTGTCCGAGACTAGTCTTGAGGTTCCTTCTTGGGAGGAGTTTGACTTTGTTACCACCGAGGATATGGACAGGTTGTCAAGGAAACTTAGGGCGACCACATGTTTATTGGACCCGTGTCCCTCCTGGCTTGTACTGGCATCCTGGGAGACGACACGAGGCTGGCTCCAGGGCATTGTCAACGCATCTTTGAGTGAGGGGTCCTTGCCTGCCGTCTTGAAAGAGGCGGTAGTGAGGCCCCTCCTCAAGAAGTCGTCCCTGGACCCAGCTTTATTAGAGAACTATCGTCCGGTCTCCAACCTTCACTTTTTGGTGAAGGTTGTCGAGAGTGTGGTAGCCCAACAGTTTCCGCGACACCTGGAGGAAGTTGATTATCTAGACCCGCGCCAGTCCGGCTTCCGACCCGGTCACAGCACCGAGACGGCATTGGTCGCGTTGGTTGATGATCTCTGGAGGGCGCGGGATAGAGGTTATTCCTCTATCCTAGTCCTATTAGACCTCTCGGCGGCTTTTGATACCATCGACCATGGTATCCTATTGCACCGACTGGGGGGGTTGGGGTTGGGAGGCACCGTTTTGCGGTGGTTCTCATCCTACCTCTCTGGTCGGTCGCAATATGTGTTGACGGGAGGGCAGAGGTCGACCTCGAGGCCTCTCTTATGTGGGGTTCCTCAGGGGTCGGTCCTCTCGCCCCTCCTTTTCAACACATATATGAAGCCGCTGGGTGAGATCATCCGTGGTTTTGGGGTGGAGTACCATCTGTACGCTGATGACACCCAGCTGTACATATCCACCCCAAACCACCCCAACGATGCCGCCGAAGTGCTGTCCCGGTGTTTGGAGGCCGTACGGATCTGGATGGGTGGTAACAAACTCAAGCTCAACCCTGCCAAGACTGAGTGGCTGTGGTTTCCGGCACCCCGGTTCAGCCAGATTACACCAACTCTGGCCATTGGGGGCGAATCACTGGCCCCCGTGGAGAGGGCGCGCAATTTGGGTGTCCTCCTGGATTCCCGGCTGTCCATGGAGGACCATGTGGCGGCCGTGGCCAGGGGGGCGTTTCATCAGGTACGCCTGATGCGCCAATTGCGCCCCTTACTGGACCGGGCTGCCCTTCGCACAGTCACTCAAGCTCTCGTGACGTCCCGGCTCGACTACTGTAATGCTCTCTACATGGGGCTTCCCTTGAGGTGCACTCGAAAGCTACAGCTAGTCCAAAACGCAGCCGCGCGGGTGATTATGGGAGCCACTAGATGCTCCCACATAACACCGATCCTGCGCGAGCTGCATTGGCTTCCTGTGGTTTTTCGAGTGCGCTTCAAGGTTTTGACAACTATCTTTAAAGCGCTCCATGGCTCGGGGCCTAGTTATATGCGAGACCGCCTCCTGCCCCATACATCCCTTAGACCGATACGCTCCCACAGAGAGGGCCTTCTCAGGGTGCCGTCGGCCGGACAATGCCGACTGGCGACACCCAGGGGAGGAGCCTTCTCTGTGGCGGGCCCAGCCCTTTGGAATGACCTACCCCCTGAATTACGTACCATCACCGACCTCCGCCTCTTCCGCCAATGTCTTAAGACATATTTGTTTCAACAAGCCGGCCTAGCCTAACCTTCCATGGGGACTTTTAGGTAGTTTTAAATTGGGTTTTTAAAATTTGGTTTTAGCGCAGGATAGGTTATTTAATAGTTTTTTAAATTATATTTATTATATTTTGTATGTTTTTAAATTTTCCTGTGCGCCGCCCTGGGTCCTTCTTGGAGAAGGGCGGGATATAAATTTAAATAAAATAAATAAAAAATAAAATAAATGGAAAATCACCCTGGCAATGAAATGCAGATTAGTCTGCACTATCGTATTTCCTATAACTACTTTCAGTTGCAAAAGTGCGATCAGGAGAAAAAACTAGACAGTAGAAAAATGGACTCATTCAAGTTCTGGTGTTGGAGAAGGCTCTTGTGTATGGGTGTTAAACTTGCCACGCCACGTTCCTGTCACGTGAGCTTTCATGACATTTGTTTTCCCTTCACGGTGGGCGTGGCCTGCATGTGACGCATCTGGCCCATGGGCTGCCAGTTTGACACCCCTGATCTTGTGCATTCCTTGGATGGCAAAAGTGGCAAATAAGCAAGTGTTGAAGCATATAAGAACTACATATCGCTGGAAGTCAAAAATCACAAAATTCCACCTTACTTATTTTGACAAGGGCATGTGTTCAAACTCACTGGAAGAGACAATTGAAAGGAAACAAAGGTCACCAAAAAACATGGTGGCTAGACCTCATCAAAGTCAACACCAGCCAGAGCATAACACTCAAAGAAGCCATACAAGATTGGAAAAGGTGGAGAGAGCTTTAGAATCATTGAGAATCATTGAGAATCATTGAGAATCAGACATGATGGAATGGATAGCATATTTAGCAAATGTAACTCTATTACCAGTAGTACATTTACTAACACAGTGTACTACTGTGGTTCTTGCTAGCAGGTTTCCAAACTTGTACTCTTAATGTGTCAGGAAGGGTCTTGCATTTTCCAAGATAGCTTTATCCATGGAGCAGCTCAAAACTAGACTAATCCTGAAACTTGCATACTACATTTATTTCTTAAATGGTTCTTTCTATTGCAGATGTATCTTCTGTGGAGACATCTGATTTCCCTGCCTGCCTTGTAAACAATGTCCCTAGGGTACCACAGGTCAGAAGAAAGGCTCAACTCTCCTAAATGCTCCCTCTTTGTGCAATATTATACACACGCAGTTAGAAAATCAATTCTGATGAGAGCTAGAATTGCGGTTTGAAATTCAAATCCTCTGCATACTTTCCTGCAGCAAGTTCAGAGGGAGTGTACATCTGAGGAAATACATTCAATTGCACTGGAATTTCATGCCAGATGCAACCTATGGTTGTTCCAATACTGCAATTTCTGTCAAACATTCTCTCTTCTCTCTCATTAGCCTTTTCCAGAATTCCTTTGTTCACAAGTCATTCAGCAGTTCAGATTCTTCCAGATGAGTCTTTCATCATCCTACCTCATTAGGTGAATTCTACAAGGCTGTGGCTGATAACTTTTATTTGTAACCCTACGGAATCATCACTCTTTTTTGATTTTGAAAAAGTTTTATTGAGTTTTAACAATTTTCTGAAGGATGGGGTAAGGGTTACAGAAACATTTGAGAACCTTTGCGTCCTTGGCCCATCCCGGGCTACATAATAAAACAATAGTAAACAAATTTATCAAAAAGAAATACTACAAGATAAAGACCAGTGTATACGTATTACATATTACATTTCCAATTCTGAGATGGCAGACATGTACAAACATCCTGGTATAAAAAAGAATAGAAAGAAAAGTTAATAAGAAAAAAGAAAAGCAAGCAAAATCATTATTTTGATCTAAGTCTTTTGGCAATTGTATCTTCTTTTTCTCCTGCTTGGTCCCCCGTGGGCGAGGCCGTGGCCCCCTCCGCCCCCCCTGGATCTTCACCCAGGACAGAGGAATGTTTTTTAATAAAGGCTTCCGCCTCAGCAACTGTTTTAATTCTCACTCTTCCTCCTTCCCAGAACACCAGCATCCCTTCGGGCATCGCCCACTTGAACCAGATCCCGTGGTCAAACAATGTTTTAGATAAGAAGGAAAATTTCCTTCTCATTTCTCTGATTTTTTTTTGGGACCTGCTTCAAGATAGCGACAACCTTTTGTTGGTAAATTAGGGGACCCCCTCTCTGCGCCCTCAAAATTCCCTCTCTGGTTGACCTTCTGACAAATTTAATGTGAATCTCTCTGGGTACTTCATTTATCCTGGAATATGCAGAGTTTATTCTGTAGACTAGGTCAATGTCCCCCCTGATCTCATCTTTAGGTTTATGTAAATAGTCTGCTAAAATTGTGCTCATGAGTTCAGGCAAGCATTCACCAGATTTTTCAGAAATGTTCTGAAATCTTAAAAAATATGACATCCTTTCGAAGTCCATCCTAGACATATGCCCAGTTAATTCCCCCACCTCACTGTTGACATTTTTAAGCTCTCCCTTTGCCTCAGTTAGCCCCTCTTCCAGATCTTCAGTCTTCTGTATGTTCTCCTTCACTTGATTACAAGTTTCCAGGAGTTCCTTCTTAAAGTTGTTATTTTCTTCTCTCTGCGCCTTGATTTCCTGTACCAAAGTTTGTATAACAGATTCCAGAGAAGACAATCAATTAATCCAAAAAAATTCTTCATTAATAGCAAGAGGAAGTCCAAATTACAAGAAGATGCTGGTAGTTTTCCATAAATAAAATAGTCATTCAGGAGCGGAGAGAAGCCATCTTCCACCGCCCAAGCTGGGAGCCAGCCGGAAAAAGTAACAAAGAAATAAGTTGTAACAAGCCAATCGAACTTAGAAACATTGTTGCAAGCCGCAGATCACTTTCACTCGCTTTCACTAAGTTCCAGGCAAACTGCATAGAGAAAAATCCGTCCCTCACAATGAGGAACCATTTCAAAGCGCCGCTTTAAATCCAAGGGGGGGTTTAACGAAAAAAACACCCCCCTCCAAGCTTTTTAGTCCAGCGCTGCCATCGGAGATAAAATAGCAGATAAAAGCACACTCACTCTTCACCTTGCAGCCGAGCCTCGGGAGAGCCTTCCGACCCGGACGTCTGGCTCACTCCAAAATTAAGCAGCTTTTCCGTTCTCCATTGGCGAAGGTGGAGACAGGCGTCTCGAATATTTCGAATATTTATTTGTATAACCGCGTCCTCTCCCCTAGGGGACTCGGAGCGGTGTACAGGGAGGAATAAAACAGCATAAAATATATACATGAATACAATAAATACAATAAAAACAAATTAAATTTGACTATCCCTGCACTAAAATTCCCATTTAAAATTAACAATCCCTAATCCCTGGGTAGAGACTAACCTAGGCCGGCCAAGCAGAAAAAGTGAGTTTTTAATTTCTGACGGAAGGAGCGGAGGTCCATAGTTGTTCTAATGTCGGGGGGAAGGTCGTTCCAGAGGGCTGGGCCTGCCACAGAGAAGGCCCTTCCCCTGGGCGTCGCCCGCTGACAAAGTCTAGTGGACGGCACCCAGAGCAGTCCCTCTCTGTGGGAGCGAATCGGCTGGGAGGATGTATGGGGTAGAATCCGATCCCGCAGATAGCTAGGTCCCGAGCCATGGAGCGCTTTAAAGATGAGAACTAACACCTTGAAGTCTCCCCCCCCGCAGCCAGCCTTTCGTCACCTAGGCTGAAGACAAGGGTTGCTTTCCCACCGCCGTGGGAAGGGGGCGTCCCTAGCAAGCCAACCCTACGGGAGACCCCCAAGATGGGGCGTCTCGCCCCCGTGGGGGGGCAGAAAAAAGGACAAAGCGGCGGACGAGTCAAGGACCCAAAGCGGCGGACGAGTCGTTGGAGGGCGGAAGCGGAAGTCATCGCTCTTTTTTCAAGGCAGGAGTTAAGACAGAAAACTTTGATACTCTATGATGAACCTATGGCATGCATGCCCGAAGTGGCACACGAAGCCATGTCTCCTGGCACATGTGGCATTGTTTGTTCATCTTCCGGGTTTCTGGTGTGCATGCACACCAGCAGCTGGCCTTTGTGCATGCAGCAGTTCCAGAATCCGAAAGAGCTGGTCTTCTGTTTTCTGGCATGAGCATGCACGCGAGTCAACTGATTGGCACATGTACATGCGTGACAGTAAATGGAAGATTTGCTGGCCAGTATGCACGTACGTGCCGAAAACCAGACGTTCATTTTCTGGCACATGCATCCCCGCTGGGCAGCTCCTCTTCCTGGTCATGGCCCAGACAAACGCGAAGTGCTTCCTTTTTGGCACTCGGTGCTGAAAAGGTTCGCCATCACTTCTCTATAGTGCGTTTTAATTAATATAGTTAAGATATATCCTCAATGGATTTTTCCTCAATGGACATATCTCCATTGGAGGATCTTATTTACATCTGAAGAGAAAATCAATGTATTCCTGTTTACGAGACTTTTAGGCTACCCTTCAGCCAGGTTTCTAAAATGGCTAACTAAGAATAAGAAAACCAGTATAGCATGGCAGTATAACTCTCTGCATATTTTGAGGGTAAATAAATCCAACTATATTTCACAGGGCTTAATCTTACAGGAAAGCCAGCATAGGTTTGTAGCATAAAACTAAACCAGGGATGTCCAAACTTGGGAACTTTAAGACTTGTGGACTTCAACTCCCAGAATTCCCCAGCCAGCATAGCTGGCTGGGGAATTCTGGGAGTTGAAGTCCACAAGTCTTAAAGTTCCCAAGTTTGGACATCCCTGAACTAAACGGTGTAGGCAGCTATGAATTGGTTTCAGTGAAAACTGAGAAGCTTACTTGACAAAGATAGGGAATTGGGAAGTGTACAAAATGTTTGTGTGTAGTTATAATTGTTTATATGTCTTTCTTTTGGGGGAGACAGTGTTTTAAATTCAAGGTTGACTTCCTTTTCAATTAAAAAAAGGGTATGGAATGCGGTCCTCTTCTGATCTCTCTTTGTTTAGTATGTATATAATCCATGTACATCAACACGCTTCAATGTACCTTAGGAACTAAGGTAAATGGTAAAGGTTCCACTCGCACATATGTGTTAGTCATTCCAGACTCTAGAGAGCAGTGCTCATCTCTGTTTCAAAGCAAAAGAGCCAGCGCTGTCTAAAGATGTCTCCATGGTTAGGACTAAATGCCCAAGGCGCACAGAATGCTGTTGCCTTCCCACCAAAGGTGGTCCCTATTTTTCTACTTGCATTTTTATATGTTTTTGAACTGCTAGGTTGGCAGAAGCTAGGACAAGTTACGGGAGCTCACTCCGTTATATGGAGTTAGGATTCAAACCCCCGAACTGCCAACTTTTCTGATTGACAAGCTCAGTGTCTTAGCCACTAAACCACCTGTTCCCTAGGAACTAGGGAACATTTTATGGTTGTGTCTTGATCCAGAGCTTTATGTTTGCTCAAATGTGTGGGTATAGCTTTCCTGACATGGGATGCTTCACTGTATTGGATATGAGAGATAATCCTTTTTTCAATCCATATCCTGTTATGAATTTGCAAACAACATAATCTTGGCTGTAAGTAGAATATTTGTGTTTAAAAAGAGTCCAGAATTTATTCTTTCATCAATCACAGATGACTGAGAGACATTTGACTATTCCTTAGAATAGGTAAAGACTTTTCTTGTAGGTTTGTAATAAAGATTGATGATTGCTTGGGAATTCTTCATGCAAAGTCATTGGTATTTACTCAAAGGAGCTAAACTTGATCAAAAATAAGACCGACTAAGGTAAGGTTTTATAAGGAGATTGTCAAGAAGTTGATGCAAGGCAGGAAAGGTTAAAGTTAAGCACATTGGTAAGGATGCAGGAAATAAAATGCTTGGAAATGATGGAAGAGATACAATTTTGGGAAAGACACAGAAGGCTTTTTCTAGTTTTATTTATTTATTTTATCCTGGGCCTCTTGGTTCCTAGTTTTTTTTTTATTATTATGTTCTCTACTGCTGGCAGTTGCTCTTTTTTTTCAGAATTATAATTGTATAATATTATTATAATAATATAATGTAATGAGCCACAGTGGCGCAGTGGTTGGAATGCAGTACTGCAGGCTACTTGTGCTGACTGCCGGCTGACTGCAATTTGGTAGTTCAAGCCTCACCAGGCTCAAGGTTGACTCAGCCTTCCATCCTTCCAAGGGGGGTAAAAAGAGGACCAAGATCATTGGGGGGCAATAGGCTGACTCTGTAAACCAGGGGTCTCCAACCTTTGCAACTTTAAGTCTGAAGGACTTCAGCTCCCAGACTTCTCCAGCCAGCTTTGCTGGCTGGAGAATTCTGGGAGCTAAAGTCCTTCAGACTTAAAGTTGCAAAGGTTGGGGACCCCTGCTGTAAACTGCTGAGAGAGGGCTGTAAAGCACTGTATATAAGTCTAAGTGCTATTGGTATTGTGATCCATCCAACAATGGCCTATTAATTAATGCATTGCTTTTAAGCTTAGAAGCTCATCAGAACTTTATGAGACTACAAGGGGAAAAAAGGTCAGCATGAATATCAAAGGAGATACAGTAAAGTGTGTGTGTCTGTGTGTGTGTGCGTGCATGTGCGTGTGTGCAAATATCCAGGGAACAAAGCGGGGAAAAAAAAAGGAGTTGTGAGGAGATAGCATTCCCTAAAAAGGAAAAGGCAGGAGCTGGTCAGTAAGGATGGATGGAAGCTCAGGAATGTTCAATCACATCTTTTGTGATTGAAGGTCACGCCGAGGTCACCCTTCTGCAATCTAGACTGGAATTTCGGAAGGAGGCTAAAGAAGCAGATGAAACAGGACAGAAGGGTCCTGCAGTGTGGAAAAAACAAATAGGATTCCTAGCCTAAATGGTGACCCTGGGAAGGAGTGAGAGGAGAGCTGATCTACAGTAAGTCTTGCGGGCCCAATTGGCAAAAGAAAGCTCAGGACAGCATTGGTTGGAAATATGTGGAAGAGGCCTTCATCCTGCAGTGGATTAGACTAAAAATGATGATGATGATGATGATGATAGGGAATTAGAATGAACATACAGTAGCTGCAAGGAAGGTGAGAAAGTTTGCTTGGTTTTATGCATACTGGACCTTAGGTATGGCCTACACTACAGGGTGTATTACCATATTATATTATATAGCATATATTACTAGACTTAGAATAACTTTATTGTCACTTTGAATGTACACTAAACATATACATTAAAATGAAATTCCATTGCATACAGCTCTCAAAGGGTCTCCATCTCCAACATACACTACATATACATGACAAAATAAATAAATGCAAAATTATGCACACACACACACACACACACACACACACTTATATTACTTACAAGGCAAGTCCCTTCGGGGAGAGGGTGCGGTCTAGAAATTAAATATATTATTATTATTATTATTATTATTATTATTATTATTATTATTATTATTATTATTAGTAGTAGTAGTAGTAGTAGTAGTAGTAGTAGTAGTAGTAGTACTAGTAGTAGTAGTAACATGCATTAAAATATAAACCATAGGCATACATTTAAAACAAAACATTTAAAACATTTTCTTAGCGCTCCATGGCTTAGGACCTGGGTACTTTCGAGATCGCCTTCTGCCACCGAGAGCCTCCCACCGGCCAGTACGCTCCCATAGAGAGGGTCTCCTCATGGTGCCGTCAGCTAAACAATGTCGACTGGCGACACCCAGGGGGAGAGCCTTCTCCGTGAGAGCACCTGTCCTCTGGAACGAATTACCCTTGGAATTAAGAACTATCCCTGACTTATGCACCTTCCGCCGTGCTCTCAAAACCGTTTTTTTCCAACAAGCCGGGCTGGCAAAAAAATGAATTTTTAAATATGAATTTTTATTAATGCATTTTATTAATTTTAATCGGGGTTTATTCGGGTTTTTTTAATTTTAAGAGAGGCCAAATTGTTTAATATGCTTTTAAAACTGTTTTTTAACTTTTATATATCTGTTTTACTTTGGCTGTACACCGCCCTGGGTCCTTTGGGAGTAGGGCGGTATAAAAAACTAATAAACCTTAAACCTTAAACCTTAAACCTTAATCCTGGTTAGCAAAAGCCACTATATTCCCCCTTCACTTCTTATGTATCTATTGAATCTTATGCTATGTGTTTAGAGGTTGCTTCCTTGCAAATTTATTCATAGTATCTTATTCTCCAACCTGCTTCCTGTGGCATGATTTATTAGGATGAAAGTTGTTTTTAATGAAGCATGGGGAATCTAATAAGCAGACTGGTGGCATTGAGACTATCAAAATAAGTCTTGGGTATAATTGGCTATTTATTTATTACAATTAGATTATCTCCCTAAATCATAGTGTCATAAGCATCACAGATTAGCTCTGGTTAAATGTTCTTCTGGATTTTACTGAGCCACTTCACAAATGACATCTTTCTGAGGACCATCTAATGTTTTTAATCTAAATATGTTGAAGCAGGAATGTGACAAAGTGCATCATATTCTTGTACCTATGAAGATTGTACCTGACCTCCTGATCTTTGGAAACACATACTTGTTTTTGGATAATAACTGGAACAGTCCTGAGAGAGAACTGCTGGTTAAATTTACTGGTTCCTTTAAAAAAGTTAAAAAAATAAAAATAAACACAGCATTAGAAATGAATTAAACACTGATGTTTGCTTTAACATTTATTCATTCATTCGTATATACATTCAATTTCTATAGCCACCCATCTCAACCAATGACTCTGTGCAGCTTACTATTCTAAAGCAGCCCTCTTCAAGCATTTGGCTGAACATATGGCAACTTTCAAACTTTGTAGAGAAAGGGCCTTTAGATCAGTGGTGGGTTTCAAATTTTTTTAGAACCTACTCTGTAGGTGTGGCCTATTTTGTGGGTGTGGCTTGGCAGTCATGTGACAGGGTGGGAGTGGCCACCTTTTAAAATGTGGTGAAACTCATTTAACAACGCTCTTGCTTAGCAACCAAAATCTTGGACTCAATTGTGATGATAAATTCCTTCCTTCCTTCCTTCCTTCCTTCCTTCCTTCCTTCCTTCCTTCCTTCCTTCCTTCCTTCCTTCCTTCCTTCCTTCCTTCTTTCCTTCCCTTCCCTTCCCTTCCCTTCCCTTCCTGTTGGGTCACTGGCAGCGGCGGGCCAGATTTACTTCCAGGTACGCCGGTGGAACCCCCTCTCACCGGTTCTCTAAATTTCACCAACCGGCTCTTGCGAGTAGGTGCGAGCCTGCAGAAACCCACCACTGCTTTAGATGCAGCCCCTCTCTGATTTTTCCAACATCCATGTGTTCAGATGGAGATCTAAAGAGGATGTTTACTTGTGTTGGTCTGAAGGGAAATACGTATGTTTAATTTATAAAAGCAAGGTTGCTGGGTACATGGAAACCCAACGGTACTTTCAACCAAATACCAAAAGCGCTACCATTGGGGTGCACTGAAATTGGAAACAAAGGGGCAGAGGTGGGGAGAATTAACCCCTCCCTCCTGTTCTCCATTTTATTTGGTGTTTCCTACCATTTAACCAAATATCCTTGGTTGATGTTTCCTACCAAAGACTAGAGCCTTTAGGTGTCTTTACCTATTCTAGGTCATTAAAAATCAACTTCACTCATTGTCTTGTATAAAATTTATATTTACTGATAAACAAATAAAGAAAGACTAGTATTGATCTATTTCAAGCTATTTAGCTCTCATCAGCTAGCCATAACCTCCTGGGATTGGAACCTGGGCTACCTGCATATTAGATAGATTATTAACCTCTAAGCCACAGGTTCTCCTCACTTTGTCAGCTGTAGCAGAGGGGAGATTTAAGTGTTTTTTTTTTCTATCAGGGCAACCTGGTCTACCAAATATGGGAAGGAGCATACTTCATCTTTCAGCCCCGATCCAGGAGCCTTTGTAGGCATGATAGAAAAAATATTTTCACTCACTGTCATTTTCCAAGCCTAAATTAACAAAATGAGAAAACCACAAATTCATTGTATAAATTCTTAAAAATAGGGGGTGGAAAATAATCTTAGACAAGGATTCCATCAGAATGATAATTTCCTCCTTTCCCAAATCACGGTTTGAATGAATATTCTCTCTGGGTATCAATAACAACATTTATGTAAGGAATAGAATATAAGTAGAACAATCTAAAACTGTTAGGCGGTATAGTGTTATTGATGTAAATGTCCTCCTGTTAATGATATCAATAAAACAAAAGTGGAACTAGTGGAGTTCCTTTTTAAATATTTATAGCTTTTGCCACGGGACTGGCTTCATTTTAATTTTTTTTTATTTAATTTAATTTTATATCCCGCTCTCTCTCCCCAAGGGGACTCGAGGCGGGGCACAGGCAATTAAAAATACAAATAAAACCACAGACAAATACAAAATACAAAATTAAAAATAGATTAAATTGATCCTGCGCTAAAACCCATAAACTAAACTAAAAATTACCCCTAAAAACCCCTAACCTAAAAAGAGACTACCCAAGGCCGGCCAGACGAAAAAAGTGTGTCTTTAATTTTAAGCGGAAGGAGCGGAGGTCCGTGGTTGTCCTGATATCGGGGGGAAGGTCATTCCAGAGGGCTGGGCCCGCCACAGAGAAGGCCCTTCCCCTGGGCGTCGCCCGCTGACAAAGTCTAGTGGACGGCACCCGGAGAAGTCCCTCTCTGTGGGAGCGAATCGGCCGTGAGGATGTATGGGGCAGGATCCGATCCCGCAGGTAGCTAGGTCCCGAGCCATGGAGCGCTTTGAAGATGGTAATTAACACCTTGAAGCGCACCCGGAAGACGACAGGTAGCCAGTGCAGCTCGCGCAAGAGCGGTGTTACGTGGGCAAACCTAGAGGTGCCCATAATTGCTCGCGCGGCTGCGTTCTGGACCAACTGAAGCCTCCGGGTACACCTCAAGGGGAGCCCCATGTAGAGAGAGTTGCAATAATCCAGTCGGGATGTCACGAGAGCATGAGTGACTGTGCGAAGGGCATCCCGATCCAATAGGGGGCGCAACTGGCGTACCAGGCGAACCTGGTAAAACGCCCTCCTGGCCACGGCTGTCACTTGATCTTCCATGGACAGCCGGGTATCCAGGAGGACACCCAAGTTGCGCGCCCCATCCACAGGGGCAAGATGTTCGCCCCCTATGGCCAGCGTTGGAGAGAGCTGGTTGAATCGGGCAGCCGGAAACCACAGCCACTCGGTCTTGGTCGGGTTGAGCCTAAGTCCGTTACTTCCCATCCAGATCCGCACGGCTTCCAGGCACTGGCACATCACCGCTACGGCATCGTTGGGGTGGTTTGGGGTAGATATGTACAGCTGGGTGTCATCAGCGTACAGGTGGTACTCTACCCCAAAACCACGGATGATCTCGCCCAGCGGCTTCATGTATGCGTTAAACAGGAGAGGCGAGAGGACCGACCCCTGAGGCACCCCGCATGTGAGGGGTCTCGGGGTCGACCTCTGCTCTCCTGCCCGCACAAATTGCGATCGGCCAGAGAGGTAGGAGGAGAACCACCGTAAAACGGTGCCTCCCACCCCCAACCCCCCCAGCCGATGCAATAGAATACCATGGTCGATGGTATCGAAAGCCGCCGAGAGGTCTAATAGGACCAGGATGGAGGAACATCCCCCATCTCTGGCCCTCCAGAGATCATCTACCAACGCGACCAATGCCGTCTCGGTGCTATGCCCGGGCCGAAAGCCGGACTGGCGCGGATCTAGATAGTCAACTTCCTCCAGGTGACGGGGAAACTGTTGTGCCACCACACTCTCAACAACCTTCGCCAAGAAGGGAAGGTTGGAGACTGGACGGTAGTTGTTCAAAAGAGCTGGGTCCAAAGAGGGCTTCTTGAGGAGGGGCCTCACCATGGCCTCTTTTAGGGAGGCAGGCAAGGAACCCTCACTCAAGGATGCGTTGACAACCTCTTGGAGCCAGCCTCGTGTCACCTCCCAGGATGCCAGTACAAGCCAGGAGGGGCACGGGTCCAATAAACATGTGGTGGCTCGCAGTCGCCCACGTAGCCTGTCCATATCCTCGGAAGTAACGGAGTCAAACTCCTCCCAAACAAGATCTCTCTCGTGGCATCCCACTGGGCCATGAATGGGGGTTAGCTCACTCTGTATCTGGGCGGTTTTCTCCTGCAGAAAAATCACAAATTCCTCTGCTCTACCCTGTAGCGGGGCTTCCCGTTCCCTCTGTTGAAGGAGGGCGCGGGTCACCCTAAACAGGGCGGCAGGGCGGTTTTCTGCGGATGCTATGAGAGTGGCACAATGATGACGTTTGGCCACCCTCAGCGCCACAATGTAAGTCCGTAAATGGGCTCTTACCTGTGTCCGGTCAGATTCAGAGCGGCTAGCCCTCCATCTTCTCTCTAGGCATCTCTTGCGGCGTTTCATCACCCGCAGCTCCTCAGTGAACCAAGGAGCCAGGTTGGTTCGCCGCCGCGAGAGAGGCCGCAAGGGCGCGACCCGATCTAAGGCTCCCACGGCCGCACTATTCCATGCGGCCGTGAGGTCCTCCATCGGGGCGCGGGTCAGGGATACAGGAAATGGCCCAAGCGCTGTCTGGAACCCATCCGGGTCCATCAAGCGCCTGGGGCGGTACCAGATTGGTGACTCTGGTTCCGCCTCCCCGCGGAGGGGAGCAGCGGTCGGAAAGTCGAGCCGGAGAAGTGAGTGGTCTGACCATGACAAGGGTGTGATGACTATATCCCCTGTACCCAGATCACTTTTCCATTGGCCCGAGACGAAGATGAGGTCCGGCGTATGTCCACCCTCGTGGGTGGGGCCCTGAATTACTTGGGTCAGGTCCATGGCCGTCATGGAAGCCATGAACTCCCGAGCTACCACGGATGATTCGCCCAACGATGGCAGGTTAAAGTCCCCCATGACTATAAGTCTGGGGGTCTCCACTGCCACCGTAGCGATCACCTCCAGGAGCTCGGGCAGGGCTGCTGCTACATAGCGGGGAGCCAGGTATACAACCAGCAAGCCCAACTGCCTCCCTAGGCCCCACTTCATGCAGAGGGACTCACAGCCGGAAGTCTGAGGCACAATGGTCTCTCTCGGCTCAAGGCCTTCCTTAATAATGACCGCTACCCCACCACCCCTGCCTAGGGCCCGCGGCTGATGAAATGCGCGGTAGCCTGGTGGGCACATTTCAACGAGGGGATGTCCTCCCTCGTGGCCCAACCAGGTCTCCGCAATTCCTACCAGGTCCGGCTCCCCCTCGGACACAAGGTCACTAATGAGGGGGGCTGGCTCTGGCTCTGTATTCCCTGGCCACCTAGCCTGCGGGGGTTGTGGCACCTGACCGTTTGTAACCAACGGCTACGTGCCTCCAACCGGGAGGAAGGAACTTGTCTCCCCTCGGACCTGCCCCTCCCCACGACCCTCTGGATGGGGAAGCCCTCCACCGGAATGACTTGTGTTTCCCCCCTCTTAACGGAACCATCCGCCTCCCTCCGTCGTCTGCTGGCTCGGCCCGTTCCCTTCTGGCTAGTCTCAACCTGTCTAAACCCTCCCCCCTCCCTGGTACCCCCTAAAATAAACAGCAATTTTTTAACTAAAAAACCCCTACACCTGCGCTTTCGCCACTTCTCCTGACTTATTAGTCCCTCATCAAAGTGTGCCCTTGATAACACAGCGGGCCATACCTGCGAGAGGGGGGACTCCCGCAGTAGGATTAGGTCTGCCCTTGAATATATTACGGGTCACATCAACAGCAGGGAATCAATTGGGTACAGAGATGCTTGGATGGTCAGAATAAATATTAAATATTAAATAAGATGTTAAAATATATATTCAATAAATATTAGATAGATGTTAAAATTAATTAATTCCAGTAAGTCAATAATACGGTGTAGGGAAGTTAAAATCCTGGGTATGATGGTCCATAAATAATCGCATAAAGTGCACATGATCACATAAGTGCACTATCACAGGCGTGGCCTTAGCAAGTCCAGTCCAGTCCCACTCTTCCAGAGCCTCAGGCCTCAGCCAAAGATGGTACATGGTTGGGCCCCTTGCAGGATCTCCCGGCCCCCCTTGTGGGTCCTGGTTTAAGTTGGTTTAAACAGAGTCAGTAGGGAACAGGGCCTCAGCCTGGATCTTCTTAGGCCTCGGCCCAGCTGTTATGCGGCCTCCCGGCTCCCGGCTCCCGGCTGCTAGACCTCCGATTTTCCCACTCACCGGTACACTAATGGAGTCGGCCGAATAAAGGAGTCCAGATTGGGTCATCTTGGCTACGGCCCTGCTGTTATCGGGCCTAGATCGTCCTCGCCAGGTGTCCCTCCCAGACTGGCATCCCGGCCTCATGATTACATACCTTTCAATTAAACTCTTTAATACTGTTGAGATGTTTATATCTATCAACACTTCAAAAGCTGATCAATAAATAGAGCAGTATAATAATTTATTTTGGAACTAGCTACTATGAACTTCCTAAATTATTTTCATAAGTTCTGTTTTTCAATGTTTGTTTTAAAATATGCATTAGATTAAATAGAGTAGGACCAGTAGTTATTTCAAACTATGATCCTACACATTTTGGGCTAAATCCTAAGAACTGAAGAATTAGATTGTTCCTCTCTATAATCATAGAGAGTGTTTTCCTTCAGGGAAAAATTCAGTGATATGTTCCTATCATTTCTTTCCACCATCTTAATCAATTTCTTATCTGATATTAGAAAATTGAAGTAGCCAAAAAAAGGAGCACAGGATTGGGTTTGATGAATTCTAGGGAAGGTTGTAGATCTGTAGACTCCTATAGGTTCTCTGCTATTTCACACATGCACTAACACACACGCAGATGCACCAGTAGGACATTTGTCTGGGTTGAGGTTGGCTAAATAAATTTCTTCCCATTGCAGAATGCAATACAAACATAGTAAGGATCAATCTAAGCACACGGAGAAGGAAACACAGAATAAAAAGATATGAACTCTTCCCCTAACTCTTCTGCTTTCTCAAACTTTAGCACCAGGAAAGAGTCTTAAAGCCATTGATATCAGTGTCAGCGTGAATGAATTCTAAATTGCAGGAGTAAAGGATTCATAACCTATTGGGCCATAGTCTACTTATAGTCTACTTATAGTAGTTCATTTACTCGGTGTAGCGGAGAAAAGTTGCCTTTTTGAAATAAGTTATCTGATAGTCTGCACCAAGTCAGTCAGATTGTTAACCTACATCTTCCCTCTTTCATTTGGCAGTCTGATTTTGATAGCAAAGAAGTTAAATAACAATCTGTGCTATAGAAAAAAGATTAGAACCATCACATTGTTAACAGATACAGGACCAACAAAATAATTCGCATGTGGTACATATAGTTTAAGTAAATTTTTTTGGATTATTCAGATCGTAAGAGGTTGTACTTTTGAATCTCCCCACATATGAACAAAACTTTTGCATATGAAAAACTATTTTACAGCCACATAAACTCCCTTGTTTGTACAACATAAGTAAACAAACAGCATAAATGTATGTCTAAAACCTCATTCTTTTTAATATGCATTGCACACATTGTGTATGTAAGAAATGTAAGGTGGAGGGCTTTGATTATGTTGTCGTACCCGACAAATTGCACCCTGATTATCTTTTCTAAAAGTTAGTTCACAGGGATTGCTTCATGGTTTGCAAACTTTATGCTGTGTGTGGAAAAGATTTTTTTTATCTCAATTAAGTAATCAATTAAGTGGAGTATCATATATAATTCCAAAGATTCAAGGTATGGATTTTCATGGTTAGCATAGGTCAAGAGGTCAAGAATAAGGTTTCAGAAGTTGAGACAACTGCATTAAAAACTCACACAGGAAACATTGGAGAAGTATTGAAAAAGCACAAATGTCAGAAAAAAGTAGGAAGAAAAGTTTATTTTAAAAGAACGTGTTTCCACGTAGTAACTGCTACTATCAAAACTGAATCTTATAACAGAAATCACAAATATGAGAGGATCTTGCTGTTTAGAATGACCATGCATATGGGACATTTTAGCTTGCTCAGACTGTGCATGCAAGATGTACCTTTGTAGTACCTTTGAAGTGTTAATATTTTATCTCTATATATAAAAATGAAATGCCACTCACCTGACATCACAAAATCTCCAGAACTGTAAAGCCTACAAACTTGAAATTTGGCACATATATTCCTCTTGGAATATATGGTGCTTGGTAAGAAAGGATTTTTTGAAATGACTATCAGAGATCATTAATATTTTTATATTATTATTAACAAATTCTGATGCTAAGGAGTTAGATGTTCTACTCCCCCTCCCAATCTGAAAAGATCACTGTTCTAACTGCCACATGGATATGGGCATGGCCAGTGCGTGACTCATCCGGCCTGGGAGTTTGGAGAGGAGCCTGAGGGAGAGAAGGGGATAGGATGGGCTTCTGTGGGGTAAGGCTGAGGGAGAGAAGGGGAAAGGAGAGACCGATCATAACTATTCATTAATTGGTAAGTATCTATTTATCAAGCCCAGTCACATAGTTTTGTAGTGGAGCATGGGTATTCAGCAAGTATTTGAATATTACAGTGTTATTAAATAGACATCAAGTTTCTCTCTTTCACTCATTTCCAGGGAGCTAATCCTTCACAGTATGGCTCAAGTAACTGAGACAAGTTCTACAAGATGTCACTTGTGTGCAACAACATGTTTTTGATGGACTTGCAATTGCTTTTGAAAGCAATTCAATGACTTGCGATTATTTAAGGAAGGGGCAGTTTATCCTCCTGCTAGATGAAGGTTTATGGGGGGGGGGGGGGGTACACTAGCTGGCTGTCTAATAATCCAACAGTACAAGGTTTTGCTGTCTCTCCAAGAGAGCAGAGGCACAAGCAATTAAGGGAGCCACATGAGGATATGGCTTTGAGTTGTGCAATTGTGATCGCTCAACAGAGCTGCTTTGTGAATGAAAGGAAACAGATTTATATTCAAAAGCCTCTGCAAAGCTGACAGTGGGAATCACATTAGAGTCATACTGTGCAATATAAATCCATCTCCAGGAGGCATTTTTGTAAAGAACAGATAGCTCCTTCTTTACACCTTGTGGCATCTCTTCCTGATTTTTTTCCACCAAAAATTGATGGAAAGGGCCTCAAGAGTTTGTGAAGGATGGGGAGGGGGGGAGTCAAGGAAGCTACAGGTGAGGAAATCAAGGTGGTGCAGGGACAAGGAGGAAATATTAGAACCCACACTTGAACTTTTCAACATTGCTCATGGTAAACAAGCCATAGATTGGGCAGGAATGACCACAACTATTGAAACAGCTAAGTATATTCTGCCAAAAGTTGGTGAGCAATCAGTTGGTGAGTGTTTATTCCTTTAATTCAGGGGTCTCCAACCTTTGCAACTTTAAGTCTGAAGGATTTCAACTCCCAGAATTCTCCAGCCAGCTTTAATTCCTTCAGACTTAAAGTTGCAAAGGTTGGAGACCCCTGCTTTAATTCACGGAACATATTGCCTTTCCACTCTGGTGAATATTCAAGGTGGCTTGCAAAATGAAAAGAACAAAAAGAAAACCAGACAAAAAGCTAAAGTTACAGATTCAAATTAACAATTAACTAGGCCCTCACCCCTGCTAAAACCTATTTAACTTATTTAAGAGCTATTTAACTTCTTGCCAACCCTGCCAATCTTCAGAGGTCTTTTTAAATGCCAAGGATAGTGGGCCAAACTCAAAGCACTCTGTAATGTGGGGCCAACACAACTGCTGAACACTGAATTGCAAATGTCTTTTTGGAGGTTCAACCCAACTCTGCAGAGAGAATGGCTCTGCTCATTTGCTTGCTACAAATCCAAGTCTTTTTAGATAATGAATAATTCATTTCCTAATGAATTGAAAACAAATGAGCTTCTTTCCAATTTCTGCTCATTTTGCCGTCTATGGAAAGGGATTCCATGTAATGGTGCTTTTAGTATGGGACTTAAAGCCAGAGCCCCAGCTGCACTAGTCAGAACGTGAGCAGGAAGATCCCCAACACCGCTGGGACAATTGCCACCCTAATATGAAGGTATCATGAAGGCCAAAGTCTTCAATGAAGCAAATGTACCATTCCTTCCACTCATATTCATTCCTTATTTCATCAACATCTTCTGTGTGACTGTGCCAAAACGCAAATTAAAAGTCCTAACCAACAACATCTATCAGAAATCACAACCTGTATCATGGTAATGTGTGGATCTTAAGATTTCTGGTCTTCTGGTCTTACGTTACTCACTATTGAAGTAGTCATTTTTTTGCAAGGAACAAGGGATGAAAAGGCACCGTTCATTCACATTTTGTTACTAACTGTATATATTGACTATTCTTCAGCTGAAGCTGTCAAGCATCTAATGATTTTAAAAAAACACACCCTAATGTTATTTTAAAAGCACACACATGCTTCAGCATCAAAGACATCTAGAAATTCATTTCCCAGGAGAGAGAAATTCCATGAATGAAGACCTATGTGTCAAAAGATGCTGAGAGTCCCTGTAGCAACTTAATTGCTCCTGCCAAGGAGACCAGGTAGCAGAAGTATTACTTATCCACATGTTTTACTATATTTAAGGTGAATTTTACCTGCAGGGTAGAAAAATACTGGATTTGAACTGAGCTAGAACCTGAAGAAGCAGGGGGGAGGAGGAAGAATTAAGGGAGAAATCACAGCTCCTGGGCTCCTGTGAGTCTTGAGGAACTTGCTGGGGATAAGCTGCCAGTTCCTCCATGAGTTGAAGCAAATAAGCTTTCTGACTTTTCCAGAGATCAGACAGAAAAGAGTTCAAGAAAATAACCAAAATAAAATGAGTGACCTTGGACTTTCAATGCCTACAACTTGTTTATCTGTTGTTGTTGTTTTGCAATTCAAACTTTTTTATTAGATGATCAAAGTGTAAAATACAAAGAAAAAACATGGGAAAGTCAGAGGAGAGGAAGGGAAAAAGAGAGGGAATATAGTGTAATGGGAGAGAGAGAAAAAGAAAAAAGGCACCAACTTCCAACTCTCTTTAGCACAGTCAAAGGGAACAACATTACAACTATGACTTTTTGATTTTGCACAGCAATATGTACTTGTTTCTCTGTTTTTGTGAGCGTTTGGAGATCCCTGAAGGGTGGGGTTTGGGGAAATTTTATCTACTTAAGGAAAATGATCCATAATTTATGTTCCCCGAATAAGTGAAAATTCTTTCAGCTCCTCGTAACAAAGGAGAATTGATGTCTTTCAGTCTTGTTCCTTCTTCTGTTAAAATCAGGTTAGATGAAAGCGTTCTGACATCAACCTTCTCTCTGAGGTTGTCAGAAGAATTATTGAAAGCCATAAAAAAAAGTCCTGCATCCAATCTCTTGGGCTATTCAAATCTTTTATTGGATCACATCTTCCAAATGAGGCCTGCTTTGAATCCTCACATTGAATTGGGTGGTTCCAAAGCAATTAAATTGAATGTTATGCTGTTTGGGGGAAAAAATTTCAGACAATATTTATTTATTTATTTATTTATTTATTTATTTATTTATTTATTTATTTATTTATTTATTTATTTATTTATTTATTTATTTATTTATTTATTTATTTATTTATTTATTTATTTTATTTTGGGAATTTATACCCTGCCCTTCTCCTTGTTAGGACTCAGGGCGGCGCACAGGCATTATTAAAACCATAGCAAAACAATATATACTGTTAAAAACATATTAAATTAAGTTAAAACCCGTGCTAAAAACCCCTTAAAACCCTAAAAAAATAAAATTTATCAGTAAAGTCAGAAAACAGGGGGCTACGCTAGGCCGGCTTGTTGGAATAGGTACGTCTTAAGACGTTGGCAAAAGAGGCAGAGGTCCGAGGTAGTGCGAAGGTCGGGGTGTAGGTCGTTCCAGAGGGCCGGGCCCGCCACAGAGAAGGCCCTTCCCCTGGGTGTCGCCAACCGGCTTTGCCCGGCCGACGGTACCCGGAGAAGGCCCTCTCTGTGGGAGCGGATCGGACGAAGGGATGTATGGGGCAGAAGGCGGTCTCATAATATACCAATTGCTACTTCAGTTCCATAAGTGGACAGCATAGAGAGTGAGGTTGGCAGCCTTGAGTGGTATGAGGTCTTTACCCCTGTCAGAAAAAGAGATGGCAAGTCTAACACTACTCTGGGCTTCATTCACCAGCACGGCTTTCAGCTTCCTGATGTGGCCAGCATTAAGCCATTATTTGGCTGTCTCTTATGTTAATGGAATGTTACATTCCTGTGTAGATCTTGCCAATGCAATTGGGAGCTCAGCTCTGCACTGAAATTGCAGTTTCAGAATTGAATTTTACTTTTAAACTCTGCTAACACTTACTGGTACAGTAGTCGGCCAAACTGGATAGAAGGTCAGCATTCAGAGTCACTTGGATATTCCAAAGAAATTAAGGAAAAACCAGAAAGGAATACTTCTGGACTTTCTACCCAAAGTGACGGATTATACTTAATACACTTATTTGCCAAACAAGGAAGGTGTGAAGCAATGGTGGGATTCAAATGATTTAACAACCGGTTCTCTGCCCCAGTGACCAGCTGGGTAGGCGGGGCTCAGTGGTCATGAGACTGGGTGGGTGTGGCAAACCCATTGTCACTCAGGTCAATGGGTGCTTCGCCTTAGCTGTTACAATGTAATAAGGGGTTAACTGGAGAGGCAGTTTCTGTAAGTAGGGCAATAAAGAGGAGGCTAGAAACTATACCAGAATGTTTCCTTCCTGCCTGTTTTACAGGATTAGCCCTGTAAAGTGGAAAAAAACAAAAGGAGATTTCTTCCAACAACAATTTCTCCCAACTGCTTTGAAAGTTAACAACCGGTTCTCCTGAATAGGTGCGAACCGGCTGAATCCCACCACTGGTGTGAAGTGTCCTCTGTTCAGATGCAATTCCAGTCTCTAGCCTTCCTGATTTTCTCTCTCAACCCAACTTGTCATGTAATGTGAAACATAATCAGTCGTGGATTCTGAGGCTTCCTCTCCCCACCCTTTAAAAAAAACCTTTGCAGACTATAAGATTTTCCCCAGGCATGCTAATATATTTGCCCTGGTAGTGTCAGTGTTATTTTGGGAAACTGAAAGCAGAAGGGATAATAAATTTTGGGACAAATGTTGCAAAATGCCTTGGGTACCTGTCTTAGAAAGTGATTAGATGCTATGGCAATGGGGGACCCAGCAAAGGTCTGTTATTCCTATTTTTGAAGTTCTTTACTGCGAATAGTTTCACTGTTTCATTGAAACTTCTCAAATTAAAATAAATCCCTCCATAAGGTTGTGCCTCCAGGAAGAAAAAAAAAATCTTATAATAGTGATGATAGAGTGGCTTGAATTCTGTGGAACAATTTCATCAAATTGATTGTAAGCTTCTTCTTCTTCTTCTTCTTCTTCTTCTTCTTCTTCTTCTTCTTCTTCTTCTTCTTCTTCTTCTTCTTCTTCTTCTTCTTCTTCTTCCTCCTCCTCTTCTTCTTCTTCCTCTTCTTCTTCTGTATAGGTTTAGCTAAAAGTTGTCTTTATATTTCAACAGCCATGGGTGCACTAATTGTTGTCCTATGTCGTAAGACAGTACAAATACATCACACAACTCCTTTGCTTCCATACTGATTGCTTCCCCGGCTTCTTAATTATCTTCCCTGGAATTAGCAATCTTGCTGGCTAAGCTCTTCCCTTGCAGCAGGCCAGGAATCACTATGCTTAGAAGGGAGAAGCTCTGATTAAGGCATTCAACTTAAATAATGTGAGTGAAAGAAAATTAATGTGACTTGTAGCAGTAAGTATGCCCAAGAGGCCCATGGCTGATCCTACATTAAGCAAAGTGAGGCAATAAACCACAAATTATGCAAACACTGGTAACAATCCTTCAGAGGTATGCCCACCTATGTTTTCAAAACATTCACCTCTTTTGAAAAAAGAAAACCAAATCAATTTTGTTTAGGTTTTAGGTTTAGGTTTCATTAGTTTTTTTATACCGCCCTACTCCTGAAGAACTCAGGGTGGTATACAGCCAAAGTAAAACAGATATATAAACGTTTAAAAAGTTTTTTAAAAACATAATAAACAATTTGTCCTCAAAATTAAAAAACCAAACAAATCCCAATTAAAATTAATAAAAATTCGTAATTTAAAATTCATTTTTATGCCAGCCCGGCTTGTTGGAAAAAAACGGTTTTGAGAGCACGGCAGAAGGTGCATAAGTCAGGGATAGTTCTTAATTCCAGGGGCAATTCGTTCCAGAGGACAGGCGCTCCCAAAGAGAAGGCTCTCCCCCTGGGTGTCGCCAGTCAACATTGTTTAGCTGATGGCACCATGAGGAGACCCTCTCTATGGGAGCGTACTGGCCGGTGGGAGGCTCTCGGTGGCAGAAGGCGATCTCGTAAGTACCCAGGTCCTAAGCCATGGAGCACTTTAAAGATAGTAACCAACACTTTGAATGCTTACAATGTTTACAATGTGAAACTTAGTAGATCAGGGATTTCAAACTCACAGCCCGCAGGCTGGATGCGTCACATGCACTCCAGCTCCATGAAGGGGGAAAAACAGGGTGACGATTTTGAGACATATGAAGTAAATGGTTCCAGTGATAAATGATGGCCAACATTTTATGGATTGTGAATAACACATGATGAATTTTCTGTCGGGGGCTTTATTGAATGCAAATGAGCAAGGTTTCATGAAATTATTGAAGGGGCTACAATTGTCTGGTATTGATACAAAACAGAAATCCTACTGAACTCAGGCTTGCTGTTAAGTCAACCTCTATAATTATAAAGGCTTAATGAATAATTCAGTTCAATCTGGGGTAGCTACTTGCCCATCACCCCAGAAGAGGATAAAGATTTGCATGGAATTTGCATGTTTCCAAATTATATGTACAGATGCAAATAAAGATGTGATCAGTATAATTATGCATAATAATTATAAATTATTTGTTCTAATTTATAAGAACTGATGCAAATGTAGAACTAATTGCTATAATTAAAATAGAAATATAACACAGTTCAATAGGGTGGAAGATGGCAAAAAATAACCTGTATGCTATTGACTGTTAGTGGTTAACAAAGGTTCCTAATATTTTTCCCTTTTTAAAATTTTAAAATCAGATTAAAGTTAAGTTTGGCTGGTGCTAAAATTCTTGTGACTACTCAGACATGAAGTTTCTTCTGTTTACAATAACATGGAAAGAGTTTATTATGGTCTCCTAGGCCAGTGATGGCGAACCGTCATGCGGAAATGTCATGCACACACACACTCATTGGGGCCGGTCTCTGGGAAAGCCGAACTTCCTGGTTCTAGCGCACATGCCCGCGTGACAATCATCTGGCCGGCGCACATGCCCAGACTGGTTTTCAGCACTGTTGTGCACGTGAAGGGACCACACTCCTGAAAAGCTGGACCTGCTCCTCTTCCGCCGGGCCCTGAAAACTCATCTATTTCGTGCGCCCGGCCTGGTGTAGCTTTTAAATCTATTGGGTTTTTATTCGTTTTTTTAGAACAGGTTTCTAGTTTAATTTATTTTTAGCATATTTATTGTTCTTGATGTTTTTATGCTTTTATGACTGCCTGTTCACCGCCCTGAGTCCCGTAAGGGAGATAGGGCGGTATATAAATTTAAATAAAGTAAAATGAAAGTGAAACTTCTGGGTTCTGGCACGCGTGTGCATCCAATAATCAGCTGGCCGGCGTGCATGCGCACAATGTTTTTTGGCACTGCCATGTTCATGAACGACAGCAGATCATCGCAGACTGGTGCGATCTACCCACTACCAGACATGTTCTATGATAGCAACCCCCAACCTTTTTGGGCACCAGGGACCAGTTTCGTGGAGAGAGGTTTTTCAGTGGAACGGAGGGGGCGTGGCTTTGCATGCTGCCTGCATCCCATGGATGAGGCTTCACTTGTTTGCCCGGTTTGGTTTCTGGCATGCCATAGCATGGGGTCAGTCCATGGAACTGGGGTGGGGACCCCTGCTCTATGAGCCGCCTCAACGGGCGTAGACGGCTTCGCCCACGGAGAAGAGACGGGGAAGGGGAACCCCCAGGTTGCACGGCTGCACCTCGTTGTAGAGTGGGTGCAGCCGGTCCAATTCGGTTCTCAATCCCACCTTCGTCGCCAGTGTTAAGTTGTCAAGAAGGGTCCAGACCCGGCAGTTCCAACGGCTCTTTTTTATTGAACAGAAGTACAGAAGAACAGCAACTGTAAGTAACAGATACAAAAAGTGCGCGCCTTCGCTCTGACAGCTCTTTATATATCGAGCTGTCAGAATGCCGGCCAATCGGCGCGTCTCCCGCTTTGGCTGCAGCCAGTCGCGTCTTAACCAATCAGACGCGACTGGCTGTTGCCGGGGAATTCAAGCGGGTGTCGTATGCAACACTTTCTTCATGCAGCCATGTGTCCCCAGCTGGGATTGTACCTCTCAGAAGTTATCAGTCAGCTCCTTGCCAGTTTGAGTAGCTGTTTTAGTCAGATTATGCAAAGGCCAGATATAATTGAATGACGGAAGATGGAGGGTAGATCTCTGAGACTAGGAGGCCAAAGGTCACATCTCTGAGATCCAATTCAGGAAGGAAGATTGGCTTGTTTGACTAGGTTAAAAGAAGAAAATAATTATACCTGGTTGATGTTATTGAGTTTTTGAGTTTTGAGTTTTATTGGTTTTTTATACCGCCCTACTCCCGAAGGACTCAGGGCGGTGTACAGCCAGAATAAAAACAAATATACAAAAGTTAAAAAAGCTTTTAAAAAACATATTAAACTATTGGCCGAAACGTGGAAAAACCCCCAAACTAACCCTGATTAAAATTTTAAAAATTTTAATTTAAAAAACCATGTTTTATGCCAGCCCGGCTTGTTGGAAGAAAAAGGTTTTGAGAGCACGGCGGAAGGTGTGTAAGTCAGGGATAGTTCTTAATTCCAGGGGCAATTCGTTCCAGAGTACAGGTGCTCCCACGGAGAAGGCTGTCCCCCTGGGTGTCGCCAGTCGACATTGTCTAGCCGACGGCACCATGAGGAGACCCTCTCTATGGGAGTGTACTGGCCGGTGGGAGGCTCTTGATGGCAGAAGGCGATCTCGTAAGTAGCCCGGTCCTAAGCCATGGAGCGCTTTAAAGATAGTAACCAACACCTTGAATTGCACCTGGAAAACCACCGGAAGCCAGTGCAGCTCGCGCAGGAGAGGTATTACATGGGAGCATCGCGTGTCTCCCATAATTACCAATACGGCCACATTCTGGACCAGTTGAAGCCTCCGGTTGATCTTCAAGGGGAGCCCCCTGTAGAGAGCATTGCAGTAGTCCAGACGAGAAGAGACAAGGGCGTGAGTGACTGTGTGTAGGGCATCCCGATCTAGGAAGGGACACAACTGGTAAATCAGGTGAACCTGATAAAAAGCCCCCCTGGCGACAGGTGTCATATGATCTTCTAAGGACAGCTGTGCATCCAGGAGGACACCCAAGTTGCAAACCCTTCCTGTGGGGGCTAAGGTCTCACCCCCCCCATAGCCAGCAATGGAACCAGCTGACTGTAACGGGACGCGGGGAACCACAGCCATTCGGTCTTGGAGGGGTTGAGCCTGAGCCTGTTCCTCCCCATCCAGATCCGCACGGCCTCCAGGCACTGGGACCTCACATCAAGGGCCACATTGGGGTGGTCTGGGGACAAAATGTACAGCTGTGTATCATCAGCGTACTGATGGAACTTTACCCCAAAACCACGGATGATCTCGCCCAGCGGCTTCACATAAATGTTGAGCAGAAGGGGCGAGAGGACCGACCCTTGGGGCACTCCACAAGTGAGGCACCTTGAGGACGACTTCTGTCCCCCCCCCCGTCAACACAAACTGTGAACGGTCAGAGAGGAAGGAGGAGAACCACCGAAGTACAGTGCCCCCCACTGTACTTGGACTTTTGCTGACAAAGATTGATTGGCATACTGTTTGGACTTTGTTTTGATTATCTAAGAAATAAAGTAACAAAGACGAAAAAGATTACTCATTGTTTAGAGATGTGACAAGTTAGTATATTTATTTTTACTTGCTGGGATGAAGGAGAAAGTGTATTCTTTGTTCTTTCTCCTTCCCTTTTAACTTTTTTTTTTGTTTCATTACAACCCCCTTTGGTTTTATATTTTTCTCTTCATATTTTTTATAGTTTGCAATAACTTTTGTTCTCTTTATTTGTAATTCTTAATGAAATTGTTTTTTTTTAAAAGAGCCCCCATGCAGGAATAGCCATCTTTTTGCTCAAATAATAATTGGTACTGTCAAAAAGACACTGAGTTTATTTTTCTAGTTTTGCAAATCGTTAACTGTTTTTCGGCTATTAGTAACATTTTGAGCAACAGGTTACACAGCACCAGGCGAGTCTCCTTTGATCCTGTACAAAATCAAGTTTAAATACAGATTTTAAGAAATTTTTTAAAAATCATGTTTTTTAAAAAAATAAATACAAAAAGATGATTCAAAAGTTGATTTTAGAAATTTACAAATGGACTATAGATTGGGATGGATTTGAAATAAGATTTTGAAATGAATTAGAAGAATCCTTCTTGTGGGAAATGATATTCTTTTGAATTCTTTTTTTTTTAATTGATAGAATGAGACTTAGAAGGTTGTGTACTAGAGGGAACCAGAAGAAACTAAAGACTACAATTAAAAAAGAATCCTTAAATTTGACTTATTAGAATGGAGGAAAATATTTCAACATTAGATGTATTTGGGGGATATTTGTAAGTAGTGAACTCAGAAGTTTAAGAGTGTCTGGCATTATAGACAGACTATGTTTAAAAGATGTTATAGAAGAGGAACACATTTTATTGGACAAAACCAAAAATGATCTAAAAATGGACTTTAAAAAAAAAGGCTACAAAAATAATATGAAAAAAGCCACACTGGATATAATAATGAAACTGGCGATGTTGTAATAATTAAAATATCACAACAAACCAAAAGAGTCACCTGAATAACTTTTCTATATTGGATTTTTAAAAAGAAACTTGTTAAAGTTTTGAAGAATTTGTGAGAAGAGACAAAAGATAAATAAAAAAATTAATCAAGTTCTAGGACATTACTTGAAGGGATTAAAGATCAAGATTGTTAAAAGTAAAAAGAAGAAATATAAAGTTGATTTATAAAGTTAAAATAGATATGTTGCTATCTCTGTTGATCTGTAATGGACTTTTGATGACCAGGGCTGAATGGACAAAGTTTTAAAGATTTATTTATAGATAAGAGATGGGATATGGGAAGAAAAGATCATTTCTTGTATTTTAGGAGAAGTTGATAAGTTACTAAAATAATTTATATTTGTTATGATGAAGGGAAAGTTATTTCTTTGCATAATTTGTTTTATTTTATTTTATTTTTCTTTCAATTTTTCTTTTCTGCACTTCCTATTTTTCTTTAGCTTGTATTAGTTTTTATATTTTTAATGGTAATTTGTAATAAGTAATTAAGAAAAAGGGAAGACAGTTTGATAAATATGGTTCCAAAATGCAGATTTGCTATGTTTGATTGTTAACATACATAATTGCTGTATAAGTCCAGTCTTCCTTGTTTAATGTAATACTCTAGGGCAGGGGTCTCCAACGTTTGCAACGTTAGGTCTGAAGGACTTCAGCTCCCAGAATTCTCCAGCCAGCAAAGCTGGCTGGAGAATTCTAGGAGCTGAAGTCCTTCAGACTTAACGTTGCAAAGGTTGGAGACCCCTGCTCTAGGGCATTGGTTCCCAATTTGTGGTCCGCAGACCTTGGAGGGCCACGATGTTATCACAGAGGTTCTGTGAAGGTTCAAATAAATGTTATGATTTAAATCTTATGTCTCGGGGGGGGGGTGAGGGTGTGTCCATGGCCATGGTCAGTGACCACAAAAGTTATTTAAAGGGGGCCCATGGTAAGAAAAAGGCTGAGAACCACTGGTCTATGGCGTCTCCAAAAGTACTGATTCATATCAAGGAGAAAAGCAACTTAGAACTGAGGAGAAACTTCCTGACAGTTAGAACAATTAATCAGTAGAACAGCTTGCCTCCAACACTGGGAGTCTTTAAGAAGATGTTGGATAGCCATTTGTCTGAAATAGCATAGGGCTTCCTGCCTAGGCAGGGAGTTGGACTAGATGACCTCCAAGATCCCTTCCAACTCTGCTATTGTATTATTGTATATCTCCATGTGATGTCATAATAATGTCTTTAAATTTGATTAGCAAAGGATTTTTTATATTCCTCCTCTGGGCAAATATACAACAGTCAGAATACAATGTTTTCAAGGTTTTTGTTGTTTTGAAATATCTAGGGATTCAAGTAACAACAGTTTACCAGTATAACAACCTGTCTCTCCATTCCGTTAGGACATATTGATTTCTCTCTATGGTATTTTTAAATTCATCTTTCTGTACGTCGAATGCAAATGTTTTGCAAGCTCAGTAGATGCTGGGAAGTTGAAGAACTGTTTAGAAACAAAGCAGCCCTGCTTTGCCCCACAAATGCCTCCCCCGTGTAAATTAAAATGCAAGGAGAAATGTATTTGCACAGAAGCACTCTATAGGACATGCTTAAAATGCATGAAGGAGATAAGCGCTAACATTTGGGGAGCCTAAGAAAACAATTCTTGGAGCAGGCTGTCAGGGAGATCTCACTGCCTTAAGTAAAATTGCTTTCTCATACCTTATCCTCTTCCCCTGGCATTCTTGAAATATTTTCATTTCATTCCTTTACCAAACAGAACTTCTGCACTTCCCTGCCAAATAGCTCAGGCCAAGTCTACTAATTAGCTTTATCTAAAACTCTGTTGACAATAAAAGTTCTCAACATTGGGAAGAAGATACTGTTCACACAAGACAAATTGTTTTTGGCTCTAGGCTAAAAACTTCCCTTCGAATAGCGTCAAGTCATTTGCATATCCTGCAGGAGGTTGGGGTTTTTTTCCGTCTTCTTCTTCTTCTTTTTCTTTTTGGTATTATAAATTCAAATGACTTCTACCAAAACCTAACTCCAGCATGAAGCAGAATAAATGATGGAAGACAGGGAGTAGAGGCCATGAGCCAGTGGGCACGCTCTCTGGAATAAATTGCATGGAATTAGTTTGGTGCATGGCTTCCCAACTCATTTTTTTAAGGATTTAAAAGCAGAAATTGAATGAATATGAATATTTTTTTCTTGAAGGGGAGGAAGAAATTTGAGTCACTGACTATTTTTCAGCCTAAGGCAGCAGGAACTGGAAAAACCCACTGATGCCAGTGTTAATTATTGGACACTTGAAAATGCCCATGCTGTCCAAAGCTTGTCTTTCTGGCACAGGTACCAGGAGAAGCCGGTTTTCTGGATTTTTCCCACGCTGTAGAAAGCACTCTCTTTGGAATTGGGATTCATCCAAATTTCATATGAAATTTACAAAAACACACTTTCTTTATCAGGATATTTAACTGGTATTTTATTTATGGTTTCCTTTATTGATTTTTTTCAGGTAACCTATTGAGAGAGGGGATATGTTTTGTTTCTGTTTTTAAATTTTGTTAGTTGCCTAGTGTTAAGAGTGTCTAGGCCAAGGCCTAACTTTTTCCAACGAGCAATGGTTTGTTCGTGAGCCCAGTGATACTTCAAGAGTTCAAAGATCTGTGTTTCATCAAGAACTACCTGAACCCTTGCAACTGCAAAAGTGAAAGATCAAAAGTGGGACACTACAACTGTGATGGCGAGCCTATGGCACGCTTGCCACAAGTGGCACGTGGAGCCATTTGTCAGGGCACGTGAGGCTTGCCCTGTCAGCTAGCCAGCACACATGTGCATGTTGGCCAGCTGATTTTGGCCTTCTTTTGAGGCCATTTTTCACCCTTCGGAGGCTTCAGGAGCTTCCTTCAAACCTCCAGAGCATGAAAAACCAGCCCTAAGGGCAAACCGGAACTTTGGGAGCTTCCCTGAAGCCTGTAGGGCCAGTTTTTGCGCTCCGAGGCCTCTGGGGGTGGGGGGGACCCTAACCCTCTGGGGAGAGGGGGCGGTTTAGAAATTTGAATAAATAATAATAATAACCCTAACCCTAACTCTCACCCAGGCTCCCATGAAGCCTCTGGCTGGTCGTGTGCGCATGCATGCTGTGGTCATGCTCATAGCATTATGGGTGTGGCATGCCCGTGCACGACCCCCCTGCACTCCCCCTGCTTTTGGCATGCGAGCCAAAAAAGGTTCTCCATCACTGTTCTACAACAGTGGTATCAAATTCAATTTCATTGAGGGCCACATCAGGGTTGTCCCTCAATTTCATTGAGGGCTGGATTAGGTGTGGTCAAGGTGGGTATGGCCAGCTTGACATCACTTGTGTGGGGCCCAAGTGCTCTATCAGCAAAAACGGGCTCCCAAGCTCCATTTTCGGCTGCGATGGCCTCCTGCAGCCCTCTGCCAGCGAAAATGGAGCTCCGTTTTCACTGGCAGAGGAACCATGGGTCAGTTCTTTGCTGTTTCCAGGTGACCCCGTGAACCAGACCTAAGCACCCTGCAGGCCGAATCGAACCCCTGGGCCTTAAGTTTTTTTCACTATTTAATTTTTGTATGTTTGTCCATTCTATGAGATTGGCTACAGTAAATGTTCAGTTTGAACAGGTGGGATATAAAATGAGGAAATGTATATAAGCAATCTTATCTGCCACTAAGCTATAGTAAGGGTCTTTCAACCTTGACAACTTTAAGATTTGCAGTCTACAACTCCCAGAATTCTGGAAATTGAAGTCTACAAGAGCCGTGATGGCACAGTGGTTAGTATGCAGTATTGCAGGCTAACATTGCCCACTGCTATGAGTTTGATCCTGATGGGGTTCAAGATTAACTCAGCCTTCCATCCTACCAAAGTTGGTAAAATGAGGACCCAGATTGTTGGGGAGCAAATATGCTGACTCTGTAAACTGCTTAGAGAGTGCTGTAAAGAACTGTGAAGCCTAATCTAAGTGCTATTGCTATTTCTACAAATCTTAAAATTGCCAAGGTTGGAGATCCCCGAGCTATCGCTTTTTTTTGAGAATCTCACCTACTCAATCCACTGTGAAATTTTCAGCTCCGATGTTCCCCAATCCATTGACTTTTCTTATCCTGGAAGTTGGTGCTGCTATCTGATAATTGTGATCTGTCTTACACACATACATGCCCATCTTGCTATTCTCTTTTGTGCTCATCAATGTTACATAATGTGTAGAAACTGAATAAGAAAGAGTAAGGCATGCAATAAAAAATAAAATATCTAGATCTAATTTCCATATCACCATTACTTTTCTATCTGTATTGGCACATCTGAAAATGTCCCCTCCCATATACCTTCTATGGTAAACATTTTGCTGTGGTACTGCATAGAACTTCATATACTTATGCCCATTCTTCATTCATGTGATCCATAATTTATGGATCATGTTATCTATAAATTATTTCCTCTTCACAGCAAAACTACTTCATGGCTGGTATTTTACTATATATTGAAGCAGAGGGACTTGGAAAAACCAAATTCTTTCCCTCTTGTCAGTTTGCCAAGTATTTATTATAGTTATTCCTGCATAATTATGTTGATTTCATCACACCATTCTTAGTAGTTTTCCTTGTGTGATTAAATGCAACTCTCATCAAGACAATTTGTTTTTCCTTGATATGTTTGCTTTTTTGCTCCATAAATCCTAGGCTGGATGGATTTAAAAAATATATATATATATCTAAATATGAGCATTTTTCTTCTCTGCTGAACTTTCCCCTACGCGTTCCTTTCTTATGTGAGCCACTCTTAAAACCTCTCTTCGCAACTATTCCTGTGGCTGGCAGAAACAGCTGTGTGTGGGACAGAGACTATGGCAGGGGTGAAATCAACTTAACTTTGCTACTGGTTTGCAAATGTGAGCGCACAAACCTTCCGCGCATGCGCAGAGCATCAAACACAGGACATGATGAAGTCTGGGTGGGTGGGTGAAGCCTCCCACTGCCACTGCTTCTGGTTCGCCCGAACTGGATAGAACCAGCTGAATTGCACCACTGGACTATGGAGAGTGGCATCTGATGGGCACCAGAGAGAAGGTAGTTTCCACAGGGAGTTCCCTTCTGCAGCTTTTTCCCTTCATCGGGTCCATCTCCACACTAGCAGTGTTATACACATCACTAACGAAATCTCCTTCCTCCTCTTAGGTTGCATGCACCATTTCCTTTCAGTGGCTTCATTCACCCCATTGCATTCACTCTTCGTTTGTACCTTGTGTAAGCATTGCTGCATCCTTTTTACTTTTTTTTTTCTGTTGAGTTATCACTGCTTTATTCCTCCAGGATCAATAATGCAGAGCAAAACTGCCCATGTCTACATTTCCCTCACTTACGCTCAATGTTCCTGGAAAAATCTCACATATACTATCACAAATTTGCATAAAGCTAGACACTGAACTAGTAGGAAAAAAAGGAAGTAACAAGATACACTATGTTCAATTTGGATCGCAAGCACATTGACTATTATTCAAACATGTTTGCTCCCTTGCCTCACATTTTATGTACAGTGGAAATATTTTCCATATCTTTTCTGGATTTCATTCAGTTTTGGTTGCCACGATGTAGAAAAGATGTGGAGACTCTAGAAAGAGTGCAGAGAAGAGCAACAAAGATGATTAGGGGACTAGAGACTAAAACGTATGAGGAACGGTTGCAGGAACTTGGTATGTCTAGTTTAATGAAAAGAAGGACTAGGGGAGACATGATAGCAGTGTTCCAATATCTCAGGGGTTGCCACAAAGAAGAGGGATTCAAGCTATTCACCAAGGCACCTGAAGGCAGAACAAGAAGCAATGGGTGGAAACTAATCAAAGAGAGAAGCAACTTAGAACTGAAGAGAAACTTCCTGACAGTTAGAACAATTAATCAGTGGAACAGCTTGCCTCCAGAGGTTGTGAATGCCCCAACACTGCAAGTCTTTAAGAGGATGTTGGATAACCATTTGTCTGAAACGGTATAGGTTTTCCTGCCTAGGCAGGGGGTTGGACTAGAAGACCTCCAAGGTCCCTTCCAACTCTGCTATTGTATTGTATTTGTTATTATTTATTTATTTATTTATTTTTCATATTTATAACCCGCTCCCATCTCACAACAAGGGACTTGGGGCGGCGAACATAGAATTAAATCAATAAATACAAAATACAAATACATAGATATTAGATGCCTGTGTTGTAACCATTTTTAAAACCCTCGTTTATAATTGGCGGTGCTGGGGTTAGGCAAGGCCGGCTAGTTGGAAGAAGTGAGTCTTAAGACATTTGCGGAAGAGGCGGAGGTCAGGAATGGTGCGGATTTCAGGGGGCAGGTCGTTCCAAAGGGCCGGCCCTGCCACAGAGAAGGCCCTCCCCCTGGGCGCCGCCAGTCGACATTGCCCGACCGACGGCACCCTGAGGAGGCCCTCTCTGTGGGAGCGTGTCGGTCCCAGGGATGTATGGGGCAGGAAACGGTCTTGCAGATAGCTAGGTCCCGAGCCATGGAGCGTTTTGAAGATGGTCGTTAGGACCTTGAAGCGCACCCGAAAGACCACAGGAAGCCAGTGGAGCTCGCGTAGGACAGGTGTTATATGGGAGTGTTTAGGCGCTCCCGTAATTATCCGTGCGGCCGCGTTCTGGACTAACTGTAGTCTTCGGGTGCACTTCAAGGGAAGCCCCATGTAGAGAGCATTGCAATAGTCAAGTCGAGATGTGACGAGTGCTTGAGTGACTGTGCGTAAGGCTCCCCGATCCAGGAAGGGACGCAATTGGCGCATCAGGCGTACCTGATGGAATGCCCCCCTGGCCACGGCCGCCACCTGGTCTTCCATAGTCAGCCGGGAGTCCAGGAGGACACCTAGATTGCGTGCCTTCTCCACAGGGGCTGGTGTTTCGCCCCCAATGGCCAGAGTTGGAATAATCTGGCTGAAACGGGGTGCCGGAAGCCACAGCCACTCAGTCTTGGACGGGTTGAGCCTGAATTTGTTACTACCCATCCAGATCCATACAGCCTCCAAGCACCGGGACATAACCTCGACGGCATCATTGGGGTGGTCCGGGGTGGATATGTACAGCTGGGTATCATCAGCGTACAGATGATATCCCACCCCGAAACAACGGATGATCTCACCCAGCGGCTTCATATATATGTTGAACAGCAGGGGCGAGAGGACCGACCCCTGAGGGACCCCACATAAGAGGGATCTAGAAGTCGACCTCTTCCCCCCCGTCAACACATATTGTGACCGACCAGAGAGGTAGGACGAGAACCACTGTAAAACGGTGCCTCTCAGCCCCAACCCCCCCAGTCGGCGTAATAGGATACCATGGTCGATGGTATCAAAAGCCACTGAAAGGTCTAATAGGACTAGGATAGAGGAAAATCCTCTATCTCGTGCCCTCCAGAGATCATCGACCAATGCGACCAATGCCGTCTCGGTACTGTGCCCGGGTCGGAAGCCGGACTGGCGCGAATCTAGATAGTCAACTTCATCCAAATGTCGTGGAAACTGTTGGGCCACCACACTCTCAACAACCTTCACTAGAAAGTGGAGGTTGGAGACGGGACGATAGTTTTCTAATAATGCCGGATCCAGGGACGGCTTCTTGAGGAGGGGCCTCACCACCGCCTCTTTCAAGACGGTAGGTAAGGACCCCTCACTCAGAGATGCGTTGACAATGCCCTGAAGCCAGCCTCGTGTCGTCTCCCAGGATTCCAGTACAAGCCAGGAGGGACACGGGTCCAGTAAACATGTGGTGGCCCTGAGTCTCTTTGACAGCTTGTCCATATCTTTGATAGTAACAAAGTCAAACTCCTCCCACAATGGTGTCTCAAGAGCTGCTTTGGCACTCTCGACAGGGCTATTGACAATGGAGGGTAACTCGCTTCGAATCCGAGTGATTTTCTCCTGCAGATAAATCCCAAATTCCTCTGCTCGACCCTGTAAAGAGGCTTCCCACGGCCTCTGTTGGAGGAGGGAGCAGGTTACCTTAAACAGGGCGGCAGGGCGGTTTTCTGCGGATGCAATAAGTGCGGCACAATATTCACGTTTGGCCAGCCTTATTGCCACTAAATAAGTCCTAATGTGGTCTCTTATTAGTGTTCGGTTGGATTCAGAGCGAGATGATCTCCATCTGCTCTCTAGGCGTCTCTTGTGGCGTTTCATCCCCCTGAGCTCCTCGGTGAACCAAGGGGCCCAGGTGGTTCGTCGCCGCAAGAGAGGCCGCAAGGGCGCGACTCGGTCCAAGGCCCCGGCGGCTGCACTTAACCATGCAGTCACTAGGTCCTCAGCTGAGTCGCGGAGCAAGTCCGCAGGAATTGGCCCAAGCTCCTTCTGGAACCTTAACGGGTCCATCAGGAGCCTGGGGCGGAACCATATAGGAATGTTTGGTTCCGCCTCCTCACAGTGAGGTGTGGCGGTCGGAAAGTCAAGCCGAAGGAGAACGTGATCTGTCCATGACAGGGGTGTGATGACTAAATCCCCTACTCCCAGATCACTACTCCACTGACCCGAGACGAAGATGAGATCCAAAGTGTGTCCGCCCTCATGAGTAGGGCCTAGAACTACCTGAGTCAGGTCCATGGCTGTCATGGAAACCATGAACTCCCGAGCTACACCAGAGATCTCACCTGCAGATGGCAGGTTAAAATCCCCCATGACTACAAGTCTGGGGGTTTCAACCGCCACCCCGGCTATAACCTCAAGCAGCGCGGGCAGGGCTGTTGTTGTATAGCGAGGAGCCAGGTATACAACTAACACGCCCAACTGCCTCCCTAGGCCCCACTTCACAAGGAGGGACTCACACCCGGTCGTCTGAGGGACTGTGGTCTCCTTTGGCTCAAGACCTTCCCTAACCATGATCGCCACTCCCCCACCCCTCCCTAAGGCCCTGGGCTGATGGAAGGCTCGGTATCCTGGTGGGCACATTTCTACGAGGGGATGTCCTCCCTCATGGCCCAACCAGGTTTCCGTAATGCCAATCAGGTCCGGGTCCCCCTCCAACACAAGGTCATGTAAGAGAGGGGCTTTTTGTACCACGGACCTGGCGTTGCATAGCATCAGTCCAAGGCCCCGGGTCTGCGGTTCTTGCTCACCTAGTCTGCGATGAAGGAAAGGGGAATTGGAGCGCGTGATCACCTGTAACCATCGGCCACGACGCTCCAACTGATGGTGTCCATCCCCCCTTCTACCGTCCCTGCCCCTGCCCCTCCCTAAGACCGTATTGATGGCAAATACCCTGGTGGGACCGACCCTCCCTCCATCCCCCTTCATCTTTTCATTTCCGCATATTGCCGGCCTTCTCGCTTGGCGTTCCCCTAATTGGTCCCCCCACCCCCCTTCCCTGGGAACCCCTAAAAGCCGGATTAAAAATTTATACAGGAATTCCCTGAGCCTGCGCTTCGCCCACCTCTTAGGATTAATAAATCCATCCTCGAGGTGTGTCCGTGTTAATGTAGGGGGCCAGACCTGCGAGAGGGGACATTCTCGCAGGCAGAGGAGCTCAGATCTAGAATATGGTAGCATTTCAGGGGTCTTTGTTCCCCCGGAGGCAATCTGATGACATATGATAGTTTTGTTGGGAGAGGACTAGGATGGAAGGTAAAGTAGAGGATTATATATATTTGATGGTACATAGCCGAGCCAGGTGTCACAAGTATAAATATATAGGTATATAAATAGAGATGTTATGAATAAATATATAAATATATAGATATATAAATATACAATAAATATGATAAATAAAGGAAGGAGGATCTAATCACCAGGGGGAAGGGAGGGAGGGACTGGGGGCATAGAGGAAGGACCTAGAGTGTAAAATTTATATAGTCATAAATTCATGAAAAGGAATCCGGGATAGTCATGATCTTTAAATAGAGGGAGATAATTAATTAGTTGTCCCTCGCTTATCAGATAATTCCTTTGTTTCTGTCTATATTTTTACGTTCCTCATAAGCCACGATGAAAGAATAAACAAACCCTCCATAGCAATGTTCTATTAGATATCGACTCCCTGGGTCCTTCCGTTAGACTTCCATGTCAGCCAAGCCTTCTTTATCAGATGTCTTCTATGGGAATATTCGGTTACAGTTCTTGGAGCAGATGTAATCTCTGCAAGCTGAGCTATAGGTTATGTGTCGCTGCTGGTGGGGGTGATGATTTCTAGGCCCACGTTTCCGGTCTGATAAAGTCTTCCAGAGCCAGTGGTGTCGTTTTAAGGCCTCTATCTGTGGGGCTGGTGTTTGCAGGTACCATAGACCAGCTAGATCACTTTTGTTCGATCTGTTAGAGATCACTGGACAGGTGAGATCGTCCGCTGGGCTGCAGGTACTGCTAGCTGAGCCGTTAATTTCATTCATTTGCCAGTTGGTCCTACCTGTTGGGCCGTTAGCGTCAGTTGCTGGGCCGTTGGTTATGTCCGTTGGTAGATAGAACGTTGATCTGCTGCTCCGGCCGGCCGCTTTATTTACTGGCCGACCCATCTGGCTGCTTTGAATAATGGGCGCTAAGCCAGGCCGCTCCGTCGACTCGTTTCTTTTCAGTGCCTAGTCCTTCTGGCCGTTCTGATTATCGGCCATTTTACTAGGCCATTCCTCCTGCCGGCCGCTCCACCAAGCTGCTCTGTTAATCAGCAGCCGCTCTAGGCCGTAACTCATTAGTTTCCAGGCCGTTTTTTTAAACCGTTCCCTACACCCGGCTGGTCTTCAGCCACCACACCCTCAACATTTGATTTTAAAATCTAAAAATTTCCAGGTGTGGTGACTGGGTGTCCTGCTTCCCGGGCCAGCCCTCAGAGGTGGTCGAAGAGGGCTGGATGTCGCCTCCGGGGCCATTTGGCGACCCGGGATCCCTACCGGCTCAGGGATTTGCCTCCATTGCTCGTGCATGCGCAGTCAAAATTATGGCAGACAAAGGGGCAGAAAGTGCTATGGGTTTTATTAGCATTCTTCATTATGTTGGGAACAGCAGATTTTCCCAGGTTAAAAGCTTGTCTTAAGACGGAGAATCCTTTGTCAGCTTCAATGTACTGTAATTTGTCTAACTTTGTTCCTGGTGTCAGAGAAGTCCTTTTCCTGTTCCTTCTGGGAAAGGGGGTTAGACAAGATGTAATAGTTATATAGCTATTGCAATTACAAAATAAATGGGAGACGGGATGCACAGCCAGAACAGTGTAAGAACACAATGGTAAACGCAGGAATGGGAGGGGGGAAGGTTTTGGTATGAAAACGTTCAAGTAGTTTTGGTGAGAAGAAATCTTTGGCATAAATTGACTAAGCTGGCACAAACCACATAATGGCATTTGCCCCCCTCCCCTACATAAAGCAAATTCTTACACAAAATAAAATCAACTCCATGATAGCAAATCGACATTAACTGAATGGAAACCTGTATTTGACTTTCTTTCTCATTGCAAAGCCATGAGATGATTGAATCATTGAGGCTTCATTAGAGCAAGGGTCTCCAACCTTTGCAACTTTAAGTCTGAAGGACTTCAGCTCCCAGACTTCTCCAGCTGAAGTCCTTCAGACTTAAAGTTGCAAAGGTTAGAGACCCCTGCATTAGAGAACTCACATGCTAAAGTTAGGCAAGGGTGATGGCCCAACTTTGAATGCAGCACTATAACAAATGCTGGCCTTTTTTTGCCTGACTGCAGTGTTGCTTTTTAATTCTAATTCCCCGAAAGTCAAGTTGCTCTGATTAAGCGTACTTTGGCTTTTCCCATTCTGGTGTGATATGGTGCTTTGTTCTGCGGGTATAAAACCCTCACTGTGAAAACTGTCACTTGTCTTTTAGGTAAGCAAAAGAGAAACAGTAGGTGATCAGCAGAACATATTACAGCACGCTTGAAACTCGTGTTCTCACAACATGCTGAACCTGCTTGCTGCATTCACAGAGTTTATGCTGGTGTGATGCACTGAGTAAAACATATTGTTTAATTGGATGCTGACACCTTGGCAAGTGTGTGTTTACACTGCAATGTGGCAGTGCAAATACCGTCATAGCTACCTCCTGCAGCATGGCAACTGAGGGATGATAGCTGGACAGTCAAACGATGGATCCGTTTCCTTATTGGATGAGGAAGATAGTTGTGCCAAAGGAGCAATGTTCCTCTGCTCCTGGAAGTGCTTTAAATCATCTCAAACTTTGATCAACAATTTGATCAAAGTTTGAAAAAAATCTCCTTTGTTGAGGTGTCTTCTGTTTACTGGAATGGCCAGATGCAGGCCTACAGCTGGCGTGTTTGTTGCTATGAAAATGTGCATGTATCAGAGGTGGTATTCAGCAGGTTCTGACCAGTTCTGAAGACCGGTAGTGGAAATTTTGAGTAGTTCAAAGAACCAGTAAATACCACCTCTGACTGGCCCCACCCCCATGTATTCTCTGCCTCCCGAGTTCCTGTTGATCGGGAGGCAATGGGGTTTTTGCAGTAACCTTCCCATGGAGTGCAGTGGGAATGGAGATTTTACAGTATCCTTCCCCTGCCACGCCCACCAAACCACACCCACCAAGCCATGCCACACCCACCACGCCACGCCAACAGAACCAGTAGTAAAAATGTTTGAATCCCACCACTGGCATGTATGTATGTTTGCATGTGCATGCACACATTTTTTCACAAGCAAACTTGATGGGGTACTCCATGCAAATCTTTGTCAAAGTGAAACATCCATTCAAAGCTTTGCACGTTCCTAATCAGACCATGTCACTATAGTGGGTATAGATACTGATATATCTCAGAGACATTTTCCTGTTCAGGTTTATTTATTATTTTATTTATTTTATTGGATTTCTAGACCGCCCCCTCTCCCCGAGGGGACTCGGGGCGGTGTACAGGTAAAATTAAAAACTACTAAAAACATGACAATACATACAAAGTTAAAATCAAATTAAATAACCCTGTACAAATTTATAAAAGTTAAAACTGAACCCATGAAACCGAATAAAATAATTTAAATTGCAGACTGGGGCAAGAAGCATAAGTTAGGCCAAGCTGGCTTGATGGAACAGGTAGGTTTTAAGTTTCTGGCGGAAGGAGCGGAGGTCCGTGGTAGTTCTGATATCAGGGGGTAGGTCATTCCAAAGGGTCGGGCCCATCACAGAGAAGGCCTTCCCCTGGGCGTTGCCCGCTGGCATTGCCTAGTGGACGGCACCCGGAGAAGTCCCTCTCTTTGGGAGCGAATCGGCCGAAGGGATGTATGGGGCAGGATACGATCCTGCAAAAGGCTAGGTCCTGTGCCATGGAGCGCTTTAAAGATGATGACCAACACCTTGAAACGCACCCGAAAGGCCACAGGCAGCCAGTGCAGCCTGCACAGGAGCGGTGTTACGTGGGAGTATCTGGTAACTCCCAAAACTGCCCGCGCGGCCGCATTTTGGACCAGCTGCAGCCTTCGGGTAGGGTTGTCCTACCTTTGCAAAGTTAAAATATCAGAGCACTCTTGAACAGGTTTTTATATAGCTTATTCACATTGCTTCAGTAGAAACAGGATGCAAACTATGACATACCTCTGCTCTATTATAAAAAAAAAAAGTAGTCCTTTGTGAATAAGCAATGAAGTGGAGAGTTAAGAGCATTTTATTTAATGGCATCACTCAAATGTCCATTAGGGTCCATTTGCAGAGACCAAGTTATAGTCGCTGACTTAAAGAGCAGTTCAGTCCCACTGAAGCTGAAATAGATTAATACTACAGCAGATTATGCTTCTCAAAACCAAAACTTTGCTGGGCACATGGAGAAAGAAGCGATAGCAGAGAGAAAATGTGTACTTCATAGGTGAAATTGAGCTAGGTTTTCTTCTTACAGATGTTTCAATATCAAAATAGATCAGGGGTGGGATTCTACCAGTTTGGACCAGTTCAGGCGAACCAGTAGCTCTGACTATCAGCTGGGAGTTAACTGATTCACTCCGACTTTCGCCCCTGTGCTATACTCACCTACATTCCCTTTTCTGAAGCCCAGCTGATAGGCGTGGCAGAGTGGATTGCTGTGCCTCAGCTGTTCCCCCCCCCCCCCCCCCGCGGAAGGTAATTTCTGTGTAAACTGCATGTGCGCAGTGAAGCGAACCGGTGGTTAAGCCGGTAGGATCACACCCCTGAAATAGATAATTTTTCCAGCACTCTTATACAAGTGCTTGGGATTTGCTGTTTTTTTTTTAAAAGACCTTTGAAGTATTTACAAGGAAAACATAAAACTTGGCAAACACCAAGATCCCACAGAAAAAGGAGCTCAAAAGGTCTGAAAATTTGGAGAGCTGCCCTCAGAGAGTCTATGGAGCATGCAGCTTCATGCGGGCTATTTTGGCTCATGTTTCCCTTCTCAGCCGTAGCTGGGGTTTTTGTGTAAAAACAAATCTGTTCAATTACCTCAGGCAGGCAAGCCGATGAGACAAGGACCTTCCACTTGCCAGACAGATGATAGGTACCAGGCCCTTCATCTGGACTCACCTCACTTCATAACTTGAAGGTCAGTGACACAGAACCAACATGAAATGAAATGAATCATGTCAGCAGGATGCCTTGTAATGACATGAAGTTGACAGCAGTTGTGAAACATGCCTATATAGGGCAGTTAGCTAGACCAGCTGTTGACAAAAAAAACCAGACAGGAGAAAGTTTAAGACAGAAGGATTTAGACAGTGCTTTTTTTTTTTGGCTGAAACCTTTGGTAGACTTATGCCTAAGAAAGGCATTTCTTCCAATAAACTTCCAATAAGCATATGCCCACCTATTCCCTATCATTAGAGCTAATGCGGGCACTCCAATTGAGGATCCGATATCACACGGCCATACTGAATTCAGCACCTGGTCATAAGACTGCTTTGCTGTGAGCCTGCCCATACCAATGTTTTGCTTATATCCATGGCAAAATTGCTTGGATCTACGTCAGATTTGGAATGGGCCATGTGCAGCACTCACTCGTGACAAACTATATAAGTATTTATTACTCTTCTACATGATGAATCAAATTTGTTTCATAGATTTACTGAGCAATCCTACACAGATTTAGGCGGAATCTCATTCTGACTGGGGGCAGAGCACCAGCTGGCCTGGTTCTCTCTTTCTCACTCTTGCCCAGCTGGTTGGAAGGCTCAAGTAAGCAACCTGTATCAACATAACAATGGCAGTGTAAGACACACGGCTGTTGACCTGGGTGGTGAGGCAGAAGGGAATATGCTGTTTTAACTTTTGATGGGAGCTGTCCAGAGTGGGTTAGGACAGGCTGGGGAACTCTGGGAGCTGAAGTCCACCAGTCTTAAAAGAGCCGACTTTGCAGACCCCTGGGTTAGGATATGGATGGCTGCATAAATGTTTTAAATAAATAAAAATAAATAAAAGTATGGAAATGCCCTGAGTCACTATCTGAAGTGATTAAAATATTGGCACACATATTCAGGCTTCTCCCACTCTTTAACTAAGAATTTAACTTTACTCTTAAATGTGGTTATATGCTTTATTTAATCGGCTCCTTTCACATTGCCAAAGTTAGAAGTGGAAGAGAATTGCCAAATGTCAAGGCATGTATGTTCCTATGCCCAATATAGTTAGCCCAGAAAACATAGTTTCTATTATTTAATAGAATATTTTCAGTTATCTTAAAGCCAATCTAAATTGGCTTAAATTTATTGGTAGTACATCCAGCCGATGTTGGCTGTGAGTTAAAATGAGATTGTAGGGGCTACTCGTAATGGCTTCTGGCCAGCTAACAGAGCAACAGTTGTACAGTGATGAGGCCCAGGGCAAAAGGCAATTATTTGTAAGAAAGAAAGCTGGGTAGCCAAAACAATAGGCTGCAGCCAGTAGTCCACAGGAGATCAGAGATCAAAGACAAAGAAATATTCTTTTGAGTGAAGTCTAGAATACTCGAGACTCTTTTAATTAAGGGGGTTTGAACAGCATTGCTGCCTCCTATTAAAATAAGGCCTTACATTGAAGGGACCAAGAGAAAACTCAGATAAACAACAGAAGATTTAAGAAAGGATGCCTATGCTTTCACTTCCATATCTGATATTTTTACATGTCCTGGCAATTTCTCATCAGAGATATGAGAAATCATAAAATCATTTAGATGGGCTTATACAGCAATAGCAGTTAGACTTCTATATTGCTTCATAGCAGTTAGACTTCTATATTGCTTCATAGCCCTCTCTAAATGGTTTACAGGGTCAACAGATTGTCCCCAACAATCTGGGTCCGTATTTTACTAACCTTAGACCAGTGATTCCCAACCTTTTTTTGGCCATGCCCCACCTAAGCATCTCTAAAATCTTGACCCCCCCCCCCGGGACATATAATTCTTACTTTACTCAAAAAGTGAACCCTACTCATGAGGAGGAAGCCTAAAAGGCCATTAACTTGGTTTAAACAAGGTTCAATTGCCCCCATTAAAAATCAAATTGCCCCCCAGTGGGGCATGGGCCCCACACTGGGAACCACTGCCTTAGAAGGATGGGAGGCTGAGTCAACCTTGAGTCTGTCAGGATTGAACTCCTGGTTGTGGGCAGAGTTAGCCTGCAATACTGCGTTCTAACCATTGTGCCCTCATGGCTCTGAATAAACTTATAAATCATTACTTCAGCCTTCCTCAACTTGGCAACCTTCTACATATTATGGGATTCAACCCCTGTAATCTCCAGCAGTATAGGTAGCTCTCGACTTACAACTATTCATTTAGTGACTGTTTGAAATTACAAAAGTGCTGAAAAAAATGTATGCATTCACATGTATGACTGTGTGCATCATCCCTGTGGTCACATAATCAAAATTTGGATGCTTGGCAACTGGCATGTATTTATGCAGGTTGCAGTATCCTGGGGTCCTTTTTGTGACCTCCTGACAAGCAAAGTCAATGGGGAAGCCAGATTCACTTAACAACGGTGTTACTAATTAACAACGGCAGTGATTCAGAACGATTGTGCCAAGAAAGTTCATAAAATGGGACAAAATTCACTTCATAACCATCTTGCTTAGCAATGGAAATTTTGAGCTCCACTGTGGTTGTAAGTCAAGAACCACCTATATACGGGGCACTGGACTGGGAAAGGCTGAAATCATGCAACAATGAGAAAACTTGACATCCACACATATTTTAAATCAAATTTTTCCTCTTTTATGTGTGAACTGATCGTCTCCGCTTATTTTCAGAATTAGTTTTCGGTTTGCTTTTAGCGCGATGTATCCTTTGAATTATAGAGTGGTGATAATGAAAAAAGCATTAGTGTTTGAGGGAAGAAAACAATCTATTGTGAGAAGCTGTAGTGATTATTCTCTCTCTTTCTAAGAGGTTCTTAGACCTGGCAATTGGCGAATTCTACTGGATCTGAATAGACAATTACACACCCAATAAAAATATACAATTGAAGATGACCGCGTAGAAAAAAATTACTGAATGTTCTGCATACGTTAAATGTCTACAATATTTCAAAAAACGGCTTGTATTTTAACTTATTTTAACAAAAGCAAAAAAAACGGTGTTACTGCAAGGACACACATTATTATAAACGTGGAAGATTCATTGAATTCCTTCACTCACTGGCAGCTTGAGACTGATAAACAATTGTTATGCAAGAACTAGGAAGATCTTTTTTACATTAAAGAGTATTTAAAAAACCAGAATCCTAGAGTGAATGTTAATTTTTAAAGTGGTGATCACATATGCCTTAGAAAAAGGAGCTGAATTTTATCGAGGGGGTATTTCATCCAGTGTCCCTTTGCTATGTCTTTCATCTGTTGGCCTCTCGTGAGATAGAGCCAGTTTGGTTTAATGGTTAAAGCACTAGACTAGAAACTAGGAGTTCTGAGTTCTAGTCCTGTCTTAGGCATGAAAGCCAGCTGAGCGGCTTTGGGTCAGTCATACTCTCTCAGCCCAACCCACCTTACTGGGTTGTTGTTATGTGGAAAACAGGAAGGGGAACAACATCAGGCATGATTGTCACGAGTTATTTATTAAAAAAAACAATAAAGGTGGGGAATAAATAAATAAATAAATAAATAAATAAATAAATAAATAAATAAATAAATAAATAAATAAATAAATAAATAAATAAATGAGAGAGCCCTCAGAGGTCTATAATAGTGGGAAAGGTAGACAGAAAGAGAAGAAGAGGACCATCAGCAGCAAGATGGATGGACTCACATACAGCAATGATGGATGCACTGTTGGAAGGTTTGGGGATAGAATCATCTTGAAGAAGGTTTATGTAGTCATTAAGAGTCAACATCAACTTAATGACAATCAATCAATCAATCTCTGAAAAATACAATCCCACAGGACCTCTCTGCAATGTGACTGTGAGCTGTCAATCAAGCTGAGGATAGACATACCGGAGTGGGATTTAGTTATTATCTGCACTGACAGATGTGTATGTAAAATTAAATGGAACATCCCTACTTACTGTCCTGCATAGTTTGCTGCAGCTGAGTATTAGGGCTGGCAATGAGTAACCAAGGAGCATAATTATGGTTTGGTGGCTGGAGCATGCAGAACTAGTCCATAAAGTGCACAAAATAGTTTTCTTGTTAGGGCAGCATTGTAGATCAAGTCCATATGAAAAAAATTGTATCAGGAGAAATGGAAAATAATTCTATTGGACTAGAGCAGGGGTGTCCAAACTTGGGAACTTTTAAGACTTGTGGACTTCAACTCCCAGAATTCCCCAGCCAGCATGGCTGGCTGGGGAATTCTGGGAGTTGAAGTCCACAAGTCTTAAAAGTTCCCAAGTTTGGACACCCCTGGACTAGAGAAATGAATTTCTAAGCAATCACCTCTAAGAATGACATCAAGGCTATATTATAAGATTATGTCCTTTAAAAATGGTTTGCAGGGCATCTTCATGCTACAATTAGACGAATGTAAGGACACTGACAGCAACAATGAAAGCATGAACAATGTTCATGAAGCTCTCAACGGAGGAAGTATGTCAATGAGAAACGAGAATGAAAAGGATCAATCATTGGGGGAAAAGCATTTAAAACAATAAGGAGTACTGAGAGGCAGCACCAGCCCAGTCCCTGGGTACCAATGATTGAATGACACACCTTATATAGCTTTTGGGATAGTCAGCAAATTGAGGGTATGGGCAGCATAAACGTTTTTGCTAGAATCAGGAGGAGGGAAAGAGAATGTGATGAGTAACGGGGGGGAAAGACATGAAAAAGAAGGGACTAAGAAGCCAGCCTATATTTAACAAATTTAAATATGAGAAGAGAAAAAGGAAAAGAAGAAAAAGAAAAAAAGAAATTGAGAAGCTAGTGATCTGCTGTGGCCTAGAGGTGGAGCTCTCGCCTCCCAATCAGGAGGTTGTGAGTTCAATCCTAGGTAGAGGCAGATGTAGGGTCTCCTGCTTGGGCAGGGGGTTGGACTACATGACCTGCAAGGACCCTTCCAACCCTGTTAATCTGTTAAAGTATGGTTCTTTGGAATTAATAATGGAGGGAGGGAGGGGAGGGGCAGAGAGAGGAAGGAGAGAGTATCAATAGCTGGCTATGCTGATGCTTTTTGGCTGCTCAGTTCAGCCTTGACTTCCTGAGCCTATGGTCATCCTGGAGCTGATGATTCAGACTAATTCAAAAGATTGTCACTGATACGTCGTCTAACCCGGACCCAGTGGATCGATGTAGCCGATTGGTTCTAGCAAGCTATGAAAATTTAACTTTAGGGGCTGCTCCTAAAACCTGGAAAGTTTCTGTTCATAAGGCGGCAGGATAAGTGTGGAAGGTTTTCTGAGGACTAAAAGTGCAAGCACAATACAATGGAGAATCCCAAAGGTCTCTGCCAGCCTTGAGGTCAAGACAGCTGGGAGCTCAAGTCCAGCCTGTTAAGGAGGAATGATCTTAGATGGCTCAAAGAAGTTCCCTAAAACAAGCAAAAACTTGGAAGGAGGGGGGAAAAAGCTAGAGAGAAAATGTCAACATGAGTTTTGTGTGCCTCTGACTGACTCATAAGTTGGGGGCTTAAAACTCTGTTTCCCCAATATGGATTGTACAAAGGAGCTGTTGAGTCATCTTTTTTGTCAGGGACAAAGATTTCTCAATTGTATTACAAATGTTCCTGGGACTTCTTCCTTTCCACTGCATTCAAGGTAATCAGCAAGGATTGTAGTGCAATTAATATTTCAACAGGATGCTTCCCTCCCCAGCCCCCAATGGAAGTTATACTCCTATTTCATTAAGACAATTCTCAGAAAACGGTTTTAGCAGTTTAGCTGCAATTAGGATTTTTCTCTTTTGGAGAGCTAGAGAGAGCATTGTTTACCCTAAAAGCTGAGAAGATAATGGTAGAAATAACCTTTGAATACCATTTGTAAAGCAACTATCATAATGGTTAACAATCCTCCAAATAGCTATTGAGTTTTCATACAATTTCTTTCCCCAGATACTGTATATTTCTTCTCCAAATAAAAAAAAAGGAAGAGAGGGATTTTGGACAGTCGTTGTAGCTCAAGTATTTCCCCCCCCCTCCCCATTTTAAAATAGAAAGATAAACATTTCAGAGAGATTATGAGTGTATTATTTTTAATCTAGTGGGATTGTGCAGCTTTTAGGGGAAGAGCTTTTAAAAATTCCTACACTAGTCACAGAAAGTGGCCAAGCATGCCAATTTGCTACTGTCATAGAGCTCACTTGAAGAAAATTAAGACTGATGTGTCTAATGGAACATGCTTTACTTTTAAATGAGTTTGAGGATCCAGAGAGAGAAGAGAGGGAATTGCTTGGAACATGTAATAAAATTTAGTGATTAAAAATAGGTTCTGCATCATACCGAGTTTTAACCTAATATACTTACACATGCATGTCAGAAAAAATAATCAAGATTTATAGAGAATTTTGCTTATTGGCTAACTAAGAAGGAAATGCATTTAGCCAAGCCTTATTCATTCTAGTTTTATTTTAATTTTAATTTCAAGAGATCTAGAATCGTGCAAAAGGCCATAGAATTAAACTCTTCAGCTCAGATATATCTATACCTATATCTATATGCACACATACATGTATCTTCTCATATTAGATGGGTGGGAGATTTCTCAGCAGAATTACAATGGCCAGTCTCTTCTCCATCCCACCTTTCCACATGAATAGGGTGGAACTTGGTCAACTTTTAGTTGGATAACAACAACAACAACAACAACAAGAATGAATAATGAATAATAATGAATAATAAACATGAAACTCAATCAACTGAACATTTAAAAATGCATCCAGTCAAAGGTATTTGTGATGCATTTTTAAATGTTCAGTTGGCTGAGTTTCATGTTTAATGAATAAAATAAATAATAATAATAATGGATAAGCACCTGCCATATAGCATCTGAGATTTAACAATATTTGATAAGAAAGATTAAAAAAAGGATAATGGACGTGGTAGCAATACAATAGCAGAGTTGGAAGGGACCTTGTAGGTCTTCTAGTCCAACCCCCTGCGTGGGCAGGAACCTTATACCATTTCAGACAAATGGCTATCTAACATCTTTTTAAAGACTTCTAGGGTTGGGGCATTCACAACTTCTAGAGGCAAGCTGTTCCAGAGGTTAATTGTTCTAACTGTCAGGAAATTTCTCCTTAGTTCTAAGTTGCTTCTCTCCTTGATTAGTTTCCACCCATTGCTTCTTGTCCTGCCCCCAGGTGCCTCGGAGAATAGTTTGATGAGGGATATCATCAATAGTTTGATGAGGGATATCATCAATAGTTTGATGAGGGATATCATAGATGAGGGATATCACCACTCTTAGTATTTCTGGCCACTGTCAGTGGTATTATGGATAATGAAAGCTGAAACCCCAAACTTCTGGAGGGTATAAACTAGAAAAGATTAGACTGCTCTTTACTAAGGAAACAATTCATAGAGCGCCACAGAATGCAAACTCATTTTTTTAAATGACCTTGAGTGCTGATATTTTCTCCTGGCTTCCAGAATGAAAACAACAACAACTCAAAATGCTGAACTAATGAGTACAAAAATGCAGCATCACACCTCACATCCTAAATATTGAATTTATATACCACCTTATATACTGCATCAAAAAATAAATTCTTCTGCAAGAAATAGAATATTTAGAAAGTGTCATGTCCTTATATTTTTATGATGGGAGATAAACAGCTTAGTTTTATAAGCAACATAATAAAATCCCACAATGGTGGATTGTTTTTGAAAAGCAACTTGCACCTCATAAATAAAAGGAATACTTTAGCAAGCGTGCGTGGACAAAATGTATTATTTATTTCTCTTGACTGTCCAAGTTACTATTTAATTATAATGCTGGTTGCATTATTATAACAGAAATTAAAATACTGAAAAATAATTTGAGTAAATGTTTGCTCTTGTGAGTCAGTGTTTGGTCTCAAGTGGTTAACGAGGAGAAATGAACTTCTGAATATCCCTATTTGGAAATATTTATTTATTTATTATTGTCACATATGTTTACCTCAGACAGGTAGATGGATTGAGAGATGCTGCCCGTAGATAGGCAGCCATGTTTATTTATAAGCCAATTTGGAGCAAGAGCAATGCTTCCGCTATGGTGTTATTGACAATCTTAGGCCAACCACAGACACCAAATAAATGCTTTTGCAGAATATTCACAATTACTCCAAATTTACTTTGAAAAGTAGTTCTTCTTTTTGGCTCAGATCTATTTATATCCTTAAAAACAGGAACTAATATTATCTCCCTCTCTCTGTCACACACACACACACACACACACACACTTTGTTATTTTTTTTCACCCTTGAGCCTAGCTAACAATAAGTATTCAAAAATAATGAACTTTGAAAAGAGTTCCTCTTAAATTAAACGCAGAATTTCTTAAGTGCAAACATTCTGTTCAGTGATTATGTTGCAATTAAAATAATATTTGTACCCCTGCCACAAAAAGAACATTTTTTCTTCCTGAAAATGTAGATATATGATTTCTATTTTATTACTCACTTTTGATATAAAATAAATGATCAGATGTTACTGGTGATATGTTCATCTTTAACTACCCTGGAGTTTATGGGCATCATACATGATAGGAAAGGATCGTTATACCCACGTTTACAAATATATCTAATTGAAGGCTTATTCGAAGATAAATCGGCCAGTGGACAATCATACCAGCATATTATTAGTAATACAATTTATGTTTATTTAGTTTATTATACCTTATTTGCAAGAAAAAGGAAAGAAAAGAGAATCATAATTCCTAGCCTGCATTCAAAAACGGCATCCAGTTTTGGTCACCACTGTTATATCCTCGACCTGCGACCGGTCTCGACTTACGACCGGCCGCAGGTCTTCCAGGCTGCCTTTGGAGCCTTGGCAACAGGCTGTAGCAAGGCAGCCAACTGACAGACGCGCCTGATTGGCTGAGGCGCGCCTGGCCCTTGCTGCAGCCTGATTGGCTCCCCCTTTGACAGCTCCAAATATAAAGAGCTGTCAAAGCGCGGGAGCCCCTGTCTACCGCCTATTTCTTTAACTGAACCATTCTTCTATTGTAAGCTTGCCTAAAATAAAGGGCTGTGTTTTTGAGCAAACCTGGCTCGGACTCCCTCTATTCTCCACCGTGCAGAGAATCCAACACTGGCGACGAGGGCTGGGGCCAGGCAGAGCTCGGATTGCTGAGGGAAGCAAATTTTTTTCCTCACAAAAAATTTTTTTTACACATTTTCTTTTGCGGTACGATCGCTATGGGTTCCGTTCCTCCCTTCGCTCCGTTCGACTCGGCGAAGGAGTCCTGGGTGTCCTTCATGGCACGATTCGAATGCTTCGTGCTGGCCAATGACTACGGGGCGCTGCCCCCGGCGCGAAAATTGGGCCATTTCCTCGGCTGCGGCGGCACGGAGTTGTTCGCCACCGCTCGCACCGTGGCCGCGCCGACAGAAGTATATGAGATGCCGTGGGACACATTGATCGAACGGCTCAGGGCCCACTACGCCCCGGTGCCGTCTAAGATGACCCACCACTTCGCTTTCAGAAAGTGCCTCCAGAAGCCTGACCAGTCGGTGGCCGAATTCCTGAAGGCGCTCCGCATGGCCGCCATTCCGTGCGCTTTCGCCGCGGACTTCTTGGCCGAGTCCCTGCTGGAGCAATTCATCTGGGGCCTCAGGGAAGTCCGCCTCAGAAGGCGGCTGCTGGCCCGAGCTGAGCTGACCCTAGAACAGGCGGTGGACGAGGCTCGGGCATTCGAGATGTCCGAGTCCTCGGCCCTGGATAGAGACTTGGACCGCCACCCGCCCGCACGCGCGTGCCTGGTTGAGGAGGACGAGGACCCCGACGAGGACGACCAGGTCGCCTACATTAGGCCCGCCGGCCGCAAGCCGCCCATGCCGGCTACCTACAGATGCTTGGGCTGCCGGGGAAAGCACCCTCGGGCCGATTGCCCGTTCAAGGAAGCCATTTGCCGCCGCTGCGGCCGAAAGGGACACCTGGCCACCGCTTGCCGCGCCGCCGCGCCCGCGGAAGACCAACCCTCCCCAGAGCCCCAACGCCGCTCCGGAGAGGAACGTAAAGGGCCTGCGGCCAACCCACCCACCCAACGCCGCCGGGGCAGACGCCAGCAGCCACAGCCGTCCGGCTGTTTTGCCTTGACCGACGACAACTCTCTGCTGGAAGCCCTGCCCGACCGTACGCGGCTCAGGACAGTTGTGAAACTGGAGGGGGGGGGTCCGCATGGAGGTGGACTCTGGCTCGTCTCGGTCCATCATTTCCCGGGCACAGTTGGCCAAGCTACGCCCCGGCCTTTCCTTAGACAAATTGTCCCCCCCACTCACGGTTTTGCGGGACTATCAGGGATCGTCAATCCCCACCCTGGGCCAGATTTCCCTGAGGGTGGAGTACGGGGGTTTCAAGGGGCCCTTGCCTATTCTGGTGGTTTCTGATCCCCTGGCGGCCATCATCGGCCTGGATTGGTTTCCCGCCCTTGGCCTGTCAGTGCAGGGGGTTCACTCTATTCCCGCCTCCTCTCCCATCTCCGGGGTTTTGGAGGAGTTCGCCGACGTGCTTGACGGTCGGCTTGGCTCTTACGTGGGCACCCCTGTCTCCTTAAATCTTGACCCTCAGGTTGCACCCATTAGGCTCAAGGCCCGCAGGCTGCCGCTCGCCCTGAAGCCCAAGGTCGATGCCGAACTTGACCGGCTGGTGGCGCAGGGCGTGCTCGAGCCCGTTGACCAGGCAAGATGGGAGACCCCCATAGTGGTCCCCATCAAGCCCGACGGGTCGGTGCGGATCTGCGCCGACTATAAGTCGACCATCAACCGTGGGCTCCAGGCGAACCCATATCCAGTCCCAGTGGTGCAAGACCTGCTCCATTCCCTGGGGCAAGGCCGCATATTTGCGAAACTGGATATGGCCCAGGCCTATCAACAGCTCCCGGTGGACGAGGCGGCTGCGGAGGCGCAGACCATCGTCACCCACCGGGGGGCTTTCCGTTGTCGCAGACTCCAATTCGGTGTGTCCGTCGCCCCGGGGATCTTCCAGAGCCTCATGGAACATTTGCTCCATGGGCTCCCAGGCATGGTCCCGTATTTTGACGACGTTCTGATAGCTGCTTCCAGCATCTCAGAGCTCGCCAAAGTACTGAGGAAGGTCCTCAGCGTTTTCAGGGGCGCGGGATTAAAGTTGAAGCGCAGCAAATGCGTTTTTGCCGCGCCGGAGGTGGAGTTCCTGGGCTTCTTGATTGATGCCCGGGGCATCCACCCCACCCCCAAGAAGGTCGAGGCCATTAGGAACGCCCCTGCGCCTGCCTCCAAGACGGAGCTGCAGGCGTTCCTCGGCCTCTTAAATTTCTACGCGCCTTTTCTTCCCCACAAGGCAACGTTAGCCGAGCCACTTCATCGATTGCTCGATCGATCGGCGGCCTGGTGCTGGGGCAGCCGCGAGGCGCATGCGTTCGCGGCTGTCAAAGCCACTCTGACGTCAGAGGCAGTCCTTGTGCAATATGATGACAGGCTGCCCTTGACGTTGGCGTGCGATGCCTCCCCTTTCGGCCTGGGGGCCGTCCTGAGCCATTCCTTCCCAGATGGCTCAGAAGCCCCCATTGCTTTTTGGTCCCGGACAATGTCTCCCACTGAGAGAAACTATAGCCAATTTGACAAGGAGGCTCTGGCTATGGTGTCCGGCATCAAAAAGTTCCACCAATACCTGTATGGTCGGACTTTTGCTGTCTTCACGGACCATAAGCCTCTCCTTGGGCTTTTGGCCGGTGACCGTCCGACCCCCCCCATCCTTTCTCCCAGGATGACCAGATGGACGGAGTTCCTAGCAGCGTATAGTTATACGCTGTACTACCGTCCGGGCAAGCAGCTGGGGCATGCTGATGCCCTGAGCCGGTGCCCCCTCCCCAAGGCGGACGAAGAGCTGGTGCCGGCACTGTCCGTCTTGTCTGTGGCAGACTCAGGCCTGCCCTTGACGTCCTCGGACGTCGCCGCCCGGACGAAGGCCGACACTGTCCTGTCCCAGGTCTCCACCTGGGTCTTGCGAGGGTGGCCTCAGGGCGGCGTGGCCGAAGATTTTCGGCCGTACAAGGCACGCCAGACGGAGCTTTCGCTCCACAGCGGCTGCGTGTGCTGGGGGGATCGGGTCATCGTTCCCCCCCCCTCCGTCACCAGGTGCTCCGAACGCTCCACGCCGACCACCCCGGCATAGCCCGGATGAAGGCGCTCGCCCGCAGCTATGTGTGGTGGCCGGGCTTGGATGCGGAGGTAGCTGCCTGGGTCGGGGGTTGTGTCCCTTGTCAAACCACCCGCCCCGCCCCTCCGGTCGCCCCGCCCAGGGAGTGGGACTTGCCCCGGAGCCCTTGGTCCAGGCTCCACATAGACTTCGCGGGCCCCTTCCGGGGCCAAACGTTCCTGGTGGTCGTGGACGCCTACTCCCGTTGGGTGGAGGTCATCTTGATGGCTTCCACTACGGCCGAGAGTACGGTCAGGGCCCTGCGCCGCCTTTTTGCGACGCACGGGTTGCCGGACATCGTGGTGTCCGACAACGGGCCCCAGTTCCAGTCCGCCACCTTCCAGGAGTTCTTGGCCTCGCAAGGGATCCGCCACGCGCCAGTGGCCCCTTATCATCCGGCCTCCAATGGTCGGGCTGAACGGGCCGTCCGCTCGGCCAAGGAGGCTCTGGGACGGATGACCAAAGGGGACTGGCCCGCAAGGGTGGCTGCTTACCTGCTAGGTCAGCATTCCACACCTTGCCCTGCCACACGGAAAAGCCCCGCCGAGCTCTTGATGGGGCGCCGCCTGCGGACAACCTTGGACAGGCTGCACCTGGCTTACAACGATGTGCAGCCTTGCAACCTGGGGGCCCCACCCCCCCGCCTTTTCCAGCCCGGGGACCCTGTGTACGCCCGCCACTATGCAGGGGACACTAAGTGGGTTCCGGCCACAGTAACCGAGCTAACGGTTCCCTGCTCTTTCAGGGTCAGCCTCCCGGACGGGTCCGAGTGGCGGCGCCACTTGGATCAGCTAAGGCGCCGCCTTCCCACACCTGCGGACCCATCGTCGGAACCGCCCTTCCCCGTTGCCCCGGTTGGGCCAGTCAACCCGTTCCCAGAGAAACCGCTCGGGGCCTTCGCTTCTTCAGGCCCGGCCGAACTGAACGCCGCCTTCCGGCATACACTTCAGAAGCTGTCTCAAGCCGAGGGGGACGCGCGGGCCCTTGCGCCTAAGGACCCGCCCTGCACCGCCGCAACCAACCGGCATCCAGCAAACTATGCTCCGAACGCCGCGCCCCCTCGCCCCGACTTACCAGCTCTAACGACTCCGCCTCCGCGGGTAGGCCTCGATGACGTCACCACCTGGAGCTCCACTCCCCGAAGGGAGGAGCTCGCACAGGGGCAACCTACCTCTCCGACGTCCCACCAGCAACTGAGGCGGTCTGGGCGTTCCCGGCGCCGCCCCGCCTACTTTCAAGACTACGCATCCTCGTGCATCAGAACGAACAATTCCTCGAGCATGCGCAGACCGAGGGGGGAAAGGGGTGTTATATCCTCGACCTGCGACCGGTCTCGACTTACGACCGGCCGCAGGTCTTCCAGGCTGCCTTTGGAGCCTTGGCAACAGGCTGTAGCAAGGCAGCCAACTGACAGACGCGCCTGATTGGCTGAGGCGCGCCTGGCCCTTGCTGCAGCCTGATTGGCTCCCCCTTTGACAGCTCCAAATATAAAGAGCTGTCAAAGCGCGGGAGCCCCTGTCTACCGCCTATTTCTTTAACTGAACCATTCTTCTATTGTAAGCTTGCCTAAAATAAAGGGCTGAGTTTTTGAGCAAACCTGGCTCGGACTCCCTCTATTCTCCACCGTGCAGAGAATCCAACAACCACGATGTAGAAAAGATGTGGAGACTCTAGAAAGAGTGCAGAGAAGAGCAACCAAGATGATTAGGGGACTGGAGACTAAAACATATGAAGAACGGTTGCAGGAACTGGGTATGTCTAGTTTAATGAAAAGAAGGACTAGGGGAGACATGATATCAGTGTTCCAATATCTCAGGGGTTGCCACAAAGAAGAGGGAGTCAAACTATTCTCCAAAGCACCTGAGGGCAGAACAAGAAGCAATGGGTGGAAACTAATCAAGGAGAGAAGCAACTTAGAATTGAGGAGAAATTTCCTGACAGTTAGAACAGTTAATCAGTGGAACAGGTTGCCTCCAGAAGTTGTGAATGCCCCAACACTGCAAGTCTTCAAGAAAATGTTGGAGAGCCATTTGTTTGAAATGGTATAGGGTTTCCTGCCTAGGCAGGGAGTTGGACTAGATGACCTCCAAGATCCCTTCCAACTCTGCTATTGTATTATTGTATTAGCCATGCTTTCTAGCTAAAAACAGTAATAAGTCATGATATCATAAACCCAAAGCTCAGAGGTTGAAAGGTTTAGGCCAGTATCTTTCTCTGCATCCTTCCACATTTTGATGCACCCCAAATATGGCAAAAGAAGGAACCGTGAGGCCCAAACTCTAAGCACTTTACAAGCATCTGCTGAATATAACACTGCCTTTTAAAAGCTAGAGAGCCCTAAGGAATATCCTTTTACAATCTGAGTAAAAGCAGATGCACATAAAAGGCTATATCCACAGGAGAGCAATATAGATGGACTGAAATGTATGTTTAGCTATTGAACAAGCAATTTACGCGCTAAGCCCATCATCTGAGCTGTGGCCTTTTGAATGAGAGGTTAACTCAACAACTCATGATCTTTGATTGTCTTGGACAATTAGGGCTATTATTTAATATTTGACTACTGTATTATCACTACCTCTCACAGCGCTGCACAAAATGGTCAGAAAATGGGCGCTTGGTTAATAGCTGAGAGCATTTAGATATTCTGTAAGATGCTAGATTTCCTTGGCAGGCCATTAACATTTTGGAAAAGAAGAACCAAGATATGAAGCCAGAGGGCAAAAAGTCTGTCATAGTTCAAATTACATTCTTGATCTGACATTTATGGGAGGCAATCTGCACAACAATCTGATTATGCTGTTGGAATACAGACTTAGAGTCATCTCTTGTCTCACACTTTGGGAAGGAAAAAACAAAAACAAAATCTATCTTGGCAATGCCTTCCATCCAGGGTGATTTTTAGCAGTCAAGGCCATATTTGGAAAGAAGTCCTTGGTTGCTGCAGAAGCAGGGCATGGCGGCTTCTCTGCAAAGCTGGGTAGGTTCAAAGACTGGTGGGAAGGCACTAACTCTATTGAATTCAGAAAAATTGGTCTAGGTTGGGTGTCGGCAACTTGCAGCTCTGGAGCCGCATGCGGCTCTTTCATCCCCCTGCTGTGGCTCCCTGTTGGCTGAACCCACCACTGGCTGGCCCCACCCATTGCCCTCCCCTCCCAGTCACTCCTCGCCTGGGTTGAGAAGGTAAAGGTGATGGCGGGGGATGGAGACTTGGTCCATATTCCAGAATGGGAGTGAAGTGTTCCTATATTTTCCATATCTTTCCATATCTGGCCCTTGTTGGTTCTGCACACACCTCAGTCAAGAGACACATGACTTGCTCTCTGCCTCGAGACACTGGCCCAGCTCAGTTGCAGCCGATGCTCTGTGTTGTAATGGGCTCCAGGAGGAGGAGAGAATGCCGTTCTCCCCCATTGTGAAGCATACTAAATTTAACTGCTGCTCAAGGTGCTGTGAGAGCAGCGGTCAGGCTTTGGAGGTGGCCAAGGCAGTGGCCTTGGCCACAGTTGGACTAGGCCAGTGTCTCATGGCAGAGAGCAAGTCGTGTATCTCCCCGATCAACTGAGCACCAACAAGGACCAGAAGAAGTGCCCGCAAGATGAGGCAAGTACAAGAGCGCTTCGCTCCATCTCTGGAGCAAGTCTCCTTCCCCCGCCTTTGCCCTTACCTTCTGAGGCCAAGCAAGGAATGACTGGGAGGGGAGGGCAAGGGGCGGGGCCAGTGAGTGATAGGTTCAGCCAACAGGGAGCCACAGCAGGGGGATGAAACAACTTCATTTATCTGGGAACCTGGAATGACTCTTGATTTAAATCATATGGTAAAAAGCACCCAAAGAAGAAGAAAGAACATCAGTGTGTTTTTGAAAATGGTTCAAGAGGAAACACACACACACACATGACACAGAGAGACAGAGACAGAGACAGAGAGAGATGAGAGAGAAACAGAGATGAGAGAGAGATAGAGAGGGAGAAGGAGAGGGAGAGACAGAGAAAAAGAAAGAAACACACACACACACACACACACACACAGATACCTGTTTCCCACAGGAAAGAAAACACTGGGAGCCACAAAATCTGGGTAGACATGACTGGGGTGTGTGTGTCATGTGACTGGGTAGGAATGAGTAATGTCAAGTTGGCCATGCCCACCCAGGTTTTGTGGCTCCCAGTGTTTTCTTTTCTATAGGAAATGGGTCCAAATAGCTCTTTGAGTGTTTCAGGTTGCAGACCCCTGGCCTAGGTTAATCCCTGAAAGGGCCCCTCTAGCCCCTCTATAATTGACTGCAGACAGGCAATGGATTTATATAATGGCTTCCTTACTCTTTCTTCATGCAGTATGTCTCACGAAGAATACATTCATCTGGATTTCCCCCCCCCCTTCTTTTTTTTTCTAGTAATGAGAGAGAGGCACATGTCAATGACAAGGAAAGGTAGTGAAAGTGCTATGCGCACTTGATGCGTGTTATGCGTGCATGCACAGCACAGAAAACCAAGATGGTGGCACCTATGGCGCTGCCGAGAGAACCGGTTTGGGGACGTGGCAGGCTGAGTTATTACCTACTCTGCCGAACCGGTCCGAATTGGTAGGAACCCACCTCTGATCTGGATACCTGTGTATCTGCTTCATACACAGATAACAGCAAACATTGTTCCTGCAGACAGGAAGAATCCAAAGAAATGAATCAGGGGTGACAAGGCAGGTTAATTTATGTAACCAATTTCCTGGGCACAGGGGTTCCAGCAGATATACCAGCAGGCGCTCCAAGGATGCAACTAGCATTGTGTAAAATATACGTGTTGGCCTGCTGGGGCCATTGCGACTTCACTAAAACAACCAAATCACTTTGTGACCTAAATTTAGTGACCTAAATTGATTAAGCGGGCATCAATGCAGCGTACACTGAGCTCGCAGCAAAGCACTGGCAGCTTGCTGAACAGCTCTGAGCCAAAGCAGAATCACATTTTAAATACCTTTGCCCTACTACACTGCAAGGACAAGGCAAAAGGAAAGGTCAACACAATATCAGTTACACCGTGACATTGGAGGGCTTTTGATAAACCCACCCAGGTGACTTTCTCATAATTTAGCCCTTTCCATCAGGTCAGCACACCAGCTATACTGTATCTGAGATACAATCATTAAAAGAAACAGTTTGGTTTACCAGATCACAGGTTCGTGACTGGTTTCCCCATCACCACAGGTTCCCCCATTAAAGTCACTTGAACTTGCTGTAAATGTTAATATGGAGCGTATTAGGGAGTGTTTTTCTCTAAACAATCTATACCTAGATTGGGTCGCAGGTTCCTCTCGACAAAAACAGAAGCCAGCACCTTTATGGTGATATTCCTCTAACAGAATTTAGAGGAATATCATCATGAATTAGCTATTTTTAAAAAAAGTAAGTCAGATATTGGGAGCTGACATTTCTCTTTGCAATCAACAGCAATATTGCTGCATGCTACATTACTTACTTTCTTTATAAGGCAAAGGCCATCATTATTGTGAAAAGTTAATATGGTCTTCTATTTGCTCAGTTGTAGCTTATTAGGATCAGTATGGGGGAATCTTCTAATGCAGTGTTTCTCAACCTTGGCAACTTTAAGTCCTGTGGACTCTAACTCCCAGAATCCCCCAGCCAGCACAGCTGGCTGGGGAATTCTGGGAGTTGAAGTCCACAGGACTTAAAGTCGCCAAGGTTGAGAAACACTGTTCTAATGTTATGTTCATGGTAAAAAAAAATACACATCCAGAGATCAAACACCTACATCCATGATGGCAAACTTATGGTACATGTGCCCAAAGTGGCACGCAAAGCCATGTCAATTGGCACATGTGGTTTTGCCCATTCCTCTTCTGGGTTTCTGGACTATCAGCTGTCCTTCGCGTGTGCAGTAGTGTTGGAAAACGGAAGATTTGGTCTTCCACTTTCTGTTACGCACATGTGTGCCAGCCAGCTGATCATTGTGTGCACATGAATGTCAGTAACCTGAAGTGTGCATACTGTCTCCAGAAATCAGAACTTAATTTCCCAGTGGGCGCATGCCCACTGGGCAGCTTCTCTTCCAGGTCATGTCCACGATGTGCATGCGGTGCACTTCCTTTTGGCACTTGGTGCCAAAAAGATTCGCCATCACTGACTTACACCTTTCACTCCCTGAGCACTAGATACCCCAGGGGTTTTTAGTGGTCAATTGCCAAACCACTATTCTTATAGCATTCTTAAAATATATATTTGTTTAAAAGCACAAGGATGTAATGGATACGGTATTTGTTTGCAAATATAGGAGATAGTGAGAGACAAGGTTGAATGAATCCCACTTCTCAGTATAAACTTTTAAGTCCGCTTCAGTGGTGGGTTTCTGCAGGCTCGCACCTACTCGCGAGAGCCAGTTGGTGAAATTTAGAGAACCGGTGAGAGGGGGTTCCACCGGCGTACCTGGAAGTAAATCTGGCCTGTCGCTGCCAGTGACCCAACGGGAAGAAAAGGAAAGGAAAGGAAAGGAAAGGAAAGGAAGGAAGGAAGGAAGGAAGGAAGGAAGGAAGGAAGGAAGGAAGGAAGGAAGGAAGAAAGAAAGAATTTATAATCATAATTGAGTTCAAAATTTTGGTTGCTAAGCAAGAGCGTTGTTAAATGAGTTTCACCACATTTTAAAAGGTGGCCACTCCCACCCTGTCACATGACTGCCAAGCCACGTCCACAAAATAGGCCACACCTACAGAGTAGGCTATAAAAAATTTGAAACCCACCACTGGTCCGCTTTCACTCAAACATTTTTACAGGTAGGTTCCATTTTTTTTTTTTGCAGCTACCTATTATCACACCAGCAGTGGGGAGTTACCGTTCAGAAAAGGAAGATAAAGAAATGATTCGAGATTCTAATTCAATTCCAAAGTATTGAAATTTCGGGGGGGGGGGGAGGGGGGAATTCATGTCTGAAACCTTGGAAAGTGGCTGCCAGTCAATCTGGAAAAAATACTGATCAATGGTCTTACTTGGTATGACCAGGTCAAAGCATTTGTTTTTGTCAATGTCTGGTTTCCAAATGTCAAATTGGATTTTTCTCAATATAGGTAAATGTTCCCATTAATAGCAGCAGCCAACTATCATGTTTTCCAGAAAATACAACCTTCCCTCAAAAACAAGCCCTACCCCAATTTTCACACCTGCACCTAATATAAGCCCTACCCCTCAAAATAAGCTCCAGTTAAGCCCTGCCCACCGCCTGGTTGTACAAGGTGGGGTGAGGCGCATGTGTAAAAATCAAGCTAGGGCTGTGTATGGAGCTGCACCCTGTGCCCTGTGCCCTGCACCCACTTATCTTAAGACCACTACAACCAGGCCTCCCATGCCCTGATACATGTCATGCTGCCCAAGTTCTACTGCCACCGTTTGTGCCTGCTCACGGCCATGTGATGCCTTGTGCCAGTGCCCAGCTTGCAGCAGGACGCCATGTGGCTCATCATGCCAGTGCCACTGCTCATGGCATGATACCGAATGCCACCACTTGCGTGCACAATGGCACAACACATCGCATAGCCTCCTACTGCGAGCAGCCACACAGGCACGATGAGCCATGCAGCTCCTGCCCATGAGCGGCCGCAGAAGGAGTCAGGGAGTGGCACGGCAGGTCTGGAGGCCTGGCGGTGGTGGTCCTAAGGTGAGCGGGTAAGACATCCCCTGAAAATGATATCTGGTGCTTATTTTGGGGTCTAAAAAAAAATAAGCCCGGGGTGTTATTTTCGGGGAAACATGATATGAACAAACTAGCAACATGAAACGCCGCAAGAGATGCCTAGAGGGAAGATGGAGGGCTACTCGCTCTGAATCTGACCGGACACAGGTAAGAGCCCACTTACGGACTTACATTGTGGCGCTGAGAGTGGCCAAACGCCATCATTGCGCCACTCTCATAGCATCCGCAGAAAACCGCCCTGCCGCCCTGTTTAGGGTGACCCGTTCCCTCCTGCAACAGAGGGTGCGGGAAGTCCCGCTACAGGGTAGAGCAGAGGAATTTGTGACTTTTCTGCAGGACAAAACCGCTCAGATACAGAACGAGCTAGCCCCCATTCGTGGCCCAGTGGGATGCCACGAGGCTGATCTTGTTTGGGAGGAATTTGACTCCGTTGCTTCCGAGGATATGGACAGGTTACGTGGACGACTGCGAGCCACCACATGTTTATTGGACCCGTGTCCCTCCTGGCTTGTACTGGCATCCTGGGAGGTGACACGAGGCTGGCTCCAAGAGGTTGTCAACGCTTCTTTAAGTGAGGGTTCCTTGCCTGCTTCCCTAAAAGAGGCTATGGTGAGGCCCCTCCTTAAGAAGCCCTCTTTGGACCCAGCTCTTTTAACCAACTATCGTCCCGTCTCCAACCTTCCCTTTTTGGCGAAGGTTGTTGAGAGTGTGGTGGCACAACAGTTTCGCCGTCACCTGGAGGAAGTTGATTATCTAGACCCGCGCCAGTCCGGCTTTCGGCCCGGGCATAGCACCGAGACGGCATTGGTCGCGTTGGTGGATGATCTCTGGAGGGCCAGAGATGGGGGTTGTTCCTCCATCCTGGTCCTATTAGACCTCTCGGCGGCTTTCGATACCATCGACCATGGTATCCTATTGCATCGGCTGGGGGGGTTGGGGGTGGGAGGCACCGTTTTACGGTGGTTCTCCTCCTACCTCTCTGGCCGATCGCAATTTGTGTTGGCAGGAGAGCAGAGGTCGACCCCGAGACCCCTCACATGTGGGGTGCCTCAGGGGTCGGTCCTCTCGCCTCTCCTGTTTAATGCATACATGAAGCCGCTGGGTGAGATCATCCGTGGTTTTGGGGTAGAGTATCATCTCTACGCTGATGATACTCAGCTGTTTATATCTACCCCAAACCACCCCAACGATGCCGTAGCGGTGATGTGCCAGTGCCTGGAAGCCGTGCGGATCTGGATGGGAAGTAACGGACTCAGGCTCAACCCGACCAAGACCGAGTGGCTGTGGTTTCCGGCTGCCCGATTCAACCAGCTCTCTCCAACGCTGGCCATAGGGGCCGAACATCTTGCCCCTGTGGATGGGGGGCGCAATTTGGGAGTCCTCCTGGATACCCGGCTGTCTATGGAAGAGCAAGTGACAGCCGTGGCCAGGAGGGCGTTTTACCAGGTTCGCCTGGTTCGCCAATTGCGCCCCCTATTGGATCGGGACGCCCTTCGCACAGTCACTCATGCCCTCGTGACGTCCCGACTGGACTATTGTAACTCTCTCTACATGGGGCTCCCCTTGAGGTGCACCCGGAGGCTTCAGTTAGTTCAGAATGCAGCCGCGCGAGCAATTATGGGAACCACTAGGTTCACCCATGTAACATCGCTCTTGCGCGAGCTGCACTGGCTGCCTGTCATCTTCCAGGTGCGCTTCAAGGTGTTAGTTATCATCTTTAAAGCGCTCCATGGCTCGGGACCTAGCTACCTGCGGGATCGGATCCTGCCTCACACATCCTCACGGCCGATTCGCTCCCACAGAGAGGGACTTCTCCGGGTGCCGTCCACTAGACTTTGTCAGCGGGCGACGCCCAAGGGAAGGGCTCTCTCTGTGGCGGGCCCGGCCCTCTGGAATGACCTTCCCCCCGATATTAGAACGACCACGGACCTCTGCTCCTTCCGCCTGAAATTGAAGACGCATCTTTTCCGCCTGGCCGGCCTAGGGTAGTCTCTCTCTCTATGGGTTTTTTAATGTTTATTTATATTTAGTGGGGATTTTTAGTTAATGGGATTTTAGCACAGGAATTAGTTTAATCTGTTTTAAATTGTATGTATCTTGTATATTTATTGTTTTTATTCTCCCTGTGCACCGCCCCGAGTCCCTGTGGGGAGAGGGAGCGGTTAATAAATTCAACTTTATTATTATTATTATTATTCATCTAAATCACTGGTAGTCAACCTGGTCCCTACCGCCCACTAGTGGGCATTCCGGCTTTCATGGTGGGAGGTAGGGGTTTTGTCCGATACTGAAGCACTTTCCTTTTTGTTAAATTTGATTGACTTCCCTACTTTATAAATCACCATTACTGTGGAACTGGTGAGCAGTTAGAAAATTTTACTACTAACAGAGATACAAAAGTGGGCGGTAGGTATAAAAAGGTTGACTACCCCTGATTTAAATATTGATTAGCTAATCAAAGGAATATTCCTAAGCATTACCAGAAGAAAAGTTGGAGAGCATAAAATCAGTTGCTGGGGAAAGTAGTTGCAGTAGGAAGATTGTTTGAATCATGCACAACATGCATTTTCTTCAGATCTTGTGTGTGTGTGTGTGTGTGTGTCGCTTTGCTTCCTGGCAGAATGGCTCAGTCTCTAGCCAGGATATGTTTGCAAACTATTGCACTATATAGAAAACAAGGTATAAGACCAGAAAACCTATTTGAACAACAGTAACTAAGCCCAATTAATAGCAAAAAAATAATAATATCCTGTCTCTGATATTAATTAATAAACCTCTTAAAGACTAAAAAAAAATGCTTTATATAACTAAATAACAGCCAAGAGAAGAAATGAAGTAAGATTGAAAGTATTAATGTTAGAAGTTTACCAATATAATGATGCCCACATTCCCCTTCAGGGTTTTGCGTTTAAAAATCAATCCTTGTTTGTTTTTGCTCTTTAATTCATTTTGGATTAAATAAACCAGCTTGAGGTATGCCCCCTCCATTGCAAAGTAATCAAGCTAGAACTTTTTGTAATATGGCTTCCTGCCGTGCAATAAAAGAAAAAAAACATACATCATAAATATTGCAGCCTATATAGCTAGTTGGATACAAACAGTATACACAGACACAAACACATAGACAAACACACATTTCTGCACTTTACGAAAAATAACATTTAGAAATAAATAGTAAGGACAAATGTGTTCTCTAGTACGTCAAATCACTGAATCTCTGTTATTTAAACCTTTAGTGAAATTTCTCATCTCTGCTTCCTTTTATTCTCTGAGAAGAAAAACATTCGTTCAATATCCGGAGGAGTTTTGTAAAATTGATACAGAGAGAAAACAACATTTCAGGTGTGAATTTTCTTTTTAATTCTGATGTTAACCTGGCCATGTGTGATTTGGCTTGATGTAGCCGATTTTGTACAAATAGATCCATCTTAGAAGGCTTAGATTCAGTGCATGAAGTCCTTGTGGCACGGAGAGAAAAACAGATATTGCAGAATACAGATTTCTTCTGTATTTTCTGTGGGGGCATATATCTTTATGTGCATTCCCTGAGGGATTCTGCCTCTATTCTTAGAAATGGAATGGAATTCACAGGAGAGAGGCCTTATGTACCTTTGAAAAAAAAAATTTCTAGAAAAATATTTGTAGGAAGCTTTGAGCCATTGAGTTTGGACTGAAGCCGGGGTGTCAAACTCAATTTCATTGAGGGCCATATCAGGATTGGGTTTGACCTTGGAGGGCCAGGTGGAGGAGTGCGTGGCCACATCTCCACAGATATGGTTTTATAAGCTTATAAAAATAGGGAGGTGTACATTTCTGTAAGTATTTTTTAATACTTACTTGATCTACTTGATCACTTTATGAGAGAGAGACCAGATGAAGAAACTGACTCCATAGGAAGACTAGAACTATAAATTATTGACATAGGCCCATGATGGCAAATCTATGGCAAGTGTGCCACAGATGGCACGCGGAGCCATTTGTCAGGGCACGCAAGGCATTGCCCTATCAGCTGGCTAGCACACATTTCAACCTTTTGAGGCCATTTTTCACCCCCCCCCCCGAAGGCTTCCCTGAAGGCTCCAGAGGGCCAAAAACGCCTCTGTGAGCAAATTGGAAATGACTTCTGGGTTGGCTGGCCTAGGGTAATTTAAATTTTAAATTATTAAGGGGTTTTTAGGGATAGTTTTAGGGATAGTTTTATTTCATAGAAGTTTTTAGCGCAGGGTATGTTTAATTTGATTTTAACCTTGTACTTTGTTTGTCTTAATTTGTTTTTAATTTCCCTGTGCCCCGCCTCGAGTCCCTTCGGGGAGAGAGAGCGGGTTATAAATAAAAATTTTTATTATTATTATTATTATTATTATTATTATTATTATTATTATTATTATTATTATTATTATTATTATTATTATTATTATTATTATTATTATTATTATTATTATTATTATTATTATTATTATTGCTCGTAGGGCCGGTTTTAGCCCTCCAGAGCATTCAGGGGTCCCTGAAGGCTCCAGAGGGCTAAAACCGCCCTACGAGCAACCCAGAAGTCATTTCCAATTTCCTCTTAGGGTCTTTTTTCTCCTCCGGAGCCTTCAAGGAGGTCTCCTGAAGGCCCCTGAAGCCTCCGGAGGGCTAAAACTGGCCCTACGAGCAAACTGGAAGTCTGTTCCTGAACTTCCAGTTTGCCCATAGGGCTGGTTTTTCGCACTCTGGGGGCTTCAGGGAAGCTCCCGAAGCCTCCGGAGGGCCTCTGGGGGTGGCAGGAGAGGCTGTTTTCACCCTCCCCAGGCTCCTATAAAGCCTCTGGAGCCTAGGGAGGGCAAAAAAAGCACACCAAAGATGGGGGGGGGAGTGCTGGTCATGCGCACATGCACACTGTGCTCCCCCCACTTTTGGCACATGAGCCAAAAAAGAGTCGGCATCACTGACATAGGCTATAGTAGCAGAATCCTGCAAGCCTGAAAGGTAAAATATTTTACTTTTCCTCCCTTTTATATCCTTCAGAGTAAAAGATGGCATCCTGAAGCACTCTGGAGGCCCTGTTTTGGGCCTGGAAGGCCTCCTGCACCACTCTGGAGGTCAAAAGCCTGCCCTCCATTTTTGCTAGCAGAGGCACTGCAGGCCGGTCCTTCGCTATTTTCAGCCTGGTCCTGCGGGCTAGAACTAAGGACCCCGGGGGCTGGATCCAGCCCACAGACTTTGAGTTTGACGTCCTTGGGCTACAGTATCTGCATATTTAACAAAGGTCTTACTTAATTCAAGCCTTGGGCCACTTCTCCACTTAGGAACTCAGGCACCCAAGGGTCTTGCAGGACTCTATTCCTCAGCAGCTCCAGAGCCCCAAGTACCCAACTTACCTTTCTGTTTTTTGCAATTTCTGAGAGAGGCTCTCAGATGATGTGATATGATGCAAGACTCCGCTTTCCTACAGAAGCAGCCTCCTGTTATTCACCAAGCAGGTTCTATTCTCTTGATCCTATAGGGGGCTCCTCTGTTTCCTTTCCTTAAAAACAGAATCTTCTTAAATAGGGAGGCTTCGAAAGGATGGTGAGAATAGCCCCCACTTGCAGAATAGCAGGAGGCTGCCACAACCACTTCCTTTAGCTTGTTTGCCTTTTGATCCTGCATTCCTACATCCTTCCATTGTTCTCTACGGCTTTCTTAAAAAAAAAATGAAATCCCCCTTCTGCTTAGTTCCATCTTGTTTCTCTGTCTTTTTGTCACATCTTTCCTTCCTTCCTTCCTTCCTTCCTTCCTTCCTTCCTTCCCTTTCTTCCCTCCCTCCCTCCCTCAGTCCATCTCTATTTGGCATCCTTCCTTTAAATATTCTTACTTTTAACTTCCTTCTAAATCAGCACTGCATTGGAGATAATGCAACATCTTGCACTTCTCTCACAGAAAAATAAATTACAAACCACATCCCAGGCGACCAAATCTGCTCACTGACCATTGTCAGAATTTCTTTGCTGCCACCAGGAAAAATACAAGTTAAATTGTATCAAGGCCTAAATGCTAAGTAGGTATAATTGCTTTAGTTTAACGCCAAACACGATTCATTCTAATCCTGACATATGTGCTCTAAATGATACGTACTGAAAGAAATCAGGTGCCAGAAGAAGTTGAGCTCCCTAAAACATTTTTTTAAGCTTGGCAACACATATGATTCGTTAGATAGTTATGAATCCAGCAATACCCAACTTAAAAGTTGAAATTATAGGAGTCCTATTTTAGAAGATGGGAGTAGTAAGTCCCAACCAGCTTTCTGAGCTATAGGTTTGTCATATTGATAGGAATACGTTGTACAATGTTTTATAATTTATAGTTATAGTTTATTTGATTTATATACCGCACCCTTTCCTACCCTTATATCATCAAATCTCTGTTACACAATTACACTTGTTTGCCAAGTATCCATTAAACAGATTTTATGCAATACATTGGCTTGTCTGTTGATGGTGGCGAATATCACGCTGTCAGATGTAAATGACTAGTGGTTTGGATTAAGCCTCATTTCACAAATGGGGATTCCAGAAATATTTGAAAAAAGGGTTTTCTCCACATGGAGTGACTGTCATTGCTGACGTCTTTGTTCAACATCCCAGGAATGCATCAGTCTCCATTAATAGAATTCTTAGAATGCAAGAGTAACATGCAGCGCGAATAAGTGTGGTCTTCTATGCTGAACTACTATGTAGTTTTCTACTTTGTAGAGAAAAAAAGCAACAACTTCCTTCAGATGAAAAGAAACAATATTTGCATCCTGGACTCTATACAGATACCTTTTTCAGATTTTAAAATTGGTATTGAATAACTTTTTTCTTCCTTCCTTCCTTCCTTCCTTCCTTCCTTCCTTCCTTCCTTCCTTCCTTCCTCCCTCCCTCCCTCCCTCCCTCCCCCCCACCCCACAATTCAGTGGTGGGTTTCTGCAGGCTCGCACCTACTCGCAAGAACTGGATGGTGAAATTTAGAGAGCCGGTGGAACCCCCTCTCACTGACTCTCTAAATTTCACCATCCGGTTCTTGTGAGTAGGTGCGAGCCTGCACCTACTCGCAAGAACCCAGAAGTAAGTCTGGCCTGCCGCTGTTGGTAACCCAATGGGAGGGAAAGGAAAGGAAGGCAGAAAGAAAGAAAGGAAAGAAAGAAAGAAAGAAAGAAAGAAAGAAAGAAAGAGAGAGAGAGAGAGAGAGAGAGAGAGAGAGAGAGAGAGAGAGAGGGAGAGAGAATTTATCATCACAATTGAGCCCAAAATGTTGGTTGCTAAGCAAGAGCGTAGTTAAATGAGTTTCACCACACTTTACAAGTTGGCCACTCTCACCCTGTCACATGACTGCCAAGCCGCCCCGGGTCCCCTGGTGGGAGATGGGCGCAGGATACAAATACGAAAAATAAAAATAAAATAAATAAGCCACACCCACAAAATAGGCCACACCTACAGAGTAGGTTCTAAAAAAAATTGAAACCCACCACTGCCACAATTTCATGCTTCCCAAATCTATTATCCCAACAGGGGATAATCAGAGGTGGTATTCACCTGGCTCTTTCCAGTTCAGGTGAACCTGTAGCAGCAGCTGTGGGAGGCTCTGCCCCCCCTCCCTGATGTAATGTGCGGGCACTGTGCATGTGCAGAAGGCAGCGTGCATGTGCAGATGTGGCACATGCATTCACATTTGTGAACCAGTAGGGACGGTAAGTGAATCTCATCGCTGGGGATAACAGCAATTGTAATCTAAAGTCTAGGGCGGAACCAAGTTATCTTCTCCTGCTTCATGGCATGTATAGTAGATATCAAGTATCAATCTAGGATGCAGAAGTGAGAGACTCGTAGCTCTTCGTGTGCTGCTGAGCTGCATAACTTCGATGAAGGATGCTGGGAACAGTAATTCAGTGACTCCAGTTCTAAACTGTTACTTTTAGAGTAATAAGACCAGGGGGCTATAGCAGAAAAGATGCTTCTTTCCCTGAGGAAATAGATAGAGAAAATGTAGTATAGTTACAATCTGGTTTGGGTTTTTGTGTGGGTGTGGAGGGGGGGATGGGTAGATAAATCACTGCCAAATATACACTGGAGCCTCCGGGAATATGTGAACATAAGGCACAAAGCACAGCTTATGTTTGTGCAATGGATAAATGCTAGCATTTATCCCTTAGCATCCATGGATGTTTGCCTACCAAACTTCTTCCACCCACTCAAAATTTGCATATCCAGAACCCAAGTCATTAGCCTATTGGTCAAAAGTTATAGCATGGAAGACCATTTAAGAAAAGAAATTCTTTAATGACTTTGCCTATTCCCACAAATGCCATATTATTTCCTTATTCATTTCTAGAGACAACACCATTCAGCTTCAGAAAATAACCTTATTTTTTCAGCGTAAAAAGAAATGGCTTCAATATATATTTTTTAATTATGTCAGAAAGAGGAACACGACTGCCTAAAGTTTTTTAAACCGAAGTCATTACAAAACGGAAAAGGCACAATTAGGTTTTATGTTAGAATTGTCAATCTTCCTCTGTTTCAAAGACATCTCCGTTTCTTTCTTGCTACCTCCTAAGGACAGGCTATAAATGCTAATACATGTGAAACAGTCAACAGTATTGCCATCCTTTTATTAGGGAAAGTCCATTTGATGGGAAAGAAAATGGAAAATAATTTTGCTTTCTTGGGCTAAATAAGAAATATCAAGGAACAATCTATACAGGAGATTAAAAAAGAGAAATCATTTACAAATTTAGACACCATCATGAAGGATAAATTTATTTCACTGAAAGATCAGAACAGTTAAAGCTTTCCAGTAGGAATGGGTGACTGTGAAAGCTGGACAATGAGAAAAGGCAAGAGAGGAAAAATACAGACATCTCTGAAGATGGTTGCTATGAGTAGCAGTAGCAATAGCAATAGACTTATATACCACTTCAGAGTGCTTTTACAGCCCTCTCAAAGCAGATTACAGAGTCAGCCTATTGCCTCCAACATCTGGGTCCTCATTTTACCAACTTCAGAAGGATGGAAGGCCGAGTCAGCCATGTCAGTCGAGTCAGTCAGTTACTTGAGAGACCGCCTCCTGCCACATACCTCCCTTCGACCTGTCCCCTCCCACAGAGTGGGCCTCCTCATGGTGCCGTCAGCCGGTCAATGCTGGCTGGCGACTCCCAGGGGAAGGGTCTTCTCTGTGGTGGGCCCGGCCCTCTGGAACGACCTGCCCCCCCGATATCTGTACCATCACGGACCTACGCCTCTTTGGTTGGATGTTAAAAGCACATTTCTTTCATCTAGCCGGCCTGATATAGACTAAGGGTATAAAATTTTGATATTTACTGGTTTTAACTTTTATATTATCTAAATTTTAGCACAGATTTAATAATTTAATTGTCTTTTATATTTTGTATGTGTTGTTGGGTTTTTATCTTTCTGTGCACCGCCCTGAGTCCCCCCCCCCCCCCCCAGGGAAAATAGGACAGTATATAAATTGAATAAATACTAAAATGAGCCTGGTGAGATTTGAACTGCCAAATTGCAGTCAGCCGGCAGTCAGCAGAAGTAGCCTGCAGTACTGCATTCTAATCACTGCACCACCCTAGTCTATATATCACTGCACCTCTTACAACACACTATCAAAAAATAATATTGTTCAATCTATAACCTCCATTGAGATTATGATCAGCAAACAAAAACTCATATGGGCATCTGATTCCAGTAAATGATGGGCTATTGAAGCAATTAAAAAAAACATGAAACAAACATGTATAATAAACACTAGCTTAGTTTTCGCTATAGTTTAGCTTTCAAAGAGCATTTAATATTGACCACACCAAGCAATGCTTATCTATCTTTCTATCAGACCACTAAAGAGCCAGATCATACATAGAAAGGAAGCATTGGCATCTGTCTAAGAACATAAACACAGGGCTGCACCATCTTTTCATTATAAAAAAATAATCATTCGTTTCATATGCCATACTCAATAAATTCATAGTCCTTCAAGCAGTGATTCTAGGGGCCCACAGGATAAAAAATTGGAGGTCTTCATCTGTTCTCTCAGATGTCCTCTGAAACTGCCCACCATTCCACCCTGCCTTCCTGCTGTGTTGCATCTTAGTTAAGGTAGTTAAGGATGCCATCATTTCTCTGCTTTTAACTAACATCCTGCCTCCTAGCCAACATAGGGATCTCACAATTTAGTGCCCTACTGGGATTAGACAGGGACATAATAATCATAACAATGTTGGTAATTTTATAGGGCCAACCTCTGGCACTTAGGAAGATACTGTAACGCTTCTCTCTTTCTCTCTCTCTCTCTTGGTATAAAATCAATCCTACAAAGGATAAACAAATTGTTTTGAGGAATCAAAAAGAGATACAGGGCAGAGAATCCTCTGGAACCATTCCAGAAAAATACAGAGGGGAGATTTAAATTAAGAACAAAGAGCAATATATGAGGTATTAAGGGAAGTTCTGTCAAGGATAGAAAATTCCTCTAAGCACTGGATTTGAACAGGTGGCAAAGATATCATAGGGCAATGAAAGTACCCAAGTTGATAAAGCAGACCTAGCACTCACAGCTACATTGAAGCACAATATTGAACATAGATTTCTAGCCAAAAATGTTTCCCTATTCTTTAGAGGTGAGAGAGTTCTTAAAGCAAATGATCCACTTTCCTCCTGTGGAGCTCCCAGGGGGTTTCCAACTTTTTTCTTCAGATGCTTCTGTTCTTTGTTTCAGTCTTATAGTTTTCAGAGGCTTGGGTTAAAACATAAAACACTTTTGTACTCCAGAAAAAGTAGAAGTTGAAGAGATCTCCACTTCCTACTTGCACTTAAGCATTAACTCTTCAGCTTTTGATGAAGGATGCCACTTCTGTGCTTGGAGAAAGTTGACTGACATCATGAAAAGGATTCAATTTTTTATTGTTTGGCACATAATTCAAAATCCATTTATGCCTTTGAACCATGTAACTTTTCCTAAAACCATATTAATAAACGTAGAGGCATTGATGTTTCATGGTCAAGCTGATGTCCAAGCCATGACTTTCACTAGAAAAGTGACTGGATATTCCTACAGAGTTAACCATTTAAATATTCATTTATTCTACCTGTACAATTAAATATTATTTGTCCAGTCTTGTCTAAGATAATTTAAAGGATTTCAGAGAGAAATTAATGAGAGAACAATAAGCCATATTGTAATTTGCCCTTAGTTACTTATGCTGCTGCCATTGTGCCAAGTTTGAATTCAGATTATTGTGAAGAGAAATTCTTATTATCGCCATGACTTTTGTTTCATAATAATATAGTTATTTTTGTATTATTCTACTGCAATATTAAAATGAGCATGTAACTTTTGTATTCCAAATAATACAAAAATAACTATATTATTATTGTTTATATTCCAAAGTAATAAATCCATGATTAAGGGTTTTAGCAACTATTGATTATGTTTCTTAAGATCTTAACATTAGATTAATTCAGCATTTTTTCATGTGTATTAGAAGAAGATGATTTTAGATTTCAAAATTTGTATGCTGGAAATGTAAAATGAAAGAGGGGGACACAATCTTGTTTCATGTTAGCACAGGGTGACAATTATTTAATTCGGGTTTTAAATATTTATATTTGTTATGTATATATGTTTTTTAACTTCGTGTGCACCGCCCCGAGTCCCTTTGGGGAGAGGGTGTGGTTTACAAATTGAAATAATAAATAAATGTTAACTTCCACAGCCATCTCTGCTCTGCTACATATGACCAGAGTTTGCAATAAGTTAGACAAAAGAACAAATTGAGGGGAAAGATAATTTAAAAGCAAGAAAATTATTTATATGTTAGGAATCTGGAGGACTCCAGTTTATAAATTAGTAAGGGATAGGAAAGTAGACAAAAGTAAATAAGGGAAAATAGGGGTAAGAGATCCTGGAATACAGTAAAGATATTCTTATCAAATAGAATGGATCTAACAAGGAAATCAGATTTGGGGAGAGGAAGACCAAGGAACGGAGAGGAAGACATGCAATTTGAGTTTGGGAAAATGATAGAAAACCTGTGGGAACAATGGGAGAGAAATTTAAAATGAGAGAGAGAACACTCATGAGTCAGGCAGTTTAAGAAGACACAAAGGAAATACAAGATGAAATGTTCCATTTAGGAGTGAGGCAGAAACAGAAAAATTACTTTGTGGAGTAAAGAGATGAAATATCCCCTGCCCCTTCCACCAGCATTGGGCCCCTCCTGGATGCTTGCCTGCAGCTTGGGTGCAAGGGAGTTGGTTTGGTGCAACAGTGAACAGAATCATGGGTCAACCAGAATGAGGGCAAAGAGCACCCAATCGGATTCACTTGAGAATGAACTGGGACTGGCAAAGCCAAGGAACTTACAAGCAGACAATCTGAATTTTGAAAGGGGCAGAGGTGAGTTTCACATAAGTTTACCACCAGTACACCCTGCTTGCGCATGCTTGCATTGTGTGTGTGCGCACCTTCCATGCATGTCTGTGGCTTCCACTCATGAGCTTTGCTCTTGCATGCAGCTTGCACGCATGCACATGGCTTAGAAAACGTGGCTAAATAGGACAGCATAGAGCCAGGGCGGGTGGGCAGGTGGGAGGGCCCATCCAAAGGTTGTCACTACCGGTTCGCCCGAACTGGTCTGAACCGGCTGAATACCACCTCTGGACAGGGGGCAGAAGGAAGAACTGCAAAGAACCCAAGCAGAGCATGAGTAGAAGAGTGAAATAGCTCCCTGAGATTTTTTGTAAGGCAACTGTTAGTGCTAATGAAGTAGGCGGAGTCCTTGAAGCTGTGAGTTCAGCTCCTTTCTTTTAGATCCATGTTCCCCTGGTTAGTCAAGACCTCCTGGGAAGTGGCACGTGGTTAATGCTTCTTTGCAGGAGGGATGGTTTTACTTGTGTTGAAAGAGATACTTGTTCACTGATTTGGTGATTACAACTGAGATAGACAAGTTTTAGGCTGCAGGCAAGTTTACTTCAATCTTCCCCTCCTTTTTTTAATCTGCAGCCTTTTCAAACACGTTCTAGAGTGGGGCTGGGATGAGAGTAGTGCATTCATTCTAGCCCTCCTTAATCTCTTGGTAGCTTTCAATACCTTTAATTATGATATTCTTCTCCACCAGCCTAGTGAATTTAGAAATGGGAGGAATATTTTTGGTGTTTAATCTATTTTCTACACCTAATGATGCTGCCTGCAGGTGATGGGGGTAGAACAGAGACCTTCAAACTTGGCAACTTTAAGACTTGTGGATTTCAACTCCCAGAATTCTCCAGCCAGTAGAATTCTCAGAATTCTGGGAGTTGGAGTCCAGAAGTCTTAAAGTTGCCACGTTTGGGGACCCCTGGGTAGAACCAGGTTCAGCCCAGCCTTGGCAACACTGAATGGCTATGGGTTTTGAGATCTCCTGGATCAGATTTCTGTCCTTAACTTTGAATCAGCTTGTGTCCCCCAAGACAGACTTGATGAGCCATTTTGAGGCTCTCATAGACTCCTGGCTCCTGGTCCAAGAACAGCTGGCAGCTGTGGCTAGGAGGGATTAATCTTGTGCTCCAACTGCATCCATTTATGGATTGAGAGGATCATAGTAGCTCTTGCTGGTAATGTATACTGTCTGTGGCTGTCCTTGGATAATATTTGGAAGGGTAACTGGTCCAGAATGTGGCAGTGTGGGCAGTTCTCTACTTTTCATAATGATTCATTATACTCTTTGAGCTATACTGGCTTCTGGGTGCAATTCAAGGGGCTAATTGATAATAACGCTGCACATGGCACAGAATCAGGCTATTTGTAGGACCACCTGCTTCCTATTGTTTCTGTTGACTCCCACCAAATGACAGGGTGAACATGCCCTGCGTTTTTTACATTAAGCAAAACCATTTTGGAGGATCCAGGGGATGTGACTTTTTGTTGTTGTGATGCCTCTGTTGTGATGTTAAAGGGCATCTCCCTGGAGATTTGGCTGACCCAGCTCAATTTGTCTTTCATGGGGCCCTAAAGAACTGCTTGTTCACTCAAGCATTAGGGCTGGGGTCTTGGGTGAGTCCTGTTTGTTTGTTTATTGAATTTATATCCTGCCCATCTCCCTCATAGGGTGACTCTGGGCAGCTCTGTTGCTTGCTTTTTTTGTTATACTGACTGTAGGGTAAAATGATCTGTTTGGACCCACTGGCACAGGATACATTGGAGATTTTTGTAATTTCTTTTTTTATTTGAGTTTTATTTTCTGAGTAGTTGTCCAGAGTGAGATAGGCAGCTGTATGAACAGACAAACAAACAAACAAACAAACAGTACTGAATCTTTTAAAGAGCCTTCCTGGCTGTTGTAAGAGACAGAGAAAGAGAGGGAGGGAGGGAGGGAGGGAGGGAGGGAGGGAGATAGATAGATAGATAGATAGATAGATAGATAGATAGATAGATAGATAGATAGATAGATAGATAGATAGATAGATACAGACAGACAGACAGACAGACAGACAGACAGACAGACAGACAGACAGACAGACAGACAAGAGTGATTACATTCTGCACGCAAGTGGTAATTCATTTTCATTGTGTTCAGTAGCTACTGAATTTGTTGAGCTAGTCTAAGTGGTGTTGTGTGTAGATCCGTTATTGGAAGCAATAAAAAAGGGAGATAAACGAAAGAAAACAACCAAGCTACTTGGAAACATTTGTCAAGAAGGGTCATAAAGGCCAAGTTGATTTTGAACTGAGCAGAGGAAAACTTCCCATTATAAAAAAGTAGAATAGAATAAAGCAAACAACCACAACTAGTTAACAATAGCAGCAGCCCTTAGAGTTATGCACTGCTCCACAGTGCTTTTTGGCCCTCTTTGAGCAGTTTACAAATGTCAGCGTATTGCCCCCCAACAATCTAAGGTCCCTATTTTACCAACCTCAGAAGGATGGAAGCCTGAATCAACCTTGAGGTGGCCAGAATCGAACTGCTGGCTGAGGGCAGAGTTAGCCTGCAGTACTGCATTCTAACCACTGCAGCACCACGGTTTCTAGTTAGGAATCTGAAACGTTAGAGGAATACAACGTATTCCACATATCCAGGGCTTTCATTGTAACCAACTCCTTCAATGGGCTGCCGAATATCTTTGAACGTGTTATTATTCTACCACATTGCAGACCCATCAAACAATCCGGAGTTTCAGCAGCCAGAAAAACAACTGCTAACATAAGCGCCTGGAGAGCGCCTTGCTACCATACTGCAGTTCAAAACATGGCACTTGAAACAAATTTGTAGGAAAACAATGTAGTACTCTGCTGAGATGCCATGTCAAGTTTGAACAGATACGTGTACAAAAGAGGCAAAGCAAAGCAAAAACAAACAACAACAAAAACAGGGGGGGAAAAATCCCCAGTCCCACAAAAATGATAAAAAAGATATCAGGATAATCAATTGCTAACTGAGAAAGCTGACATCTTCTGTTGGCAATGCACTCAGCTCCAGGAAATTCTCATTTTAACACAATTCTTCTAATAATGGGTTGGGTCTGAAAAGCAGTGATTAACAGAAATCCATTTGTATTGGCAAAAGAAGCTGGGAAGCCATTTGATGATGAGGATGAGGATGATGATGATGATTCTTTGTGACTTTTGAGTTTTTAAATTTAAAAAAATAATGTCTCTGCCCCTAGCACCCAACTTCTGTGCGACTTGAAGCAGAGCATGGTTTTCGTCTGTCATAAGGAGTTCTGCTACTTTATTTACATTAGTATCTGACTTCACTAACAATCCGAATGAAAACAGGTGCGCAGGAATTGTGCCTAACAAGTCAATATCTCATTTCTTCACAAGCTGCATACCACTCTTCATTGGTTATAATATATGATATTGGGGTTGATGGCCGCAGGCATAAAATATAGAAATTATTTTATCCAGTTTGCTAATCCTGTTTTAGCTGAGAAATAATTATGTCTTATGTTGTAAAACATGTTCACTTTGAGTTGGACCTCTGGAATGGCTATTTGGGCTCACAAAAATTATTATGATACTTCAATTATGGCACATGTCAAATTTGAAATTCCTGAGATATATCCCACATGTATGTTGTATGTTGTTGTCCTCATCCATATTTCCTAAGAGAATCATGTCTGCACCTCACGATACCTGTGAAATGGAAACAGGTGGGTGTGAGAGCCTCATGGCATGCTGACCCTATATTTACATGCAATTTGCAGCATAACTTTGAAATTGTACACAGCCTACACAAAAAAAGTAAACGCTGTTGTTACTATGTGCAAAGAATGGTAATGATGTTCTAACAACTCTGAAGAAGTTTGATGTGTTCAGTCCATGAAACACAACTCTGAATTAATATGCAGTAAATCACCTGGGTGAGCTCAACTTTCAATATTGTGCACTGCGTTCATAATCACTAAGGAAATAGAAAGTTGTTTCTTTTTTGATAACATCCGTGAAACTTTACCAGCATAAGATCATATTTTGCAAAAAGGTTGATAATAGAGAAGAAATTTCCACAGGTTTACCTGTGCACATCCTCGACCCCCTGTGTGTCAGGGTTCCAAGTAACACCCCAATGAAAGAAGAGTCCAAGGCTAGAAGTTCCTCCAAGTTCCACTTCATTAGCGATATCATATTGGCACATCTGGGAAAAGCCAAATCTGAAAGCTTCCGAGTTTTCCCCACCCAAAGAAAAGTCAAAATCCCTTCCCTTGCACTCACATGTCCATCACATGGTCCAATCAATCCACCATCCCTAGATGCTTGCTAGTCACGCCATTCTAGGTGCAGGCCAAATGCCCTTGACTCCCAGAGAAAAGAATGTTGTTATGGCTATATATCTCTACCACTCCATGAAATCCCCCCTCCCAGTTTCTCACAGCACTAAATGTGGCAGCCCTGAAGAACCAAAGAAAAAGATGGCCTCCAGGCCTGACACTGTCATCTCAAAAGAGCAAGTTAGAGAGAGTCCAGGCCAGGGCACCCTTGATAACTCAGTCTGGCATTTGCTTCCAAAAGCTTGCCTGTCTCTGGACAACCTCTTCTAAATTCTCTGTCAGTGTGTTCTGCGAACACATTGCTTAAGAATAGAAGGTCCTGGAGGTGACCATCTGAAGCTTTGCTTCTTAAATAAGGTCACCTACAAGTATCAGTGATTCAATCACTTCTTCTGTGCCTGGCAATAGATTTGGTCTAAAATTGGAGGGTAGCAGAGCTATCCTTGTTAGACGCACAACTTGCTTGTTTGCTAAGATTGTTGAAAAGTAATTGGTATCACACTGTACTTTGGAAACGGATCTGGTGCGAGACACAGTCCACTGAAAACAATGAAACACTACATATAACATTCAGGGGGTTCACTGAAATGAATGTACTTTTAAAGAAATGCCTGTCTGGTCAAGGTGAGATGAGAAATACTTTCACTTGATCACCCGGCCCCATCAGAGAGGCAAGTGCACCCCATGGTCCAAGGGAAAGTTGCTATCTCTTGGCGCAAACCTGGACTTGTTCCTAGAAGAGGATGTTGGATCCATTTACACAGAATCAGATTTCCTTTCTTCTCTCCATCATGAGTGAAGGCTTAAGACTTTTTCTACCACAGTTCACCATATGGGATACTTCCACAATTTCCTCCTGATATCCTGGTATGTAGTGAATCAAGAATTCAAAAATTCTCTGTGTTCTCACTAAGTAATATTGCTTTTCCTTGATAATGGCTTTAATCTAAGCTTGTTGAACTGATCCTTAGACTGAACCATGGGATTTCTCCCATAGCTATTGTTGATAATGTGATACTGACAAGGTACTATTTTTTCCTCCAGCGTTTTTGTTACTTATTAATATAATTGCCTAAGTGGATAATAGTAGCCAATACAAGTAACATACTCTGTTTTGTTGAAAATGAGACCTCCCCAGATAATAAGTCCAACCGAGCTTTTGAGCGCATACAGTAAAATAAGCCCTCCCTGAAAATATTGCAACACAGCAGCAGCCATGAGGTGACCACGCTCGCCAAGTGCTTATTTCGGGGTGAAAAGAAAATAAGACCCTGTCTTGTTTTCGGGGAAACACGGTATATTAAACAACCCACAATTATTCACTAAAATAGACTAATATTCATATCAGTTATAGCTGTGTCTACATTTTGACTACTGTATTCAGTGAATGTTGGGAAGTTTCAAGCAATTTTTGATAAAAATAAACTTGATTAAATCCATAATGATTAGTTTCAGTTGGGTTGTACAAAGCATTCAAGAAAGGCACTTAGTAATGTGCATTGATAAAAATGTAGTACCTCTCTTCTCAAAGTGTTGAGGCAACCATATCTGGACAATTCAACAAAAAGATCTCCTTTTACCGCTGCCCCATAGAGAGTATTTTAACTTACTGCACCTCTGTATGGTTTGCCAGTTGCATAGTGGCAGATAGGACAGCACTCCAGAGTGTTAACATCATTGTCCAGAGGATCATTGGTTGCCCCCCACCCCCTTCTTTAAAAGAGCTTTATATAGATCCCACTGGCTTAAGAAAGTTCAAAACATTCTTAAAGATCCATCTCACCCTGGGCATCCTTTTTTTTTTGAACTATTACCATCTGGCAGATGGTACAGGATAATAAAAACAAGGACAAATAGGCTGAAAAACAGCTTCTATCCCAGGGCAGTAACTATATTGAATTCTTCTGTATAGTGCAATACTAATGCAATATCAGGTTTTCAAGTCAATTGTATAGACTGTGAAAGATGTGTGTTTGTGTTTTATTTTTATAGTTATAATGTACACTACAGATTGCATTTAATTTTGCTGTATGAGGTGCAATAATAAAGTAAACTTAAACTTATTGTGGGCAGGTAAACAGAGACCAGGAAACTCCTTCAATGAGGCCTTCTGGAGAACAAGATTTTTTTTTTAACAAGAAAATTCATACCTGTCAAACGTACCAGAATGTTTTGCAAACCCTAAGGTTTAGAATGTATTCAAATTTGGTTTTTTTTTCTTTTGCTATAAAAAACATTACAATGTATTTATCTTCTCAATAAACCAACTGACTTTGTCAGTTCTAAATAGCCATTTTTAATATTATGCATTTCATTAACTTTAATGATTACAATTAATAATAACACATTAACAATGTACAATTTATAAAGCACATCATTATATTAATGCTGCAAAAGCAGGAACCCTAGAGAATGCTTACAGGTTTACAATATTTTTGTATTTGCATAGGGAGACGTGCTGAATCATATGAGCACAATTCCATGAATATTTCCTTCTAAGTACGATCTTCTGACTTCAGTTAAATTTACAACAGAAGTATATACACAACTGTTCTCTAGAAAAAAGAAACCTCTCCTTGTTTACTCAGTTTTAATAAAGGATACCTTTAATAAAGAAGGTAATGTCTCCTGGTGTTCTTATTGGAGGAAAGAATGAAAGGGCTTGAGGAAAGAGTTTCCATATTGAAACACACCAGGGAAAGTGAGAATAAGACAGCTGATGCTCCTTAAGAAAGGTAACAGATTTAACATATTAACAGAGTTGGAAGGGACTTTGCAGGTCATCTGGTCCAACCCGTAATTGTTTCCTCTTATCTTCACTAGCGGTTAGGAACCGGGAGCGCATGCAGAGTGTCCATGATGATGTCTGGGTGGGTGGGTGGGTGGGCAGAGCCTCCCACCACTGCCGTTACTGATTTGCCCAAACTGGGGCGAACTAGCAGAATATCAACTCTGGTCCAACCCTTGTAGGCCATCTAGTCCAATCCCATAGGTAGAGAAGGGGAGTGAATACAAAAGAACAGAAAGAATAGGAATGTAGAGAATATGACCTAGAGAGGCAAGCAACATGTTCAGGAGGTAATCAGTCCAGATGAATGTCTCAACCAGTAACAAACATAGATGATGATTCACAGCCACCTGTGCAAACCTCTCCAATCCCAGCCTCACAACTCAGGGTGGACAATACATGCACCTCCGTGGGTTGAAAGAGCCCATGAACCATATTGAGATAGAAAAGTCCTGATGCTGGAGATAAGTTATTCCTTGTTGAAAGAATCCTAGGCCGTGATATACAAATCTGATATAAACTTATAGTCAGGTTATGACGACAGGCTAACAAGACTACTTCAAACATACTATTAACTCTTTCTTTCTATGGATTCTTATGGGGACAAATTATAAACCACAAACAAATATAAACCAGGGACAACTGATGTTAACAGTTTGAACATTTTTATATGATCTGGTAGACAGAATCTGTCTGAAAACTTAAAATGGGACTTCACTGCCAGTTGTTTCCATAAAAGTGAGCTGTTTGGAATTTTCTTAATACCTTTGCTTTCTCACTTTTCAATCTCAATATCTAGAAATTCCCACTGATCAGGTTTTTCAAGTATTCCAAGTTTCAGATTCTGCACTAGCACCATTTATTAACCTGAGAAAAAGACTTTTTGACCACAACAGGATATTTCAAATTCTTTCGTTAAGTGATGAAGGGTATTAATGTAAGCTCACTGCAAAGCAAAGTACTCAGATCAATCTGGATTTAGGAACCAGTGCTGGCAATCCCATTGGTGCCTCCAGAAAAATCTCTAAAATGTTACTGCTGTCCAATTTCTGATTTATTGCTGGCTGGTTGATTTGTGATTTGGAGGGATTTGACGCTGCAAAACAAATAGTTTAATTTGTACTCCCTTACTTTAAAAAAAAGTCTCTGCCTCCTTCCATCTCTTCAGTGAAGGCTTTCCAACATGAGAAACCAGGTCTCTTGTCTGCCTGGACAATGGATACCATCCAGTCAACAAAAAAGGATGGGGGACTTTGTTCAGGCCTGATAAGGCAACCCAGCAGGTGTTTTCTCTGCAGGCTTGTCTTTGTCCTCCTCTAGCATCCAATATCTCCTTAAACCTCCCACACCTGCCTTTTTTCAACGCAGCCTTGATGCTACAGAGGCACTGCAGGCACTACCTGGAACTGTGGCTCACTCACAAGGAGATTGGTGTTTTCCCTTCACCACACTGTCATTTTTGATGATATGAAATTACTTTATCAGTATGATGTGTTCCATATTTCCTACTGACTGACTGCCAAGCAGCTCATTCCTAATAACATCCATTCATTTAGACACATTCATAGAAAGTCCTATTCATATGATATGGTCGTAGAAATAATTCTACAGTGTCCATTAAACAGCAAACAGAAATGTAGAATTATGACTTCAATGATATGAAGGAGCACCTGAATGAGTATTGGAAACCCCTCAGTCATTCAATCAGACTATTTTCACATTATCCTAGGAATTATTTAGTATCCTAAAAGAAAACCGGGAAAAGATAAATTGCCACTGATAGATTGCTAGCAGCCTGCCAAGGTTGCATCGGACATCTCTTCTCTTTCTCTATATCCAGCCCTCTTTTCACTTTCAATTATGGTCTTGACATTATGACTATTTTCCTAACTAGAGTTGATTATGCACCCATGAATTTGCTGCTGAAGAATCGCTTTATATTTGAGGCATTCTCCTTGTGTTGAACATGTTGTAATGTTATGAAATTCTTGTTGACATACTCGAGGCCATCTGGAGCTCCCAAAGCTAGTAAGCGCCAGTAGGAGGGTGACTGATACACAATGGGGAGTTAGAGCACTATTCTTCAAGATGTGCATGTTTCATAAGAATATGATTTTATTGATTTCATTAGGTAATGATATTACCTAATTTACCTAATTTATTGGGTGTAGGTAAAGTACAACAACGCAAGGAAAAATCTTGTAAACAGACGTCTTTCTTTGTATATAAGCCATGGGCTATCTAGGAGCCGAGGGTTAAACCCTTTCATCTCAGGTGTCTGGAAAATAGTAACATAGTAAGCACTTGAATTTATTTTTTTTAGAAGAAAGTGGAAAAAGTAGCTACTCAAGAAAAGAATAATGTAATTGGAAGAAACATAAAATATGCCTGTGGGATTCAGACTGGCAGTCTTTTCTATGCCACATTAAGATCTTAACCACTATGTTATTTCACCAAGGCTGATAAAGGAAGGTATCTTCCTTCCACTCTAAAACTCTTAGAATGCATCATAAGCATTGGAGAAGCTGTTCTTCCTTTGCAGGGTAGCTAGTGAGTTACCTGTAACCAACTGAAGTGCTACCGTGTTTCTCCGAAAATAAGACAGGGCCTTGTTTTCTTTTGACCCCCAAAATATGGCCTTGGCCTTATTATCGGGCGGGGGCCTTATTATTTTTGGACAGGTGAGGCGGGCGAGAAGCGAGACACAGGTCTTACCTTTCCATTGTGTTCCTTGCCACTGTGTCCAGGGAAACATGTAAAAAAAAAACTTCTCACAAGTTCAATCAAACTCCTCTTGCCGTCTTTCTTGTCCTCTCGCCAGGCATGGCAAGGGTACCTGCCCATCACTTAGCTACCCACCACCTTTAGGGTTGCAATTTGGGGGTGGCAGTTCGGGCAGGGGAGAAGCGAGTTGTGCATCCTAACAGTACAGAGACTTGCAGCTCCATCACATTCCTCGCCATTTTGTCCAGGGAAGCACCTTGTAAAAAAACATCATGAGTTCAAGAAGTTTGATGGAAGTCGTGAGGCTTTTTTTACACCGTGCTTCCCTGGATAAAACGGCGAGGAACGTGATGAAACTGCTAGTCTCTGGTACTGCTAGGATGTGCGCCTCGCTTCTCTCCCACTCTACCTGCCACCTCTCTCGCTAAAGAGATGGCGGGGAAGGGAAGCAGGCAGGATGCTATTGGCATTGGGGCAGGGTAGGAGATGTTGGACCACAAGACGCGTGTCTTACCGGACACTGACAGCTTTGTCGTGTCTCTCGGCCAGTCTGTGCAGGGAAACAGCTTGCACAGTAAAGAAAAACTTGCAAGTTCAAGAAGTTAATTGCTTGCACCCGTGAGAAGTTTTTCTTTACCATGCAAGGTGTTTCTCTGCTCAGACTGGCCGAGAGATCCTACAGAGTTGTCAGTGTCCGGTAAGACTCACAGTCTAGCCTGCCCCATCCCGTCCCACCTGCCACCCCCAAACTGTGCCCCACCATGAGATGCATATCTTAGCGGAGACTGGCAGCTCCATCGCATTCCTCACTGTTATGTCCAGGGAAACACCTTGCAAAAAAAACCAACTTTTTGCGAATTCGAGAAATTTGATTGAACTTGGGAGGGTTTTTTTACGTGTTTCCCTGGACACAATGGCAAGGAACGTGACGGAGCTCTTTTTGTGCAGGAAAGAGTGGGGCGCAGGGTGCATTGCAGGCCTGCCACTCTTTTTGTCATGGGCCCTCTTTTTGCCTGGTCATCAGTCTTACTGATAGGTACAGTAAGGGTGTGTGGGGTAAATGGGGCATGCCCCTCCCTTCCCCCCCTGGCCTCTCTACCTCACCTGTTTGCGCATAAAGCAACCAGTGGAAGTGGTGGGGACCAGCGTTTATGAAGTGCAGGGGGGGAAGGCTTATTTGGGAGGGGCCTTATTTTAGCGCATACCCTGAAAAGCCCAATTGGACTTATTATCAGATCATGTCCTATTTTCAGGAAAACATGGTACAACCCAAACAGGGGTGGGTTTCAAATTTTTTAGAACCTACTCTGTAGGTGTGGCCTATTTTGTGGGCGTGGCTTGGCAGTCATGTGACAGGGTAGGAGTGGCCACTTTTTAAAATGTGGTGAAACTCATTTAACAACGCTCTTGCTTAGCAACCAAAATTTTGGACTCAATTGTGATGATAAATTTTCTTTCTTTCTTTCTTTCTTTCTTTCTTTCTTTCTTTCTTTCTTTCTTTCTTTCTTTCTTTCTTTCTTTCTTTCTTTCTTTCTTTCTTTCTTCCTTCCTTTCCTTTCCTTCCCGTTGGGTCACTGGCAGCGGCGGGCCAGATTTACTTCCAGGTATGCTGGTGGAACCCCCTCTCACCGGTTCTCTAAATTTCACCAACCGGTTCTCGCGAGTAGGTGCGAACCTGCAGAAACCCACCCCTGCCAAACAAGTAGGAAAATTTGAGCTTCCATAACAGAGAAGTGTCCTGTAGTTCAGATGGAGCAGACAAGCACACCCTCACATCAGGTAAATGGAGAAATAATAGATAGACATCATACCTTTGTGTACAACTGAGCAGTGCAGATAAGCCTTCAGGATTTTCCATAAGATTATTTTAGCTCATTTATTTCGCTCACATAGATTTCTCCTAAAAGATTTGATGCACCAAGGAGCCTTACTCCAAATAATGAACGTCCCTTGAGAATTCAAATAAACTTTTAATGATTTTTAACCCAATAGTGCTCACATGTGTCTAATTGCCTTAAGTGCTAGAAATATCACCAAGTTCTTACTATAGTTAGAACCAAGCGTTTGCCAAGATTTGAAGGATACCAGATAGTATAATTGAATATTACCCTTTAATAATTACTAAAATCAATATAATTTACAATATTTTATAATTTACAATAAATTGCTGACGTATACAAGAAGACCCAATATTTGAAATTTGGGAGATTAAACTCCCCGTCTTTGTATGAAAAGCATAGCTTTAAATTAGCAATCCTTATTGTATTTGACCATTCATTAGGATTTTTATTTTGGAAATCTCTCTTTCCAAGTTAAAGGTGCAGTAAAATCCCTAATATGTGCTTCTGAAAGCATTGGTAGATTTATTCTGTCTAAAAAGCTATCCATCTGCTTGGTAGTGTCACTTCATTTATGGAGACTTGAATAAAACTCCACCAACTGAGAATTGCTTTATAATTTCCATGAATTGCTCCTGTGGAATCTTTTATTATAGATATTATTCTTTTGTTTTGGATGTTTCAAACATGAAGCCAACAGTTTTCCAAGTTTTTCTCCTTGTTCCCAATAGAACTGCTCAATACACTTTAATGAATATTCAATACTCGGAGCAGATAATTGGTCTAACTCCAGTTTTACAGCTCTGAAGGCACAGTATGATTCCAATGTGTGATTTCTACCATAAATATTCAAAGCCTCCTTTACATGTTTTTCTAATTTTTTAAAATACAATTCGTTTTTTTCTGCTAATATGCCAGTGTGTGTCCCTCTCTGTGTGCTTGTTATTGGTTAACAAAATGAAGCTTGCGAGTAATGAAGCATCGCTATATCTCTTCTCTCTAATTTGAACTTCCCTATCTAAAACCTCTGATTTTTTTTAATCAAAACATTATGCAAAATTATACCTGAAAGCTCTGATTGATTTAAAGCATCTACTGATTTATTAGAAACTCCAGCCCAGCCCATTCAAGCATGTTCCACCTTCATGGTGTCAACTAGATGGTATTCTAATTCTTTACTTTTTGCAATAAGCCTTTTAGCATCATTTAGAATTTTTCACCATCATAATTAAAAGGCTATCAGTATTATATTCTAAAACCTCACAGTAATCTAGAATTTGATATATTAAAATGAAGAGAGAGGCTCTTAGTTGCAAGGTTGCCTGGCGCCGTGGGCAGGGCTGGGGCTAGTAAGAGTGTGCTAGACATTTCTCCAGGCACCCGGAGAGACAGAACTCACTAGATCAGCTGATCTGCAGGCTGCAGTAAAGGGGCCCAGCAGCCACGAGGTGACTGTGCTAGCCTGCACCTCAAAAAACCCAAGACCTCCCCCAAAATAAGCCGAAGTGCTCATTTTCAAGTCTAAAAGAAAATAAGACCCAGTCTTATTTTTGAGAAAATACCAGAGGTGGGTTTCTGCTGGTTTGGCCCAAATTGGGAGAACCGGTAGTGGTGGCAGAGGGAAGATCCGCCCACCTACCAGGACGCTTCTGCGCATGTGCAAAAGCATCACGAGAGCGAACCAGCAGTAAAAAAAATGGAAACCCACCACTTGGAAACACAGTGTATATATATATACACACACACATACCTGTGTGTGCGTGTGTGTAAATATTTGGTCCCACCTCATTAACAAGTTCTTTCCTTTCCCATACTCCTTTCTCCAAATCAAACTAAAACCAAAACCTTAGGGATTCTGTTTGGTTCTTTGATGAAGGTAAGGGGCATCAGAGCCTGATGAACTATGAAGGCTGTACACTAGCGAAATGCCATTTACATTCACAGAGCAAAAGACGAATATTAAATTCCAGAATATTAAATAGTCTGAATAGTTTTAGGTTCACAGAGCCTGCACAGTTCACTGCTCCAGGGAGGACTTGGGCAGAACGCATGCGGCAGAAGAGCATGGTTAAAATGCATTCAGGCAGCAGCACATAAATCAATTATGCTAGAGTTGATTGCAAATTAGGGCAAGAAAAATGCAGTATACAACAATAATCCTGGATTAGCTGGATAATGGAATTGGCCTCTTGGAATGGAACCGCATGGAATTTATGTAGAATTGCTTTATACCAGATCTTGCTGAGGCATAGCTCTGTAATTTCGCTTTTGGTCTCCCCAAAGTGCATTCTGTTCGTGCTTTAGTTGAAGGGCAGAATAAGTGCATGTAAAATGTCCCAGGCTTTATCCATTTCAGGAGCTTTTCTTTTCTGATCAAGATGGATCCTGGAAATGTATGAATAGCCTACCAAATCTTTCCTAGCCTATTTTTTTTTTTTTTTAAATAGCATACTAACCTTAGTCCTGGCAACAGGGTCAATACAATTAATGAAAGTTAGAAACGACAATTCTAACATTAGCCATCCCATGCAACACACACACACACACATACACAAAAGACCAAATATAGAAGAATACAAAGAACTTGACCAAAGCTGGGAGGAAAAAGTTCATCATGCCAGAATGATTGATTTATTTGCAAACCGGACCAATGAAAGAAATCATACCAGAATGAACAGGAACATAAAATATTCCATTCCATACCAGTGACTGTGCATCAGAAGTGGACATGGAATGGCTGGGAAGACATTGAGAAATGACCCTCCATGATCCCTGATTGATTATGAGTTTTTAAAAATATAAAAATGTACCGCAGCAGAAAAAGAAATAAAGCATTGCTGTTGCAGAGATTTAGCAAGATTCTGTGCTTTGGAAAAACGTCTTCTCTTGTGTCTCTAGAGATTTTCATTCATCCAGGTCATGGTTGTCCCAAAGGTGCTTTTTTTCAGGAGGCAACTGGACTTTCTAGTTTTTCTTTGAAAACATTTCGCTTCTCATCCAAGAAGCTTCTTCAGATCTGACAAGATAGTGGGGAATGGAAAGATGTATACTCGTTGCCAGTGGTGGGTTTCAAATTTTTTAGAACCTACTCTGTAGGTGTGGCCTATTTTGTGGGCGTGGCTTGGCAGTCATGTGACAGGGTGGGAGTGGCCACCTTTTAAAATGTGGTGAAACTCATTTAACAACGCTCTTGCTTAGCAACCAAAATTTTGGACTCAATTGTGATGATAAATTCTTTATTTCTTTCTTTCTTTCTTTCTTTCTTTCTTTCTTTCTTTCTTTCTTTCTTTCTTTCTTTCTTTCTTTCTTTCTTTCTTTCTTTCTTTCCTTCCTTCCTTCCTTCCTTCCCTTTCCTTCCCATTGGGTCACTGGCAGCGGCGGGCCAGATTTACTTCCAGGTATGCCGGTGGAACCCCCTCTCACTGGTTCTCTAAATTTCACCAACCGGCTCTCGCGAGTAGGTGCGAACCTGCAGAAACCCACCACTGCTCCTTGCAGACAGCTAGTCATTTGCATGCTTTTAGAGGGTCTTTGAAGCACTTGGGGGTTTATCTCAGGGTCACCTGAGTAATGCTCCTGGTTCCTGTAGTCTGGTATTTTTTCTCTGGAATTCCATTCCTACTCCCATACCATTCAAAGGATGTTCAGCCCAAATTGTGCAGCTAAGACAGAGATTCTCAGTCATCCAAATCATGGTTGTCCCAAAAGTGCTTTTTTCAGGACGCAACTGGACTTTCTGCTTTTTCCTTTGAAAATGTTTCTTCTCTTGTGTGCAGCTTCCTTAGTAAAGCCTAGGTAGACTGATGTTTTATTTTTCTTAGGAAATGCCAATGAGATCTTACTAATTCCTGCCTCTATATATGCAAAATCTCTTATAGTAACACATGCAGGAATTGGATAATTGCATTACTTGAGCAAGTCTCAATAGCAACCTTCACATAATGAGGATTTTGTTCATAGGTTCAGTTTCATTTAAGAATCAGTGGTCAGAGGAAAAAAAACTTCCTAAAGTCTAGTAAAGTGAGTTTGATTAGGAATATTCACAATGCCACTCATACTGTTTTATTCTGTGCAGCTGAGATTCCAAAAGAATAATTCAATTATTGAAAATACTGTGGTTATCATTCACTGTTGTTTCCTAAGCTTTCATTTGATCCTCCAGGTTAGAGACTTTCTTCTAGATCTATTTAAGAGAGATATTAGTATCTATACTGATCGGGTAACAGAGAGACTATTAGATTCCCTTCCAATTAATTGGCAAAGTATCTCTTCATTGCTATGTAAATTACTAGTGGGATCTTGCACGAGGCGTGACCTTTTACCTATAACTTTTTAATGAGTCTAACTCTCCATTCAGCTGTCATACTTTTAAGCTATTTATCACCACCACCACTTGCACCCGCTGCCAAACACATCTCTCTCCCTTATGTCTGGTAAGTCTCTCTCCCTAAGTCTAGTATTGCTATTGGTGATAATATTGCTTTGTAGGCAATTCAGCACCGCCTTAAAAGATTAACTAAAATGCTCCAAGCCTTAACATTCTGCAGACCATCTTAATACTGCTATATTCTGTTTGGAAGCATCTACCAAGGTACTTCCAAGTTGAAAGGAATAACTGGTGACATCACCATGTAAACCATTTCACTATGTGAAATGTTCATGTAAACATTTCACATAGGCTGTAAATATCTCAATTTTCCACCATCCTTTCTTAGCTTAAAATGCCTTCCCTGGTGCACTTCTGCCTCACATCTACATCTTGATGGAGGGGTGAAAATTCAATGTTCTATTATCAATTCTTGGTGCAGGAAGGGTAGACCAAATTATTGATTCATTGGAAAGGATAAATGGATGTTGAATAATCTTGAAAGGTGGCAAATGAGATACAAGCACTTCCACAGTTCAGGTTGTTATCCTTTCCTGATTGCTGGCACAAAAGCAGTTCTGGCAGAAGCAAGTCACTTCCCCCCCCCCCCCCTATTTTTCTTGATAATTACATATACTTCACAGGGCAGAGGAATGAGGTGAACAGACTGAGCTTGCAAAATTTTCCCTTTCCCTCCTATTGGCACTGATAGCTGCAGCACTTATAATGTGTATTTAGTAAGCAAAATTTTCCCTCCACCTGCAGTTTTTGTAATGACGTTTTTAAAATGTAGCTCCAATATTAAAACTGTTTTGTAATTGAACCATAACTTGCTTTATCATTTCTGAAGTTTCAACAAAAATCCACTGAAAATGAGTAACCTTGTCATAGGTGCATAGTGACAGCAGAAACAAAATTATGTATGAGCTACATTGAAAACTGGTAACCTGATTCTATTGATCAGTATTGCCATCAGGGATCCATATATCTAATTCAGGGATATGCGTAGATAGATACTGAGACAGAAAGATCCTGTTTAGAATAAAAGAACTATTCATCTATTGATCTCTAGGTTTAGTATAGACTACAGCTTAGAAGGGATCCATGCTATATTCAGTTGTGTCACTTGAGACCTGCTGAAAGTACATCGAATTGCACCTGAGCTACCTCCTTTGAAACCTTTTATGAAAGCTAATTATGTGCTAAGAAAGCTTCGATACTTTCATATGGAAAACTGTGATGAAATGGACTCCGCCATGCATTTGGTTCCAGTTTCATTTGTACACGTTAGGAAGTGTAAGAGGCTTTATGTTGGTACACATATACTGTAGTCTTGCACATAAAAAAGGATCTTGAGAGTACCAAATCCCCTCTTGACAGAGAAAGTTCTCTAAATGTAATTGGTAAACCTATCAATTTCATTCTCATAACCCCGGCCTATTCTCCTGCTCACTAAGTGTGTAGCTAGGCAGGGAACACGCTCGGCACTTGGCTGGATTGAGTTAGAACATGATAACCACTAAGTGGAACCCTTAACATTATGACATTCTTTTCTTTGGCATATTTGATAATTCTTCCAGATGGTATCATTACTATGGATCAGATTCAGTAGGATGCACTCAATGCAATAAGGGCAAGCACAAAAGATCTTCATTAGGAGTCCTAAGTAATATATTTGTTAATGTAATAAATACAGCATACTCTTCTTCCATGGTTTTGTTTGAAAAGAAAAATTGTGGTTTAGTTGCAAAATTCCATAACTTCCTTCTAACAGCTATATTGAATACAGAATAAGAGTTGGAAAGGACCTTGGTGGTCTTCTATTCTAGTCCAACTCCCTTTTTTCGGAACAGGTTGGTTTGTTGTCTGAGGGCAGGAGGAATAGAACTGGGTAGAAACGGAAACAAATCCTAGTTAAATAGTAGATTTGTGGAGTTCATGTTTCCCACCTCAAATTAGGTGATGCAAAATGAGAGGGCGCTGCAGAATGAACAAATGTTTGCATGCAAGCCTAAACTGCTTATCCTTGTTCTAGTTGCTGCTTGCAATAAATGTGGGAGAGGTAAGATAAATTACTTCAAAAGTGACTGCCCTATCAAAAGCAGGTATTTACCATCCTTTGAACATCACAATGAGAAACCATATTATGGAATCAGATGGTGTAATTCTTGCTTCTCCATTTCACTTTAGACTGAACATGACAATAGATGTCCCAAATTTGAAACTTTCTCAAAATATAACTTTCTATCCTGCACTTTGATTACAGATCCTTAATACAATAATATAATACAATACTTTTTTTCTGGACTTTGAACTTTTTAACCCTGATTTGGACTTTTCTCTTCCTGATTTGCTTCAACGGCCCCACCCCAAAAACGCCATTTTAGTGGCACTGACTTTAACAGTTTACCATGGCACAAAAATCAGAATTGGCAGGTTTGGAACAAAGGATGTCTTCTTTGGAGATTGTGTTGCAAGCTTTGGTGCAAGAAATTAAAGCCTTGAGAGAAGATAACAGCAGCTTCAAAAAGGATCTTTTGGAAACACAGAAACAAGTGCTGGAGAACCCACAGAAGACTGAGGAGCTGGAAGGGGGGCTGGCTGGGGCAAAGAGAGAGCTTAAAAATGTTAATAGTGAGGTTGGAGAACTAACTGGGCATATGTCTAGGATGGATTTTGAAAGGATGTCATATTTTTTTAGATTTCAGAACATTTCTGAAGAATCTGGTGAATGTCTTCCTGATCTCATGAGTACAATTTTAGCAGACTATTTACAGAAACCTAAAGATGAGATCAGGGGGGACATTGACCTAGTCTACAGAATAAACTCAGCATATGCCAGGATAAATGAAGTACCCAGAGAGATACACATTAAATTTGTTAGAAGGTCAACCAGAGAGGGAATTTTGAAGGCACAGAGAGGGGGCCCATTAATTTACCAACAAAAGGAAGTCGTCATCTTGAAGCAGATCCCAAAAAAGATTAGAGAGATGAGAAAGAGGTATTCCTTCTTATCCAAAAAATTGTTTGACCACGGGATTTGGTTTAAGTGGGCGATGCCAGAAGGGATGCTGGTGTTCTGGGAAGGAGGGAGAGTTAGGATTAAAACAGTTGTTGAGGCGGAAGCCTTTATTAAGAAACACTCCTCAGTCCTGGGGGAAGATTTAGGGGGGGCAGGGGGGCCACGGCCCCGCCCACTGGGGGCCAGGAAGGAGAAAAAGAAGATCCAATTGCCAAGAGACTTAGATCAAAAAAATGACTTTGCTTGTTTTATTTTATTTTATTAATATACTACAACCTTGTTGTCTGGATGTTTGTATATGACTGCCAGCATAAAACTGAGAATTTAGGATGTATGCACTTGTTTTCATCTCGTAGTATCTTTGAAGAATGTCTTTTTTTAATGTTTTATTGTGAAGCCCTTGAAGGGCCAATGATTCCGACGCGAAAGTTCTCAAAATGTTTCTGTATCCCTTACCCTATCCTTTTTGGAAAATTGTAAAAACCCAATAAAACTTTTTCAATATAAAAAAATAATAATATAATACAATACAATAGCAGAGTTGGAAGGGACCTTGTAGGTCTTCTAGTCCAACCTCCTGCGTGGGCAGGAACCCTATACCATTTCAGACAAATGGCTATCTAACATCTTCTTAAAGACTTCCAGGGTTGGGGCATTCACAACTTCTGGAAGCAAGCTGTTCCAGAGGTTAATTGTTCTAACTGTCAGGAAATTTCTCCTTAGTTCTAAGTTGCTTCTCTCCTTGATTAGTTTCCACCCATTGCTTCTTGTCCTGCCCCCAGGTGCCTTGGAGAATAGTTTGACTCCCTCTTCTCTGTGGCACCCTCTGAGATATCGGAACACTGCTATCATTTCTCCCCTGGTCCTTCTCTTCATCAAACTAGACATACCCAGTTCCTGCAACCGTTCTTCATATGTTTTACCCTCCAGTACCCTAATCATCTTGGTTGCTCTTCTCTGCACTTTTTCCAGAGTCTCCACGTCTTTTCTACATCGTGGCGACCAAAACTGTATGCAGTATTCCAAGTGTGGTCTTGTTTAGCAACTGCCCGAGAGCAAACATTCAGTTATGATGGGGATGACAAAGCAACTTTAGGACCTTTTGTAAAGCAAATGGAAACTGAAGTAAGTCCGTAAGCACATTTGCAGTTTTACTTAATGACCATTTCACTTTCAGACTTAGCTGAAGATGCCAATTGTAGTAGTTAAAAAGATTGCCTATAAATAATTTCTGTTTCCCAAAGAATTAAAGCTTCCCATTATTTGTCAATGATCATTTAAATAACTTTGTTAATTAGAACTAACAACACATAAAGGTATCATAACTTTTAAAAAATGGTTAGATACATACAAACAAAAGTGAAGACAAAAAAAATCGATTATGGTGAGATACCAGGATGTCACAAAGGGAAATCTTTTCCTTCTAGCATAAAACAATCAAAAGAATGAAAGGTAAGAAAAATAATTATTTTTGTGAAGTGATGTGCTGACACATTTGAATATTTAGAATGTCTGCTATCTTTCTCAGGCTTGTTGAAGACTTGTAACGCAGTAAACAATTGTCAAAAATACTTACTGTGATATACTTGACTGGCATATACTTCTTTGTACTGCTTGCTGCAATTACTGCTTAAGTGACTCTTATGCTATGATGTAAATTTGTTTAGAAAGACTTCCCTGCATATTTTGAACAAAATTATAAGTGCCAAAATAAAATATTCAGTATTAGTTTCACTTCTGAATCTCTAGAATATCAATTCTGAAAGAATCCTTTGGTGGGAGAAGGGAGAAAGAAAGTAATCTGAGGCTATCTAGAATATATAACAGTTTGGGTGGGGGGGGGTCTTCTGTGGCAAAGTATTTCTCCACAGTATAGTTGCAATATTCCAGTTTCTTAAATTCAATATATGTCAAAAATCTGTTGCATTGTAAATCTAAAATTTGACAGTAGGGCAGAGTTTTGCTCCTTGGAATGTCAAATCACTGTCTGGGAGTTAAGTATTCACTATCATCATTATGATCATCATCATGTCAGTTTTAAAAAAAAGAGCCAAGAGGAGGAGAAGGGAGGAGCTAGAAAATTTTATTTCATATCTTTGCAGCTTCTACTTTCCCACAAGTGGACATTTGAACAAAAAAAGATATACTGCAAAATTTTTGTGCCGTTTCCAGGTCTTCGTTTGATTTCATCTTGTTGCATCTGAAGAAACGCAAGTGAAACTGAAAAGCACATGATCTATAATTTACAGAAAGCATCCTTTTCATTTATTCTACTTCTCCATTATGTCTGTCGATTGAGTGGCAGACTCTCATGTCTGCCTAATGAGTAACATTAGCTTGATAGAAAGCATGTTGTGCTCAGAATCAAGAGTAATTTTCAAAACTAGCATACTAAGAGAAAGCTAAATCTACTAGAGTGGTTGTTTTGTCGGCACTGTACACAGGCTATCTTCTCTGATATAAGTGATTTTAGAGCCTTACAGGGTAAAACATTTAATTGCTGGCAAAATGTTTAATTTGATGATTTCATCTTACTTGTTTTATCCTAGCTCAGTGAAAGAATTTGGCTAATTATTCCCTTCGGCTATAAGTATTGAAGTGTTATCGGAATATGTTGCTACTTTGGTTGAGTAATTAGACTCCACTCCATTTTTGTGTTAATGATTCTCTCATTAACTAAAGAAGTTTAATGATAAAAACGATTAACAGTGAGCACAAAAAGAAATGCAAGCAACTGCCTAGCTGAATTATTGAACTGAATATAGTAAATTCACGTTGGTGAGAAAATGAAAATTAAAGCTACAACCAAATCAAAGAATTTCCCAGGTCCCACCAGATGTTTGGATGCAATTTCCATCCACACCTAAACCTGCCACTAAAAACTTTTGCTGCTACAGTATCTAGTGGTTGCTCAGACTAGACTACTTTGAAGCCCAGGAAAACAGTTCTCCACTCACCCCTTTTCATATTGGGAACGATTGACATAAGACACAGGCGATTTGAAACAGAAGAAATCTGAAGAGCAAAGAACAGATGAGGTTATGACAGGCAGGATGATGAGAGCGAATTTTTGAAAGTTAACTCCAGAAGATAGATTGATCAGAAAATGAATGGTCAAAGAGTTTTGTATAAACCAGGGGTGCCAAAGTGCTTAAATCTGGCTTGTGGTGGCACCCTGAAAATAGCGAAGGACCAGCCTGTGGTGCCTCTGCTAGTGAAAACGAAGCCTGGAAGGCCTTGCTGCGGCCCTTCTAGACCCCATTTATGGCCATGACGGCCCTCGTCCAGCCTTCTGCCAGTGAAAACGGAACCTGTAGAGGCCCCTGTGATCCATATTTGCTGGCAGACGGCTGCAAGAGACCATTGTGACCAAAAATGGGCCCTAATGGGGCCAGATGTAGTCCCCCTGGGCTCCATTTTCACTGGCAGAGGGCTGCAGGTTATTGGGGCCAAAAATGGGCCCCAAGGGGGCCGCATGTAGCCCCCGGGCTCTATTTTGTCTCTTTTGTGTTTGAGCATCCAAGAAGGGAAAAGGAAAAGCAAAAGAGAAAAACAAAGAAAAAGAAGTAAAGATGGGAAGAGAGAAGGAAGGAAAAAGAAGGAAAGAGGGGATGGAAGAAGAAAGGAGAATGAAGAGGGAAGAAAAAAGAAAAGGAAGGAAGATTATAGTGAGAGGGAGGGAGGGTCTGAGGGAAGTCCTGGTGTAACACTTGGCCACCAGCAGCCCTGCTGCCCTTTCGCCATCCCCTTGTGCCTTCCTGACTGGTGGTCTCCCATTCTATCGCTGAGGATGCTTTGGTTACAAAGCCAAGTTTCCTTGTGTCGGGAGAGAATGGGCCTCCCTCTGACCCACACATTTTGGCCTCCTGCACACACCATGAACCTGGACAAGGAGAATAGCAGCAGCAGCAATGAGGAAGAGGTAAGTGCAGCTGGGCAGCCCATTGGGGAAGCAGGGCTGGGCTGGGATGTGGGGTCCCAGTGCACTGGGAGTTCGAGGGCCAGGCTGGGTGCTCACCTTCCACTGCCTAGGGCTCTGGACAGCCTGCCATCGGGGGGGGGGGTCCTCCATGTGGCCTGAGAGGGACATCGAGGCTCCTCTGGAGGACAAGTATTTGGCATTTTCCCTGGTCTCACCTTCCTCCACTGGAGACAATGGATCTCCCCAGCCCTGCCCGGGCCGCCACAGGTGCCCCCGACATGAAAGATGTTGAGCTGGCCACACCTAACCCAGCCCCGAGGTCAAACATAATCCTGATGCGGCCCTCAATGGAATTGTGTTTGACACAATTCTGGTATAAACAAATATCTGTCTTTAAGAGTTGATAGACAATATATAGAATTTAAGTAGAGGAAAACCTTTTGCATGCAATAATAAAAAAACAACTTTAACTTTGTATTTTTAATGTAAATATTTTTAAAAGCTATTCACATAATTGTGTAGGGTGAGGAAAGCATTGCATCTCTCTTGTGTTTTTTTCTCTGTTGCAATTTAGGTATGTCTTATAATTTTAGACAGCTACTTTTAGTAGAACAATGCTTTCTCAATAAGGGGAAGATAGCATCCAAGAATGGGTTATCTCCGTCCGTCTCTGATTGGACTGAGTCTGATTACTAATTAATTAGGCTACTATAAAACCCCCATGCTGAGGTGCCTAATCACAGTTCTCCGACTCAGTTCACTCTGGGACGTTTCGGAGTATCCAACCCTTGGATCTTCTGAGTGACAGCTGTCAAAATTTTCCTTCTTGGTTACCGGCTCCTCGTGAGTAACAGGAGACCTCAACACCTCCCTGCCCGGGGAAATCATCATTATCCAGCGTGCTGTGCCTCCAGCGCTGGGGCCTGTCATTTGCTGAGACATAGTGCTGCCTTTGGCCATTCCTAGTCCTCCTGAACCTATAGGGAGGGGGTGCATTCTCTCTCTGAGGGAGACGCGCTGCTCTAGGACCAAGGGACCTGTTCCCTTGTGGCAGCCCGGGCCTAGATCCCTTGTGGGTCGCTTGGTCCCATGATCGGCCACTGAGGGCCTCTCCGCACTTGCGCTGTCGCTGCCGGCCCTTCCCTGCCCACCTGCCGTGCAATCGCCCACTGACCACCTGCTGAGGCGCTCTCCTCGACGATCTCCCTGTCATCAGCCTCCCGGGGCCGCAGCGTGAAGAGAACGGGCCACACAAAGTTGACCAGGCCGCAGCCTTTCTATCTGTAAGCTTCGTGCGTGCGCGTGACATTGCAAAGGCGGGGACAGAGTTTTTCGGCCCCAAGCTTCTTTTTGAATTACCAGCTGCTTTCCCAGACCATGTCAGGCCGCAACGAGGCCCAGGGCAGGCCAGAAGCCTGCGAAGGCTCTTCTGAGGCCCCCCCCCCCAGGGACTATTCATGCTGTCCCCTGCCACGCCGTTGGGCCACAGGGAAGGCTCAGCTCACGCTGAGGACAAGGCCTGCTCCTCTTCAGCCTCGAGGCCTTCCAAGGCCAAGAAGCCCAAGGCTTCATCCAAGCCTCCGGCTGAGGGGGATACAGCACCATCTGCCTCACCTCAAGGAGATCCTTCTCTGATGGGCCTACAGCCTCCCACCCGGCCTCTTTTGCTGGAGTCCACCTCTGGGCCCTTCAGCCCCATGCTCCCCATAGACACCTCGGGTGTTTGGGGTGGCACCTCAACTAGGCAGGGGCCGAGATTGGTGGAGGCCACATATACGCCTACTTCAGCCGGAGTGTGCCTTGACCTGCCAGCACTGCTTTCACCACCGTTACCACCTATGGCTTCAATAACTCCGGTGGTGCCTGATATGCACAACTTTATTGCGGAGGCAATCAGGCAAGGAATTACTGCGGGACTTCAAGTCAGGGCCCTTCCCGCCATAGCCACCCCCATCCCGTCAGGGTCGCAGCCAGTATTACCTGCCCCAGCCCAAGTCTTGCCTCTGGCAGAGCCTGAAAACAGCCTCCTGATGGATTCGAAGGAAGGTGAAATCTGTGATGGCGACCTATCTGGCGATGAGGAGGCTACTCCGGAAAAGCTGACCTTCACTGGTCTCTTTCTTCCGGCTTTGTTTAAGCCCCTCTTGGTAAAAGCCAAGGCCACTTCTGACTGGAGGCCTCCAGCTCCTGCCCCAGCCACGCCGACACAACCTCCTTCCACCAAGGTCCTCTTCCTGGAACACAGAGTGGAAGCCGATGTCATCCCCACTCCACAGATCTTTGTTGACACAGTGCAGCGACAGTGGGCGACCATGGCTTTGGGCCCGGCTCCGACTGCCAACGATAGGCAAAATTACAACGTGGAGGAGGCGTTGGAGAAGGTGCTGGCCTGGCCCGCTGTCGATGCCCCGATGACCACTCTGTATTCCAACACGACCCTTCCAGGGGGTCAGGAAGACCTCCTGAAGCGAGAAGACCACAGAGTGGACCAGGTTCTTCAGTGTTGTCATCAGGCCTCGGCCTGGGCTGTCCGCGCTTCGACCGCAGCATCGTTCTTCGCGCATTCCAGTATCTTCTGGTTGCAGTAACTCCAACACCGCATCCCAGCTAGGGATGCCAGGTCTCACCAGGACTTAAACAAGATCGTCGCCGCAGTCCAGTTTACGGTTGATGCCACATTGAGCTCTACATGCTTTGCCTCCAGAGCCATGGCCTCTACGATCTCGTCACATCAACTCTTATGGCTCCGTCAGTGGCAGTCTGACGTAAAGCATAAATGGAAGTTGGCGTCGGAACCATTCAAGGGGGACTCCTTATTTGGTGAAGCCCTGAATCCTCTCCTAGTGGAGGGGAAGGACAAGCGCAAGGTCCTCCCTTCCAACCCCAAGAAGGGGTTCAACTGGCCCGCCCCATACCCTAGGTATCAGGCTTTTGGCTCCCAGGATTACGGGGGCTCATATCGCTCCGACTACCCGCAATCGGGTTTCCAACAGCAAGGAGGTTTTAACCAGTGCTTTCATGCTCAGTGGCCACAGCAGTTCCGGCAAAACCGCGGGGGACAGTCTAAGCGGCCCTTTCGCGGTTCCAGTAACCGCTACTACCGCAGATAATGCTTATGACCAGAACGAGTTTCCCATTGGTGGTAGGTTGCGACACTTCACGGACCTTTGGGAAACCACTACCTCTGATGTTTGGGTCAGGTCCACAGTCAGGTGCGGTCTGACCCTGGAATTCCTGGCCCCCCCTCCCAGTTTCATGAGTTGTCCAATGTCCCAAGACCCCCAGAGAAGAGCCTTGATGGATTCCGCAATTCAACACCTACTGGAAATCGATGCTATAGAGAGGATTCCATGGAACAGATCTGTGAGAGTTTCTACTCTCTATTATTTGTGATTCCTAAAACTGCTGGGGGCTAGAGAGCCATATTGGACCTTAAACAGTTAAATAATTTTATTATTTACCATCATTTTAAAATGCACTCCTTGAGATCTATTTTGGAGGAGATTCGGGAGGGCGACCTGTTGTTGTCTATTGACCTCACTGAGGTGTATTTACATGTTCCCATTTCACTGGGTTGTCGTACGTTTTTACATTTTTGCTATGGTTCCATCCATTATCAATACACGGCACTGCCATTTGGCCTTTCTTCTGCGCAGAGAGTTTTTACTAAAATTATGACGGCTCTGGCGATGCACTTACACTCCATCCCGGTCAGAGTTCAGTTTTATTTAGATGACATTTTGATTCAATCAGAGTCCACCCACTTAGCTAGCAAGGACCTATCCATCATGGTCAGGGCGCTCAGGTCACACGGCTTCTCCATTAATGAGGCCAAGAGTCACCTTTCCCCCACTACTCAGCTCCTACACCTAGGGGCCTGGGTAGATTTGGTGGCCAATCAAGTATTTCTCTCTGATGACAGATTGTCTAGTCTTCGGGAATTGGTAAGATAGACTGAGACACAGGCAGACCACATTTGGCCTCCTTGTCCAAACTGCAAGGTAAAATAGTCTCGACCATTGACATTGTCCCTTGGGCCAGGTTCCACCTGCGCGACTTGCAGTGGTTCATGCTTCCCTTTCAGAAGAGGAGGATCAGCCATTCATTAATACGGGTGCGCTTGCCGGCTGGGGTCAGACGTTCCCTCCACTGGTGGAAGTCCACGGCGGTTTGCAAAGGTTGCTATTTTCAGTTACCTGATAGGCTCACCATCACCACGGACGCTAGCTTGTTTGGATGGGGGATCACAAAGGGCCTCACGATGCTCAGGGGCAATGGTCCTTACAGGAGTCTTCACTTAGCATTTACCTGCTAGAGCTTAGAGTTTCAGTTGGACCTCGCCGAGTTTCACGCCCTTGTAGAGGGACAACACGTGCTTGTCTTAACTGATAACATTACCGCCAAGGTGCATGTGAATCGACAGGGGGGCACTAGTTCAGGGGACCTCATGCGGGAGGCAAAGATTTTGGGCACATGGGCAGAGGCCAATTTGGCCTCACTATCAGCAGAACACATTTCGGGGATGGCAAACTCCAGGGCAGACTGGCTGAGCAGAGTGAGTGTGGATAATTCTGAATGGCATTTACATCCTTCTATTTTCCAGGTCACGAGACGATTTGGCGATCTGGTGGTGGACTTCTTCACCACCCCCAGCAACTTCCAACTGCCCAGGTTCTTTTCCAGGTTCTCTTTTCCCCAGGGGCGGAAGGGGTGGATGCCCTGCGGGCCCCCTGGCCACTGGGTTTGCTTTATGCTTTTCCTCTGCTGTCACTCCTTCCCAGGATAATTCGCAGAGTTATTGTCCTCCAGGCGGAAGTCATCCTGATTGCCCCTCACTGGACTCTATCGATGGAGACTCCGTGGTGGCTTCTGGTGGACACTTCTCTTCTTCTCTAGGGATCATTGGAACACTTGGACCCCAGGTGGCTCCTGTTGACTTCCTGGAGGTTGACCAGCTTGCCTTGAGGGGCGGGCGGTACTCAGATAGGGTTATATGGACCATACAGGAGGCAATCCACCACATGCATTTACAATGCGACCTGGAAAATTTTCTCTTCTTGGTGCGAGGCTAGGGGGTTCCAACCAGGGGAGTCTTCCATACCGCAGGTACTGGATTTCCTACAAGACAGGCTTGATAGGGGCCTGGCGCCTAATACCATCAGACGCCAGGTGGTGGCCCTGGGTACCATTATAATGTGGGGTGGAGACCTTATCTCATCAACCCACAGTGCAACGGTTCGTTAAAGGGGCTGCCAAGTTACACCACCGGTGGTCCACAGGTACCCGTCTTGGGACCTCCCGCTGTCTTGGAGGCCTGCTTGACCCACCGTTTGAGCCTCTTCAGGTTTCTTTGAACATATTGTCCTGGAAGGTGGCCTTCTTGGTGGCGATCACCTTAGCGCGTCACATTTCAGAGTTACATGCCTTGTCAGTGTGGGGGGATCTTTGCAGGTTCTTCCCGGATAGGGTCGTACTCCGGCTGGACCCTTCCTTTGTACCTAAAGTTAATTCCTGGTTCCACCGGTTTCAGGAGGTGGTATTGACAGACTTTGGCCCTTCTGACCCCGGTCAACAGAAGGGCGCAAGACAAGGGATTGATGTCCATAGGGCATTGGAGATTTACATCCAGCTTACAGCGGTTTTCCGTAGGACAGAGGCCCTCTTTGTCTCTTTCCAGCCTTCATCGCTGGGTAATAGTTTTGGTGGCCTGTATTGGGCAATGGGTAAGATGGGGTATTGCCCTTGCTTATGAATCCAAAGGTGAGTCCTCCATCAGGGATCACTGTGCACTCCACAAGAAGCGCGGCCACTACTAGGGCGTGGGCTACTCAGGCTTCTCCGGAGATTTGTCGGGCGGCAACTTGGGCATCCCCGACGCCATTTATCAGGAACTATAAGTTAGACAAGTTTGCCTCCGACGAGGCCGTTTTTGGTCGCCGGGTATTATAGGCGGTGGATCGAGAGATATCCACTTAGATTTATATTTTGGCCCACCCTGGGATGGGACTTAGTTTGCTTGGGTATGTCCCATTCTTGGATGCTATCTTCCCCTTATTGAGAAAGGGCGTTGGTACTTACCTGATACGCCTCTTATAATAAGGGGAAGATAGCATCTGTCCCTTCCTTGTTCTTGTTTGTGGATTTTTCACGGTGGACGTTTTTCATGAGATTCCATTGGGGTCATGTTTGTACATTGGTTCTTTCTTCCTTGTGTTACTAAAATGGTTGGATACTACCAGTGAGTCTGTGTTCATTTGCTTCATCGTAAAACTGGGATTAGGCACCTCAGCATGGGGGCTTTATAGTAGCCTAATTAATTAGTAATCAGATTCAGTCCAGATGGAGATAACTCATTCTTGGATGCTATCTTCCCCTTATTAGAAGAGGCATACCAACGCCCTTTCCATTTTATTTTTTTCCTCATTAATCTTGATTAATTGTTAAAATTGCTAAAGGCCAAGGCACATATTGTGTATGTAAATTGCCTGAAACATCTTTTTTTTAAAACAGCAAAATTTCCAGCTATTCAGAAACTTACTATATGTTGTAAAAAAAAAATGGCTGAGGCATTGGGACTTTTCACCTAATGGTAAAGTCTATGTGATATGCTTCTATTAATTACAGGGGATATCTGGAGTACTAGAGGGTTTATTCAGTACTTGCAAATGGTAGAACTTTCCTAATTATAGATATGCCAATCATTTCTTGAAGAAAGTGGAAAAAACCTTTAGCCTTGTGTTGTGATTTCAATTTTAAAAAGTCCTTGAACTATATGTATCTGCTAAGAGTTACTATTCTCCAGAGATCTGTTTTGAAAAGGAAGTAAATTGATAACTATGGAAAATTAGTGAAAAATAAAATTTGCATGAAAAAGCCAAACTATGACATAATTAATTATGGTCAATTAAGGTACCATTCTGAGTAATTTAAAAATAAAATACTTGATAGGGAAAAAAAATCATTTTCGAATCCACATTGATATTGCTCATTACAAGATGTTTTGGGAAACAATTCCCTATTCAGTCATTAAAGTTGAAAAGGGAGGCTAGCTTATTTATTCAACATTCCCCCTTCTCCATTGTAGAATAATCATTTTAGGTGACTTGGTATTAATTATATTGGAATAAATTCCCAACTCTAGGGGGCGCTGCTCAGCTCCATTTCAAAGCCGAAGAGCCAGCGCTGTCTGAAGACATCACCGTGGTCATGTGGCCAGCATAACTAAACGCCGAAGGCGCACGGAATGCTGTTACCTTCCCACCAAAAGTGGTTCCTATTTTTTCTACTTGCCTTTTTACGTGCTTTTGAACTGCTAGGTTGGAAGAACCTAGGACAAGTAACAGGAACTCATTCCATTACACAGCGCTAGGGATTCAAAACACCAAACTGCCGGTTTCTGATCGACAAGCTCAGTGACTCAGTCACTGAACCACCACGTCCTGTGTGTGTGTGTGTGTATACACACACACATACAAACAACACAGATCTAAATTTCAGAAAGGATTACACATTTGATTTATACAGTAAACGATATCTAAGTCTAATTATTATACCCTGTAAATATCTAAGTGGAAATGTATTTAATGCTTTCCAATAGAAAATAGTTCAGAATCTTTTTCTGAAAGATATTGGGTGGGAAAATATAGTCTACAATAACAGTTGCTAATCATGAAGACTATTCAGAAAGCTAAAACTTAACTGTGCTTAAGTTGTCTGAAAAATATAATAATTAAGGTTATAAATTGGTGCCCTTCATTGCACTACAATTTTAAATATTCTAATATCCGAATTCACAATTCAGGGCTAATTTTTAGTATCAGAGCTAATCTGCTTTATTCAAAGGAACATATTATAAATTTTGCTCAAATTTTACCCACCAAAAACTGAAGTGGTGATCATGAAACTGCCAAACACCCAATCAAGTAATATCTGCACCAATAAAATAAAAATTTATTAACACCTTTGCTTCAGAACTTCATTCTCATTTGATGGGGAATTTCAGTTGCCTCTTTCTTAGCAAAAGCTGGTCAGTTTCTTCCTTGAAGTTCTGTTTGTGCTGCATTCAAAAGTGTACCCAAGCGCCATAAATAAATACAGAACAAAGGAAACTCATCAGAGAGATGGAGGACAGCTTGATCAATGTCCTGCAAAACCTTTTTCTTCTCTTTTTCTTCATAACCAAGACTGGTTTTGTTTTTTTGCTCTGTGTGTGTTTCAAGAAGCTGTTCCAAAATGTTACACAGAAAGAAAATATTTTCGTACTGTACGCTGTATTTGGCTTGAATCTGGAATGGGGAAAAAGATAAATAGCAGCATCAGTTTGCAATCAGTGATAATAAGCAAATGTACATTGAAAATAATCCCTAGAACAATCAAGAAAACATTGCATTGCTTCACAGGAGACAGGCCTGATTTTCTTTGTTTCTAACAGATCGATGAAAATGATTGGCCATATCAAATTAAAGTAGTAGTGATATGAGGAAACCATCAACAGCTTGATTAATCAATTATGCATAGATTTTTTTCAGCCTTCATTTCAACATGCTTTTTTATTAATGTAAATGTATTGTTTTATTGAAGGATGTCAACGTTTGTTTTTCTTGAATAGCAATGAAGCAAATGCTTTGAATACAGTTTCCACTTTCTATAAAGACGGGCTGAAAATGGGGTGGAATAATATCTGATTCCAAATGACAGATGACTTCATCCAGATACCTCATGCCAAAGTTAAATAAAAGGTGTGACTATAGAATTTGGATACAGTCTCTTGCCTAACGCCAAAATTGAATGAGAAAGCTAAACCATCAAAATACTAAGTTCCTCAATCATTGCAATTAAGCCAGCAGAATACCACAGTTGATGGTATGGAAAGCCTCTGAGAAATCAAAATAACCAAAATGTTGCACTACCCCTAAAGAAGTGCAACCAATGCTGTCTCAGTATATGTTTGAGCCTGAAAACCTCATTGAAAAGGATGCATAAAATCAGCCCAGTCCAAGGCCTCAGTGATAACAGAGAAATATTCTTGAGGTGGCGGCATGACACCACTCCTTCAAAAAAACAGGCACCATCCTCTCCTACAAAACACATATTAGTGTGGCCCAAATGCATGCCTTCCCCAGGGCTGACTTCACAAATAGGGGGACACACAGATGTAATAAATAGGTGGTTGGATTAGCAGTCTTGGTGATTCTGCTTATCTCCTTAGGAGTTAGCAGATTCTAACTTACTTTTATTTGTTTGTTGCATTTATTTGCCATCTACCTACATTTATTTGCCATTTATCTCACCATGGCGCTACTCTGGGCAGCTTACAATAAAAAGGAAGAAATGAAAAGAGTGGAAGCAAAACAGAAGTAAAATAATAGAACAATAAAATAAACAATGGAAAATTTAAAAGAAAGAACACTTGTCTCAGCTAATCACATAACACCACTTTGATGTGACTTGAGCAGTTGGAGTCCAATTCTGACTCTATGGCCCTGTAGATATTCTTAAGATTCATCTTTCCCTAGCAGAGTAGGAATCACTTAAAAAGGTCTGATGGACAGCTACCTGGGGATGTAATTTTAAACATTAAAAAAAAATATTTTTGCCATTCTAATATAATTCCTAACATGGGGGTCTTATCTGAGTTTCATCATACACTTATCTGTTATATAAATTTTATTATTTGAAACAGTTGATTGCCTTCTGTTGATACGAAGCTGCAGTCTTTTCCTGTATTCATTGCAATTTAATTTTGATATGGTAACAGACATTTTTCCTTGAGCCTTTTGGCGTTGAAGCTGGGTAGCTCTTGGACATCTCTGCCCTGAAACTATGGCTTTCTATTTAACTCCTAAGGTACATGTTAAACCTCTGGTAGGGAAAGGCATGGCTACCCACTTTTCCATAACAAAAAAGATTGAAGATAAGTATAAAAGATGATAGATAGCATGAAATAAACTTATATGGAATTTACTTCAAATAAAATGTCTTGTAATTCCTGAAGAAGAAGAAAAAAATCTGCTATAAGGTTTACCAGCCTATATTAATCAATGTCTCATAATAAAACATAAAAACTACAAACAAGTATAAAATTTTAAAACAAAATACACATTAATATGTTCTCTTTATTTACAGGTACATTGCTAGATACTATTTATTTGTTAAAATTTTCTGGTTTAAATAAAGCATTGGAAGCCATTTTAAAATGAAACAGCGTTCATGCAATTTTACATGTATTATCTGTTTGTAGAGAACAATTAACCTACTTTTTGACACTAGTTTGAATTACACAGCAATAATATTACAGGAAAGGCATATGCAGCACACCCATATATTTATAGTTGAACATTTGGAGTGCATTCAAGAATGCTGAATGGAAGGTATGATTAATCAGCCCATTGAACAGATAGAAATGAAAACAGCTCCTGTGAAAATTAATATTTAAGCTTCCTGTCCTCCTGATATTTTCTTTATTAAAAGATTCCAGGTGGTTGAAAGTAGATTAAAGTTCTAATTCCAATTTTGTTACTGAACAAAAACCTGACACAAAGTTTCTGCTACTCATACAAAATCTCTGCTGACTTGAAAAACCACTTATGCATATATATGAAAACATTAAGGTAAACCGGTAATTTCTAACTGGGTTCTATCCCAAGGTAACTATTTTAGGAATAGGCAAGGCCTTTCAAAAGCCATTTTGTGAATGCACCCATACCTTATCCTCAAAATTCCAAATATGCCTATCAGTCTAAAAAAGTTGGTGACTCCTTTTATGACATTTTATAATAATTAATTGGCTGCTGTTGAAAGATTACATAACTATATGCCCCTTATTTTGAACTAATACAGCATTTCAAATATTTTGTTATTTGTTATGGCTGTCAAGAATACTTGATTTTTCCATCCTAAGAAAACTTATTTATAGCCAAGTAAAACTAGCAAATTCCATCTTTCTCAATCAAATTCTTATGCAATCCTTCCCCACCCCAGGAGAAGGACTTATTCTATATGCATCTCTCTGTAAGGCTTGCATTAAATAATGCATTATTAGTAAGAATGGTAATTGAAGGTTGGATGATGATGAGAGGAATTGATATGTGGACAAAAATGCCAAATCCAGTCTAAATGTCTGGCTAGGTGGCCAACTATATCAATAATACTCTAAAGAGTCATATGATTTAGCCACCTCAATCTATTTTTTTTATTACCTAGGATCAGGTTTTTCTCCAACAATTTGTACTTTGCATTGTTTATCTAATTTAAAGATTAACTTCATTCTTAGCACTTCCAACATTATTCAATATTAATCTAATATCAAATAGCTTGTTTCTCTTGTGGTTCAAGATATTGAACCACAATTTTCCTTAGCATCATAGTATTTCTTCAGCTCTACTGATGGTTCAGCTTTCACAGCATATACTTTACAACTGGAAAAACCATAGCCTTGACAATATAAACCATTGAAGCAAAGGATATAATTTTATTCCATTTACAGAGAGCACTATGCCAATTCTCCAGGATTTTCTCAAAGAAAGAAATATGTTAGGAATGGGTCCTAACAAGGAGAAGGGTGGGGTATAAATTTGATAAAATAAATAAATAAAATTAAAATTTGACTATGTCAAATTTTCAATCTGGAACCTGTAAAGAGCAATGTTGCTATTTATAATTTTCTGACAGACCGTAAACTACAATGTTGAAGAAGACTGAAGCAAAGTAGAGGTTGGGTAGGTTTCCCTTTTCTTTGTTAGTATTTTTCTCTCTTAGCTGCGGAGCCAATATATTTTCTTCTTCTTCATTTATTTTGGACTTAACTAAAGAAGCCTTAGCTTTCCTTCATTCCCTTCACATCATTTGGAACATTAACTTTCTAGATCTGCTCTCTACAGTTTCAGGCTACTTCTTTGGTGACTTGACTGTCTTTTCATCTTCTGTATATACGTCTACTTTTGTTTTCAGATCTTTAAAAAACATTTTGTGCATTTACACCGGCTTCTTCTGCCTTCTCCTCCTCCATTTTTTTCTCATTTGCATTGCTTGCAATTATGCTTTTATCTTTTTAAAAGGAACTCTAATTCGCCTTAAGCTTCTTTTCTCATTAGTTTCTTCCCATGTCCTATTTATCATTTCTCTTAGTTTATTAAAATCTATTTACTTTTCTGAAGTCCATGATCTGCATTTAACTAGGTTCAGCTTTAGTTTCCCTTAAAATTTCTAATTCAAACTGTTGAACACCACCTCTACGATACAGCATTGGGAAACATCAGGTAACAACTTGTTAAAATTGAACCTGCCCATTCAACTCAATACATTTGAAATTGCTTGCTATGGTTCTCTCCTGCTGGTAGCTTCCATTTTATGCAACATTTCCCCCTTGGAAGTACAGAGAACTCCCTATTTTACAAGTACAAGATTCTAAAAACAAATTAAAGCAGCACTATCCCAGTGGGCTTTTGATCCTGAAGGATACATTTAATATTGTAATTTTATTATGTTTTTTATTATCCATATTTTTAGTTTAGTTTACTTTGTCACTGCACCTCGTACAATGAAATTAAATGCCATATTTAATGTACACTATAATTATAAAAATAAAACACAAACACACATCCTTCACATTCTATACAATTGAATTGAAAACCAATATTGCATTAATATAGCACTATATAATAGAATTCAATATAATTACTGCCCTGGGATAGAAGCTGTTTTCCCAGCCTATTTGTCTTTGTTTTTATTATCCTGTACCGTCTGCCAGATGGTAACAGTTCAAAAAAAAAGGGTGCCCAGGATGAGATGGATCTTTAAGAATGTTTTGAACTTTCTTAAGGCAACGGGAGCTCTAAAATTCTTCCAAAGAGGGGAAAGGGCAACCAATGATCCACTGGGCTTTTAAAACTTCTTTTAATTTTGTTGTACTTAAGAGTCCTTATGGATTTGGTTAGCCTCTACATACTGAAAAAGATACATTACAGGTAGTCATTGACTTATGTTCAGTCACTTAATAACCATTCCAAATTATGACAGACTTCCTCAGAGCTACTTATGACCCATTTTCAGAGTTACAATGGCTTGCACATACCATATGGTCATGTGATCACATTTTGGTTTCTTAGTAACTGGCAACTTTTTGTCAGTTACTGGCATTTATTGGTTTCTTATCCAACTTTTCAAAGTTTAACTAGAATTATTTGACAGCTCTTAAAATATAGATATAAAAGCTATGTTTGCCTTATAAATCTTAAATGAACTTATAATTTGTAAACCCAACACACCATGGTTTTAGATTGCTATCTATAACCAATCCTAAACCATATTTAGATCTATACAGACTATAAAGCACCGTTTATGTCCATTCTTGCACCTTCTTGCTTCTCTGGGACTTGTTCATATGGTGTTTTTAATGAACAATGTCTACTTAATTCTGGATGAAGCAAAGCTGTATTTAAAAATAATTTGATACTTGCATGTAAGTCTAGATTTATAATTTATAAGAGATCTATAATTTAAAATTACCAATACAAGCAAATTGAAAAATGTATAGAAAGAATATATATTCTATGTACAAGGATATATGCAAAGTTAGGATTATTTGTTTGCTAAAACTGATATAGGTACAAAAGACCTTTTCATTTTAACATCATCATTTCTTCTATCAAGAGCTTAGTATTTGAGCTGCAAATTTTTTTTATTGAGATGCTGAAGTATAAATGTCAAACCAAGTCAAGTTTAATTTAGTTGTTCAACCATAAGCCATAACATTCAGGGTGGAAGAACAGAGGATCAATAGGTTATCACACAGACAGCATTCCACTTAAACTTTAAAATACCATTTATACTACCATATATAACACCTTTGGATTCTAATGTAAAAGTACACATTTCCCAAAGTTGGTGAAAACATAATTATACAAAACTTAAACATTATGTATAATATTAATTCAGATTGCCATAAAACTAATAACTAATTATCTATTTAGATACACTGTACATTGAAAATAATGTTTTATTAAATGTTCCTAAAGTTCTATTCAGGGAAAAAATACTTACATATATTAATTTGATTTAGACCTTGAGACAAAATTTGATATTTTGGGATGCTCATTTTCTTTTGAACTATACATTTATTCCATGAAAATTTGACGTGGGAATACAGAAATGTATTATATTTGTTGTTCTTATTGCTGAGAGATAGTCCTTCCACACTGGAAATACAATTTTCCTCAGTGGTTTGAAGACTTGATGTTACTTGCAATTCAGGAACAGTTTGCTTATAGACATAGATCTTTGTATGTGCAAAACATATATACATAGCAGTGGTGGGATTCAAATAATTTAACAACTGGTTCTCTGCCCTAATGACCAGCTGGGTAGGCAGGGCTCAGTGGTCATGTGACTGTGTGGGTGTGGCCAACTCAACATCAATCATGTCATGGATGCTTTACCTTAGTTGTTACAATGTAATAAGGGGTTAATTGGAGAGGCAATTTCTGTAAACAGGGCAACAAAGATTGGGCTGGAAACAACACCAGAATGTTTCCTTCCTGCCTTCCTTACAGGATTAGCCCTGTAAAATGGAAAACAAACAAAAGGAGATTTCTTCCAACAACCGGTTATCCGAACTGCTTAGAAAGTTAACAACTGGTTCTCCCAAATAGGTGCAAATACAATAATCCCTCAAAAGCTATGTGTTTAGATGGGGAAGGAAACCATGTCCAACTCAAGACAAAGTGGCTGTGGATATTAAAGCACCAAAATCTGGGGGTATTCCATCTTTAATCTTGTTCAGGGAATGAAAAAAAATGTACTTTAGATTATTGTGTCATACATGTGTTCATTGTGAATTAGTAGAGCAATGGCAGCAAGAGAAAATCCAGCTCCCACTAATACTAATTTTTGCCCATATGTGGCATTACAAAGAGAGGTGGAAATCTGGAGAAAATAAGAATTTTCCAGAGAAAGTTACTTGAACTGATGCTTGTAAAAATATCAAATTATCATTTCCTTTAGTGAGTACCCACAAATAAGAATTTGGTGACATACAAGTCATTGAATCTAAAACCAATGTTAACAACCAAATACAGTAAGGTACTCAAGCTCACATGACAGAGTGAATTAGATTTATCGCATAATCCTCCCATGTGTACTTAGCAATACTTCACAGAGTTCAAAACTATACTGTTAGTCTAAATCTAATTTTTGTTAGAATAATAAGTGATTCGCTTATTGTTTCATTCCATCAATTTTTCAGCATGTTATTTTCTTTAAAGGTAATTTGCATTATCATATCCAATTTTCTAATAAGCAAATTTTTCTATTTAGTTTTTCATAATATGACCTATGTTTAATATATTATGTTCCCTGTATGAATAGTTTCTGTTTCACAAAAAAACGAAAGTATGACACTGAATAGCCTTGTCTCTTTCCAACTGGAAAGCACTATCACATGAGTTCCCACTTCTGCTTTGTGATGGAGTTGCCTGGCACAATTAAAGTAATCAAATATTGCTATACCCGTAGCCTATTTCTGAGCAAAATAAAAAATGACAAGTTTGTCACAGAGATCAGAATCAGTAACAGTGAGCAATTCATATAAGGCTGCAGAGTTTTTGCAAAGAAATTGTTGAAAATTTGTTATAGCTCACAGGTTCCATTATGAGCAAAATTACAGTCTATATGCTTTTCTCAATTTTTTTATGCTGAAGGCGCCCTTGAAATAATTTTCAGTACCTGAGAACCTCTGTACACTTTTTTAAAAAAACCATGATAATTCATTTCTCAGTGACACAATCTATGTTTTACCATGTTTTCAACGGCAAAGCAGAAGGCCGGCAGCCAAATCTGGGTACATAAAAATTCCCATCTGTCCTGCTTCAGGCTTCTATCAAACATGATGTTCTGAAGATTATCAGTTTTACTTCAAAGCTGAAGAGTTAACAATGAACAAAGGGATGTAAATAGAGCAGAAGCTTGCCCAAAGAGTTTTCTTTGAAATAGAGCATACAAAAGAAATGTCCAGTGCCAATCCAGGGTTATTAGTCAGCGCAGAGGTCACAAGTTCAAGGTTTCTTTTACAAACAGGAACATCACACAAAAGCCAGAAGTCAGACACTGATCCAGCAAAAATATGGTCAGAACTGCGCTGGCAGCTAAGACTGCAGCCAGCTGTCACTAATCAAGACATTTATTCCCTTGCTTGATGAAGAAACTTCCACTGCTCTGGTCTCTTCTCTACTCATCAGGAGAGCAGGATTGGAGGCATTACATCATTCTCATCTGACTTCTCCAGCTGCTGAAGTGGTGCTTATGGTTAATAAGCCTCATGTCATTCCTGGCTTTGTCTCTTCTGAAGTTGGCATTCCACAGACTCAGCCACTGCAGCTACTTTAGGCTCATATTCTGAATCGGAGTCTTGAGCCAGGGCTATGACATCCACCACTGCAAGAGCTACTGTATTTTTCAGAGTATAAGACGCACCGGAGTATAAGACGCACCCAGGTTTTGAAGAGGCAATTTTTTAAAAAAAGTAGGTAGGTAGATAGAGGGATAGAGAGGGAGAGAAAGAGAGAGAAATACAGTAGGTAGGAGGGAGAGAGAATAGGTAGGCAGGTAGGTAGGTAGGTAGAGGGAGGGAGGGAGAGGGAGAGAGAAATACAGTAGGTAGGGAGAGAGAGAATGTAGATAGGTAGGTAGGTAGAGGGATTGAGAGAAATAGAGAGAAATACAGTAGGTAGGGACAGAGAGAGAGTAGGTAGGTATATAGAGGGGGGAGAGAAATACAGTAGGTAGGTAGGAAGAGAGAGTGTAGATAGGTAGGTAGAGGGATAGAGAGAGAGAAAGAGAGAGAGAGAGAGAGAGAGAAAGAAAGAAAGAGAGAGAAATACAGTAGATAGGTAGGGAGAGAGAGAGAGAGTAAGTAGGTAGGTAGATGTTTCCAGGTCTATTTACCCATGTGCTGGAGAAGGAAATCACTGACCACCTTTGGAACAAATCTTTGTTTCTGCAGGCACAGTACTTGACTAACATAATTCTCATCAATCACTCTAACTAAACAGCTTTCCAAAAGGGAAAAAAAACCCTTTTTTGCACTTTGCAAACCTCCCCCAAATGGCCTGTTTTTTGCGAAAATGGGCCCTTTTTTTTTCAAATAAAAGGCATGAACAGCCTGTGGGGGGGGGCTTGCAGAGTGCTCCTGGGGAGATCAAAAATGAGCAAAAAAACGGCACATTTATCGTGAAAATGGGCCATTTTTTGGTCAAAAAAATTGCATGCATAGCCATACGGAGGCTTGTAGAGTGCTGCTGGGGGCTGGGGAGGCAAAAACGCCCTGTTCTTTGCTCATTTCTGCCCTCCCCAGCCCCCAGGAGCTCTCTGGAAGCCTCCATAAGGGTATGCACGTGGCCATTTTGGTGAAGGGGCGGGGTTTCAGGAGGCAAAAAAATGCTGTATTCGATGTATAAGACGCACCCAGATTTTCAGCCTCTTTTTAGAAAAAAGGTCAGTCTTATACTCCGAAAAATACGATAGTATGCATGGTGCATGAAGTCCAAAAATAATTTGTTTTATTTAATCACAATCTCTTATGAAAGTCATTGCGCTGTCATCATGTGACGTATTGCGATGTTTCCCCCCTTTGTGGAACTGGGGTGGGTGTGGCCTCCATATGATGCATCTGGCCCGTGGGCCGCCAGTTTGATATCCCTGCTCTAGATTGTGTGGAGCCCCAGTTAAGAATGATGTACATAATTGTGATAGAAATGTATTTTATTGACGATACCAAATATTTAGCACATATCAAAATCAGAACTATGGTTGAAGTCTATAAAATTTTATTTCTCCCTGTAACCTGATATAGGACAATGGTCTGTGCTCTCTGATAATTACTTGCAACCTTTCCATCTCTGGGGTAGGCAGACAACTATTTAATTCAATTTTATGGTGGAAAAAGAGGGTAATTAAATCTGTTTTCCAAAAACAATATGGGGATATATTAGACCAGCATACTATTCTAGAGAGGGCTGCTAAATATATATTTTCATTTCATAATTTGATATTTAAAACATTATTGGTCCTTTTTCATGCTCACACCTGTACCCAAGATGCTTTGTTGGGAAGAAGGAAGTAGAAGCACTATAATTATTTAGCTGACCCAAAGTAATGCTCTCTTATTGACAATTAACTCCAAATATGGAAATTTCAACAGTTTTATACTATCACACCTGGGAAAGTGTCAGTGCATTCTAGCTTGTTAACTAAATTGTGCGACGTCCATGCTGGCACTTTAACTTTGGAAATGGTTCCCTTCAGAACCATGAGCTGATCAGCAAATTTGAACCTATTAATGTACACGTTGTTTTTAGATGATCTCTTGTGTTTGAGAAACTTATGTCTGAACCCCATCTATGAAACTTACTATCTTTTTAAAAACACATTTTGCCCATTCCATGTGGCTAATAAATGCATAATAAATGTTTCTCAAGTGCTCCAAATATTCTATTTCTAGCAATGTTTTATTATTTATGCCTACTTCTTTATTGCAGTCTTGATTTAGTTTTTGTTACATTATTCAGGATCTTCCTTGGGTAACATCCAGCATTGAATATAGTGAAACACCTCTGTGCAACATCAACCTTTATATACATAAGCTGCCCCAAGCTTCTTAAATTCGTAATGCTTTAAAGAGTATGTGGACATACAGTATATGTCAACACCTTGCAAGACTAAGAAAAAACTGATCCCTTCATCCAAAATAACATATTAAAAATAACATCCCCTTCCATATCTCAAAAATCTCATTTCAAATAACTGATCCTTCTGATCGTTTGTCCAAGTTAATACTAAACTTTTGAATCTTTTGTTCACTATGCTATCCACACAGACATATTATGCAATATAATAAAATAATTCAAGAATGAAAGCAAACATCCAAAGCCTGAAACTATACATTTATTTAAATTCCTCATTTGATTACAAAGAAATCTTGCCTTAACATAAAAAATGCATCATATAATTTAAGCACTTCACCTCCTTTGCTTTCCAAGTAGAAGGCGAACCAATTGATAATACCATGTGTTATTTCCAGTAAATCAAACACATCTGAAATTGCAGCCCATGTACCTGAGGTAAAGGAAATGTTCTGTTGAACTTCTGATATGTGGTTTACAAATTCTCTTTTGTAGCATTTCTGGCAACTGCCTTTTACCATGTAAAGTGAAAAAGCCAAGGATGAAAAGGACATGCACTTTTGTGGTACTATAAACTCTAATTCTCCGGGGACAAAACAAAAACAACATCAACAAAATCTTATTCTTCAGCAGGTGATTTATTCATCCTCACTTTGCTACTTCTTTGTTTAGCATCACTTTTCAGAATAATTAGTAAATTCTGCATCTATAGAAGAGTAATTCAACGATAGATATATTGTTAAATTGTGGATATTAAATTGTGGTATAATTTTTCCTGACTGATTTGCAGTTGGAAAAATCTAGAGAGACATTTCCTATTTCTAATCAACTCACCCACCCCAACTCTTATTTTCCTTAAACACTTTGATGTGATGATGAATTGAAAATACTGATTTCTAAACAATGGACTTTTAAAATTGTTTCAATTGTAAAACATGCTAGGCAAATTATAAAACGCAGTTTTAATCCATATGATACTTATAAAGATTGATTTTGCTAAGAATGACAGATAAGTCTTAGTGCCAGAAAATTAGTGCTTGCGTTATTTCTTATGAATGTAATAAACTTACACTGTTGTCTGTAGAATTTCATGTGGGGACTCACTTTATTACTTAAAATATTTACAACCTACTTTATTTCTGTGGGTTTCTGGGAAAGGAACAAGGATAAGCCAAAATAAACCTAACAAATGCTTCAAATTCTATAATGCAATAATGTAAAAGAAAGCTAGAATTAACTATGGTTCCTAATGACAGAAATGTTTGGACAAACAGCCAAGTCTTCCTTTGGCTCTGGAATGAAACTGACAACTAGCCTTAGCATAGGACATTCTATTACTATTATGAACTATGCATGCAGATATATTCTAAAAAGTAGCACTCCGAGGGGAAATACACACACACACACACACACACACACACATATATATGCTGGTATTGCTGGCTTCGGGGATTTTCCCGTGTATAAGACATAGAAATGTTATTGCAACGTTTCGACAAGATCTCACTTGTCATCATCAGGCAGGCTTCTGTCTGTTGCAATAACATTTCTATGCCTTATACATGGGAAAATCCCCGAAGCCAGCAATACCAGCATACCTACACCCGTGAAAATCTACGAAAACAAATATATATATATCAGAAGTCCTTGTTTAGTGACAATTGGAACTGACAACTCAGTGATTAAGTGAGGCAATTGCTAAGTGAAAGCCACATGACTGGATGCAGGCTTGCAATTTTACTTCAAATGCTTCCTTTGCTTTATAGAGTTAGAAGAATAAAGCAATATTTCAGCTTGATTGGATGAAAACATGAAGGCCAATAACCATGGTTTCTTGTAAGGAAGCAGCCTTACCCCTCCTAATGAAAAACACTGGATTTGGGAGATTTAGCCAGACATAGGAGAAGGTGAATTTGTTGCAGACAACCATTTACTACTTCTGCAATGCACTCTCTTTGACTTTGTGAACGTTGGACCTTGTTCTTGTTTTTTGGATTGCAGACCTGCTCTGTGGACTTTGGGTTTGCTGTTGCCTGGAAGAATTGCAGACCTTGCTTTTGTGGATATTGGACTTTGTCCTTGGAACTGGGCTTTTGTGGATTGTGGGAATTTGTCCGGGGGAAATTGGGTCCAAACATTAGCAGCCTGACTAAAGAAAGGTTTGGGGGCTGTCAGGTTGCTTTGAGAAACAACTTGACACAATAGAGGTGGACAATAAACATACTATACTAGCACCTGCTGCTATTTGTGTGACTTCCTATAAGGGAATCCTGGCTTATCTCCAACTCATCCCTGACTGATAAAGAAAGCTCTAACAGCCATTCGACACACACACACATCTAGTTTTGTTTGCAAATCCCATTCTAAAATTTCAAATGTGTTGGAAATAAGAGGAAAGTTTGTTTTATTTAGAACATTTTCATGTAAAAAGTTACTCAATATTTGGTTGTTTAGCTCAGGGGTCGCCAACCCCCGGGCCGCGGCTTCATAGGAACCGGGCCGCAGGGCCAGCGAGGAGGAGGGAGCAGCCCCCTGGGCAGAGGATGGCCGAGCGCGCCTCCACCAGCTCCTTCCAACGGCCCAATGCACTTTCCGGGGCTTCCTGGAGGGGCCGGTATGTCGGCTGGGGAGGTTATCCCACAGCGGGCGGGCGAAGGACTCAAGCTGCCGCTACCTTAAGGTGCCACCAAAGCCATCCGGGCGCCACACGCCCACCTCCCTTCCAGCCCCTTGAGGCGCCCGGACGGAGCTCGGGTCCTTCGCCCGCCCGCTGCGGGATAACTTCGGCAGCCAACATGCCGACTCCTCTGCTGCTTCCACGGGGGGGGGGGGGGAGAGAATGACAGACACACAGAGAGGCAGACTTAGAGAGACAGAAAGAGAGAGGGAGGGAAACAGACACACACACACACACACATACAGAGTGACAGAGATGGGTGGAGGAAGGAGAGAGACAGATACAGAGAGAGAGAGACAAAAAAACAGAGAAAGAGAAAGAAAGAAAAATAGAAAAAGAAAGATGAATGGAGGGTGGGAGGGAGGGAGTGAAGGAAAGAAGGGGAGGGGGGAGGAAGGGAGGGGTGAAAGAAGGAAGGAAGGAAAGGAAGGAAAGAAAGAAAGAAAGAAAAAGAAAGAGGGAAAAAGGGTAGGAGGGAGGGAAGGAAAGAAGGGAGGAAGGGGAGGGAGGCAATGGAAGGAAGGAAAGGAAAGGAAAGAAAAGGCAGAAATATATTTTCCTATTTCCTTCCACCTCAAGCTACCTGTTTGGTTAACCAGGTTAAAGATCTATTTTTATCCCAGTGGTCATTTCAAAGGAATCACATCCTCTGAGTCATTTCCTGGATTCAAACCAGCATCCCAAAGAGTCATGGGCTGCCTTTATATATAACGAGTGCCCATAAATCCATTTTTACCATCTTCAGAAGACCAAAGACCAGCCAGAAATGGAAGAAAGAAAGAAAGAAAGAAAGAAAGAAAGAAAGAAAGAAAGAAAGAAAGAAAGAAAGAAAGAAAGAAAGAAAGAAAGAAAGAAAGAACGAACTTAGGACCACAATTGAGCCCAAAATTTTGGTTGCTAAGCAAGACTGTTAAGTGAGTTTCACCACATTTTCCAAGTTCGCCACGCCCACCGGGACTCATGACAAAACAAAACAGGCCACACCTTTTGGCTCTCAAAAGAAATTTCAGTAGTGGTACTGTTGATATTTGGCTCTATTGACTAATAAGTTTGCTCACCACTGCCCTAGACGGCCAAGTGAGCCGACCCCCCCCCCCGCGCGTGCGCATGCGCCGCCTGTTCCCCCTCCCCCCTCGTCCTCTAGGCTAGCCGGTCCGAAGAATGTTCTTTAAAATGAAACCGGTCCCTGGTGCAAAAAAGTTTGGGGACCCCTGGTTTAGCTGACTTCCATGGGGAGAAAGATCCAGACCAATACTGTGCTGTTTCTTTTTTACATATCATGTGAACCCACAGAAAATCTTGCTCTTTGTCTCACTCAGAATATTGTAACTTATGCTTAAAAAGAGTCCTAAAATATGCTAATATAATTAGAGATAGGAAAATTGTGAAGTGTGTGTTACTAGACTGATGTCTCAAGCTCCTTCTACACATTGAAAGGAATATGCAAGGACTGGCTGTTTGCCTAGCACACTTGTGGCTGGCAGTTTAGGAAGCAAATTAAAAGCCTTCAGTGTGAAACTGATTAGGGCCTCCTCAATATTAGGCAGCAGATAGTAACAGGCTAATTAAGGTCACAGAACTAAGGTTGTTAATTTGAGGTTAGCGCTTTCAACAAGGAGCTCTACTACCAGAAGAATCTCAGGAAGATTAGTTTAAGCAGTCGCTTCACTCTGGAAAAATGGGTCAAGCACAGGACAATGACTACTAACTGACTGTAATGCTGAACAGATAATTCAGAAATGCTGCAAAGGTCATAAAAGCATGAATTATTATTCATGCTATTAGGTTAGCTGGGAAGGTTACACTATTTGTAACCTTCCCAGCCAACTTCCCACAAGGAAAGTCAAGATTCACTGAATGACCGAATGATCCACTTAACAGCTGCAGTAATTAACTTAATTGTGACAAGAAAGGTCACAAAATGGGGTAACACTCACGTAACAACTTAGCTTAGCAATGGGATTTTTGGATTTAAATTGTATTTCTAAATTGAAGACTACCTGCCATGTATTTTGTAGACAAGCTTCCCAGGGTTTTGCTATTTCATGCCAAAAATCTGATAAAATTAAGTTGCACCTTCCAGATAAGAAACTGTAAAGCAACTAGAGAACTTCCATTCATTAAAAACATGTTTTACTCAGAGCAAGAGGGGAATATAGTAAATGCAAGTGCTTTAACAGCTGTTATCCATGGTATATAATTATGTGTTTTTATCTGAAAGAAGTGGTGACCCATAATGACCACACATTATAAATGAAGTGTACTTCAATTTGTTTTTTTCTGTAGCATGAGAGGTGCATGCCTACTTAGTGGAACAGGTCTAAAACAAATGAGTCCTACAATCATATTATGGATATGTAGATGTGTTTGAGTGGTTTTTGGCACAGCTTTAGAGATTTCTCAGGACTCACTCAAACCTTCTACAGCCACCTGTTATTTGACAGCCCAGAGGAAAGTGTGAAGCAAAGGCTACTATCAGTCTTTCTCCTGACAAGTACCTATCTCAGCATGTTACTCCACAAGTTAAATCATCTTCAGCAGAGCATATCAGATCTGATTTTCTCCATTAATGTCTTTCTGTTTGTTTTACAGTTCTGGGCTGCTTTTCAATATTATAATCCATATCTGCTGTCAATAATATATTGGACAGACATCTATGCTTGGTCATTGGGTTCAGAATTCTTTCTTTATCAAAGTTCCTGGCTTTCTGTAGGCATTCCTAAAACTGATCCCATTAGCTCCTCACCTTGCATGTCACCACAGAAGGTTCTAGGTCAGGTGTGTCCAACCTTTTTGCTTGCCTGAGCTGTACTGAGTGAACAGCAATTGTCCTGGGCCACATATAAAATATATGGTTAATGTATATAAATAACAAACTTCCTTTATTTTGGGGGGGGGGGCTTGTGTGCCCACATGACTAGTTGTTCAGGGCTGCATGCGGGCCACAGGTTGGACATACTTATAAGTCAGAGCTGTCAAACTCCCGGCCCATGGAACAGATTCAATTTATTAAATTTATAAACCGCCGCACTCTCCCCAAAGGGAGAGTGTGTGCATCACACACTGGCCACGGCCGATTTACCGAAGGGGGAAAAAGTCCCAATATGTCACATGACGATGCCATGAGTTTGATACCCCTGCTCTAAGTTGTTGGTTTCTTCCCGGAACCCTGCTACTACAATATTTTGGGTGTGGAATAGACTCGTGCTGGCTAAGTCACAATTACAATCGTACAGGATGTATTTTCCCAATAGCAACAATTTGTTAACTAATGGTGTCACTTCCCAAAATGTTTGGAGGCTCTTTTTTCTTTTCCAGAATGCATAGAAGATTAAGAAGATTCAAGAAACAATCCATGGTATCTCTCACCACCTTTCATCAGACAATGGACTATCATACAATTGTTACTACAGGGACTTGTCAATTATTTTTACAGAAAGAAAATAGGCCTCTCTCAACATGCAGATAAAGATACACTAAATGCATTTTATCTTAAACCTTCTTATAATAAATCATTTCATGTTCACGAAATCAATTTCATTGCTTATTCAGCTGAAGAAAGAAAACCTTTTTTTCCTGATTGTCACATTCAGTTTTGTTGTACAATAAAAGAAAACAGCAAACATCTGCTTCTAATCTGCAGAGCGCTGGTTGTTGTGTTTTTTTTTAAGCCATTGATCATTCTCCAGGTTGACTGGCAGGTCACATTTTTAAATATTTTCTTGCCATTTCTAGAGTTGACTTACAGCCAATGAAAGTTCTGGTCAGCAAGAAACTATTATGCCTTAACTAAGACAAAATACAAGGAACATCATAGAATTCAGCTGAAAGTGCATAAGAATTCAAATGCATAAGACTATTTCTAGTACCCCTAGTATATTTCTGCAGGTGACAATTCATGCTTTCTTCTGCATTATTTATATGACATCTATGTGCGGAACATTTTACAAAGAGCATGTTATGGCAGTGCTCTATTCCCACAAGCTCAAAACAGATAAAGGAGCACAACAAAGGAATGGGAGATGGGGGTACGGTAACAAGAATGGATAAAAAAATAATTTATATTTTGACTTATTTACAATAAGATAAAGGAACTATCTTTTCATCTCATATACCACTGTAAATTGTGGTATAAGACTAAGAAACAGTTTAGTGAACTTGCTCCATTTTCTGGGAGTATTTATTTCATTAAATTTATACCCCGCCCTTCTCCTTATTAGGACCCAGGGCGGCGCACAGGGATGTTAAAATACATACAAAATATATAAAATATATGAAATTTAAAATACTTATTCTAATAAATAAACCCTGCGCTAAAAACCGAATTAAAATCCCAAGTTTAAAAACTATCTAATAGTCAGTATGGAGGTTACGTTAGGCCGGCTAGATGAAATAGGTGTGTCTTCAGACACTTGCGGAAGAGGCGGAGGTCGGAGATGGTGCGGAGTTCAGGGGGTAGGTCGTTCCAGAGGGCTGGGCCCGCCACAGAGAAGGCTCTCCCCCTGGGTGTCGCCAGTCGGCATTGTCCAGCCGACGGCACCCTGAGGAGGCCCTCTCTGTGGGAGCGTATCGGTCTGAGGGATGTATGTCAAATCATTCTTAACAATACCTAATCATTTCATTTAATTTTGTTTCTAGGTATCTTTTAATTTCCCCATCTTAAAGGCACTGAGTTATATGATCTGATCATCTAAACACTACAATCAACCTGTATAAAGTACAGCCACTTTGCAAAGCATGTTGATATAAGTCAGACCTGCAAACTGGCGGTCCATGGGCCAGATGTGTCATGTGCAGGCCACACACAGCTGGACTCCGCAAAGGCAAAAAAACGTGATACATAACGATACGTCACGTGAGGTACTCGACACCCGTTATGTAAGTGAACCAGCCTGCCTTGAAATATTAAAGCAGCCATGTCACTCAATGAAGCTGCTTCAATAGCTCTCCCTAGTTGTTTCTGGATCCATGTGCATGCATGGCTGCTTCCCCAAGGTTCATTACTGAGATGAATTTCACCACTGGCAGGATTAACCATCCCTACCTATATTGAAATCTGGTTAATAAACTACAGGTGTCAGTCAGAATACTTATAAAAAAAGAAATCTTCAGTAATAATAGTATCAAGGTAAAATCTATAAAATTTATAACAGCATAAAATTACAGAATTGTACCTTGTTTGCATGCTGCAATTTATTAGCAAATTGACTGATTTCTCTGAAAAGAAGGGATATTGTAGTACGCTTCAGTATGCTACATTGTCCAAACAGAACAAGGGTATGGGAGATGGAATCCTGAATCTGAAACTGAATAAAAATATCATTAAGTTTCATCCCATTTAAAAAGTAGTTTTAACTAAATTAAAATATGCAGATATATTTAGAACATTTATAGGACATCCAAAGGACTAATAGAGGCTAAAAAAGCAAGTCAAACGCATTTTATTGAAATGTGCATCAACTATGCATCAGCATAAAACCATTTTGTATACTCACAACCATTAAAAATATGAGTAGATATAGTCAGATGATTATTTGATCATAAACAGCATGCTAAATTACTGCCTTTCATGCCAATGAACCAATTTTAGAACAGCTTCCTTGCAGTAAAGCTACACTAATTTACTGAACACCATTTATTTATTTATTAGATTATTATCCTGCCTTCAGAAATCCAGGGCAGTATAGATAATGCTCCCATCTCCTATTTTCCCCACAATAACTTTGGGTCGATACAAAGAAACTGGTCCAGAGTCACTCAATATGCTTCAGTGTCTGAGGGGAGCTTAATATCTGGGTTTACCTGGTGCAAGGGAGAGTTTAAGTTCAATGTTTATGCTGATATCTGACAGGAATAAAATCAGAATGCATTAAATACTTCTATAACTTGATTTGGTGCCTTAAAGCTGTAGGCGCTTAGCGTGCCTATAGGATTTACTACCACAATCCTCTATTACAAATTCACTCCAATTTGGGTGAACCTGTAGCGGTGGTGGGAGGCTCCGCCCACCTGCCCAGATGTCATCACGGATGCTCTGCACACGCACAGAAGCTCTGTGCACGAGCAAAGCAAGCGTGTGACCTCCTAATTCCGAATCAGTAGCGAAGATAAGAGGAAACCATTACTGATCGATATATAGTTCAACACATCAATTATTATTGATACATTATTAATAAATCAATTATTAATACATGATTTCTGGAATGCATATACTGGTAGTCTTTGCTTAAATGACTAGTAACTTAATAACTGTTTGAGGTTATCAATCAATCAATCAATCAATCAATCAATAATTTAATTTGTTGACCGCTCCCTTTCCCCAAAGGGACTCGGAGAGGTGCACAGGGCAAATAAAACAATAAATACACATACACATAATAAAAACAAATTAAATATATCCCTGCGCTAAAAATTACCAATTAAAATACTAAAATCCCTATCTAAAATTATTAACAATCCCATAGACGAGAGACTACCCTAGGCCGGCCAAGCAGAACAAATATGTTTTTAATTTTAGATGGAAGGAGCGGAGGTCCGTAGTTGTTCTAATGTCGGGGGGAAGGTCGTTCCAGAGGGCTGGGCCCGCCACAGAGAGAGCCCTTCCCCTGGGCGTCGCCCGCTGACAAAGTCTAGTGGACGGCACCCGGAGAAGTCCCTCTCTGTGGGAGCGAATTGGTCGTGTGAATGTATGAGGCAGGATCCGATCCTGCAAATAGCTAGGTCCCGAGCCATGGAGCGCTTTGAAGATGATAACTAAAACCTTGAAGCGCACCCGGAAGACGACAGGCAGCCAGTGCAGCTCGCGCAAGAGCGGTGTTACATGGGTAAACCTTAAGGTTCCCATAATTGCTCGCGCGGCTGCATTCTGGACTAGCTGAAGTCTCCGAGTGCACCTCAAGGGGAGCCCCATGTAGAGAGAGTTACAATAGTCCAGTCGGGATGTCACGAGAGCATGAGTGACTGTGCGAAGGGCGTCCCGATCCAATAGGGGGTGCAACTGGCGAACCAGGCGAACCTGGTAGAACGCCCTCGTGGCCACGGCTGTCACTTGATCTTCCATGGACAGCCGGGCATCCAGGAGGACACCCAAGTTGCGCGCCCCATCCACTGGGGCAAGATGTTCGCCCCCAATGGCCAGCGATGGAATCAGCTGGTTGAATCTGGCAGCCGGAAACCACAGCCACTCGGTCTTGGTCGGGTTGAGCTTGAGTCCGTTTCTTCCCATCCAGACCCGTACGGCTTCCAGGCACTGGCACATCACCGCTACGGCATCGTTGGGGTGGTTTGGGGTAGATATATACAGCTGAGTGTCATCAGCATAGAGATGGTACTCTACCCCAAAACCACGGATAATCTCACCCAGCGGCTTCATATATGTGTTAAACAGGAGAGGCGAGAGGACCGACCCCTGAGGCACCCCACATGTGAGGGGTCTCGAGGTCGACCTCTGCTCTCCTGTCAACACAAATTGCGATCGGCCAGAGAGGTAGGAGGAGAACCACCGTAAAACGGTGCCTCCCACCCCCAACCCCCCCAGCCGATGCAATAGGATACCATGGTCGATGGTATCAAAAGCCGCCGAGAGGTCTAATAGGACCAGGATGGAGGAACAACCCCCATCTCTGGCCCTCCAGAGATCATCAACCAACGCGACCAATGCCGTCTCGGTGCTATGCCCGGGCCGAAAGCCGGACTGGCGCGGGTCTAGATAATCAACTTCCTCCAGGTGACGGGGAAACTGTTGTGCCACCACACTCTCAACAACCTTCGCCAAGAAGGGAAGGTTGGAGACTGGACGATAGTTGGTTAATAAAGCTGGATCCAAAGAGGGCTTCTTAAGGAGGGGCCTCACCATAGCCTCTTTTAGGGAAGCAGGCAAGGAACCCTCACTTAAGGAAGCGTTGACAATCTCTTGGAGCCAGCCTCGTGTCACCTCCCAGGATGCCAGTACAAGCCAGGAGGGACACGGGTCCAATAAACATGTGGTGGCTCGCAGTCGCCCACGTAACCTGTCCATATCCTCGGAAGTAACGGAGTCAAACTCCTCCCAAACAAGATCTGTCTCGTGGCATCCCACTGGGCCATCAATGGGGGCTAGCTCGTTCTGTATCTGAGCGATTTTCTCCTGCAGAAAAATCACAAATTCCTCTGCTCTACCCTGTAGCGGGGCTTCCCGCACCCTCTGTTGAAGGAGGGAGCGGGTCACCCTAAACAGGGCGGCAGGGCGGTTTTCTGCGGATGCTATGAGAGTGGCACAATGATGACGTTTGGCCACTCTCAGCGCCACAGTGTAAGTCCGTATATGGGCTCTTACCTGTGTCCGGTCAGATTCAAATCGAGTAGACCTCCATCTTCTCTCTAGGCATCTCTTGTGGCGTTTCATCACCCTTAGCTCCTCGGTAAACCAAGGAGCCAGGGTAGCTCGCCGCCGCAAGAGAGGCCGCAAGGGCGCGACCCGATCCAAGGCTCCCATGGTCGCAGTATTCCATGCGGCCACGAGGTCCTCCATCGGGGCGCGGGTCAGGGGTACAGGAAGTGGCCCAAGCGCCGCCTGGAACCCATCAGGGTCCATCAGGCGCCTGGGGCGGAACCAGATAGATGACTCAGGTTCCGCCTCCCCGCGGTGTGGGTGGCGGTTGGAAAGTTGAGCCGGAGAAGTGAGTGGTCTGACCATGACAAGGGTGTGATGACTATATCCCCTGTACCCAGATCACTCTTCCATTGGCCAGAGACAAAGATGAGATCCGGTGTGTGTCCACCCTCGTCGGTGGGGCCTTGAATTAATTGGGTCAGGTCCATGGCCGTCATGGAAGCCATGAACTCCCGAGCTACCTCGGATGATTCGCCCACCGATGGCAAGTTAAAGTCCCCCATGACTAAAAGTCTGGGGGTCTCAACTGCCATCGTAGCGATCACCTCGAGGAGCTCGGGCAGGGCTGCTGCTACATAGCGGGGAGCCAGGTATACAACCAGCAAGCCCAGCTGCCTCCCTAGGCCCCACTTCACGCAGAGGGACTCACAACCGGTGGTCTGTGGCACAATGGTCTCTCTCGGCTCAAGACCTTCCCTAATGACAACCGCTACCCCACCACCCCTACCTAGGGCCCGGGGCTGATGAAAAGCGCGGTAACCTGGTGGGCACATTTCAACGAGGGGGAGTCCTCCCTCGTGGCCCAACCAGGTCTCCGCAATTCCTACCAGGTCCGGCTCCCCCTCTGACACAAGGTCATGGATGAGGGGGGCTTTGTTGACAACGGACCTGGCATTGCAAAACATCAGCCGCAGGCCTTGGCTCTGTACTCCCTGACCACCTAGCCTGCAGGGGTTGTGGCACCTGACCGTTTGCAACCAACGGCCACGTGCCCCCAACCGGGAGGATGGAACTTGTCTCCCCTCAGACCTGCCTCTCCCCACGAAGTTATAACAAACTTCAAAATACCTATTTACAACCTGTCCTCCAATGTATGACTGCTGCATACACTCTCTCACGCACATTCCCATGGTCACATAATCATATTTTGCTTGGCAATCAAGTCACATTTACTACCAGTTCTAGCATCTCTTAGTCACATGTTCATGATTTACTATATTTCTTGCCATTGTCTGGCAAAAACACCCATTAGATATGCTGGATTTGAATAATGACTGCTTAGTTTGCTTTATGACCATTGTAAAAATGGTTGTAAAATTGTATTATGTACGGGCACATAGTGACCCGTTAAACAACCATAATGACCAATATTCCAGATTCAATTACAGTATGATCATTAGTTGGGGATTACCTGTGAACACAAGCAAAACCCAGTATCAATGCACACAGAAGTGCAATATTTTTCTCCCTTCACCCAAGCCAAAAAAAGCCAAAACATGTTCCGTTCCTTCCTTCAAAAGTATTCTACCCTCTCCCTTTTTCCTAGCACAGGATTGTATGGCATTTTTGCTTATTTTTGGAATTCCCAAAATAATGTTATATAAAACTGGAAGCATAAACCTACAACAAATTTGAGGTAATGAATTGCCAATATCTAATGTTTTGTCAACATCAGAATATTTACCTTGTTTCTTTTAATTTCAGTTTATATACAAACAGTTAGTAATGTTGCTATTATTAATTTAAATGACATGGATTACCAATATTTGTAAAACAGTAAAAGATTCTCAGTACGTTATTTGCATGTTGTTAATGTTAAAAGCACCAATTTTAAAAGCCATCTTCACATTCTGTGCTAAACCTCTGTTGATGACAACAACCATGTGTGTTACTCTTAAGAAATATACTATGACTATGCATTAATTTTGAGTAAATAGCAAAAATGGAGGACAGTAAAAGTCTCATTGCTTTGTTCATCTCCAAGTTGATTTTCAGAATTTCAAAATCTCAGTTATCCTGTTATCATTCATTTATTTTTAATGGCTATATATTAAAATATTACGAGAGATTCTAATCTTTCATTGTTTAAACTGGCAAGGTTTTACACTTTTCTATGCATATAAAAAGAAGATACATAAAATTGATAAACTTGGAATAGAAATCTCATAATTCAAATGTCTTTTTTTATATAATATTTTGACAGAGTGGGAACTTTGTCCAAATTTAATCTGCTGTTTAATTCAGCAGTATAATTATTGAGCACTTCATTTTTATTATTGTCTAAAGCTGTAATGGTTGTTTGGTACCTCCAAACCATTTTTCCCAAATTAGTTTCATTTCAAAACCACATAAGTAGCACAGCTATCTAAATCATTGGTGTTATTCTGAATTTCTTCCTATGCAGACAACAGACCTATATAATTATGGCAAATTATTCTTAAATTGCTGAGAATTAGGCAGTGTAGAAATAGGTTTTATTTGAATTATTAATATCTACTTTCATTGGGATTCCCAACTATTAATAAGATTACGTGAATCATCTAGACGTAACAACTGCAACAGCATTCAGACACTGATTAGGTTGGGGTCAGTGATGGGATTCAAATAATTTAATAACCGGTTCTCTAGTCTAATGATTTCTATCTGCGAGACCGCATCCTACCTCATACATCCCTGCGGCCGATTCGCTCCCACAGAGAGGGACTTCTCCGGGTGCCGTCCACTAGGCAATGCCAGCGGGCGACGCCCAGGGGAAGGGCCTTCTCTGTGGTGGGCCCAACCCTCTGGAATGACCTACCCCCCGACCTCAGAACAACCACGGACCTCCGCACCTTCCGCCAGAAATTAAAGACACTCCTGTTCCATCAGGCCGGTTTGGCCTAAGTTATTTACCTAGCCTTCAGTCTGTATTATAAATTGTTTTAATTGGGTTTCTAAGGGATTATGTTTTAACTATTTAAATTTTAGCACAGGGATAATCTATTTAATTCAATATTAATTATTTATATTTTGTATTGTGTTTTTTTAAACTTCCTGTGCACAGCCCCGGGTCCCTTCGGGGAGAGGGTGCGGTTATATAAATTTTATAAATAAATAATAAATAAATAAATTCCAACAACTGGTTCACCAAACTGCTGAGAGAGACCAAAGTGGTGCAAACTGGCTGAATCCCACCATTGGTTGGGATGCCATTCTTCTGGTGAGGTTTTTTTTCTCTCTGCTCCATCCACCAGCATAGTTAAAACTGGAGAACATAGAAAGGGACAGCAACATTAGCATTTATTTCCTATTCCATATTTTTTCTTTAAATTTTTTGCCTACTGAGTCTAGATTATTTGAAACTCTACCATTTATGCATCTTAATCATTTATTTAGGCTGTGAATTTTGAGTGGGACTATTAATTCTATATATCATTGTATACTAAACAAAGAAAAAGTTACATACGATTTTTTTCTCTTGGAAATCCTTCCCTGGGCTTATTTACCTATAAACAACAGCAGAACATTGAAGAAAAATCGCAACCCAAAGCATATTAAATATAGAAACAATTTAGGATCCAGCATAGCTGAATAGTTATTCAGGGATATGAAGGGAGAACAACACAACGCAGTGATAGAAATGGTTATGTTTTTGATTATACAGGTAATCAATTTATGACCACAATCATCTCTAGAATCTTCTTTTGTCGAGGGAAATTATCATTAAGCAAGGCATGATAAGATTGCTTTTTTCAATGAATGCACTACTGGCTCCCCCATTGTGGTCATTATCTCATTGCATGGAAAGCCTCAAGGTGGGGAAGACAGCAACAGCTACAGGGCCTGCTGCTATGTGGAATGTTGCTGTGAGCTAGACAGCCTGACCTGGCTATTACACAGGGTCTTCCATTATGCAGAAGACTGCTGAGGGTGCCCAGGCCTTTTCCATGCCCCACCATACCTGGGAGGCCCAGCATTGCTCCCCACCATACCATACCCGGGAGGCCTGCAAAAATTGGAGCAGCATGCATAAATGTCTCCATTTACTTTGCCTTCTTCTGCAACTGCTGTCAGGTTAATGTGCTAATGTCAGGTTAATGTGCACCCAGCTAATGTGTGGTGCATCCTTCCTACAGAGGCTGTCTCATGCCTTTCTGCAAGTCGGGACCATTATCACGATTGGAAACCTCCTATTCCAAATTGTATGATTTCAAGAATCAACCTTCCAAATGATTGTGAGAATGGTGCCAGCTTTTGTGGCGAAGGTTGTTGAGAGTGTGGTGGCACAACAGTTTCCCCGTCACCTGGAGGAAGTTGATTATCTAGACCCGCGCCAGTCCGGCTTTCGGCCCGGGCATAGCACCGAGACGGCATTGGTCGCGTTGGTAGATGATCTCTGGAGGGCCAGAAATGGGGGTTGTTCCTCCATCCTGGTCCTATTAGACCTCTCAGCGGCTTTTGATACCATCGACCATGGTATCCTATTGCATCGGCTGGGGGGGTTGGGGGTGGGAGGCACCGTTTTACGGTGGTTCTCCTCCTACCTCTCCGGTCGATCGCAATTTGTGTTGGCAGGAGAGCAGAGGTCGACCTCGAGACCCCTCACATGTGGGGTGCCTCAGGGGTCGGTCCTCTCGCCTCTCCTGTTTAACACATATATGAAGCCGCTGGGTGAGATCATCCGTGGTTTTGGGGTAGAGTATCACCTCTACGCTGATGATACACAGCTGTATATATCTACCCCAAACCACCCCAACGATGCCGTAGCGGTGATGTGCCAGTGCCTGGAAGCCGTGCGGATCTGGATGGGAAGTAACGGACTCAGGCTCAACCCGGCCAAGACCGAGTGGCTGTGGTTTCCGGCCGCCCGTTTCAACCAGTTGACTCCATCACTGGCCATAGGGGGCGAACACCTTGCCCCTGTGGATGGGGCGCGCAACTTGGGTGTCCTCCTGGATACCCGGCTGTCCATGGAAGATCAATTGACAGCCGTGGCCAGGAGGGCGTTTTACCAGGTTCGCCTGGTACGCCAGTTGCGCCCCCTATTGGATCGGGATGCCCTTTGAACGGTCACTCATGCCCTCGTGACATCCCGACTGGACTATTGTAACTCTCTCTACATGGGGCTCCCCTTGAGGTGCACCCGAAGACTTCAGCTGGTCCAGAATGCAGCCGCGCGAGCAATAATGGGTACCGCAAGGTATACCCATGTAACACCGCTCTTGCGCGAGCTGCACTGGCTACCTGTCGTCTTTTGGGTGCACTTCAAGGTGCTAGTTCTCATTTTTAAAGCGCTCCATGGCTCGGGACCTAGCTATCTGCGGGATCGGATCCTGCCACATACATCCTCCCGGCCGATTCGCTCCCACAGAGAGGGACTTCTCCGGGTGCCGTCCACTAGACTTTGTCAGCGGGTGACGCCCAGGGGAAGGGCCTTCTCTGTGGCGGGCCCAGCCCTCTGGAACAACCTTCCCCCCCGACATTAGAACAACTACGGACCTCCGCTCCTTCCGTCAGAAATTAAAAACACACTTTTTCTGCTTGGCCGGCCTAGGTTAGTCTCTACCTCAGGGGTTAGGGAATGTTAATTTTAAAAATGGGGATTTTAGTGCAGGGACAATTAGATTTAATCTGTTTTTACTGTATTTATTTATGTATATATTTTATGTTGTTTTAATTTTTCCCTGTGCACCGCTCCGAGTCCCCCTGGGGAGAGGACGCGGTATAGAAAAATAAAATTATTATTATTATTATTATTATTATTATTGTGACCATTTGGAAGGTTAGAAAGTTTGTATGGGTGGCTGTAGAGCTGGAATGGTGAACCTATGTCACATGTGCCAGAGGTGGCATGCAGAGCCCTCTCTGCTGGTATGCTCACTGTTGCTCCAGGTTAGATCTTGTTGGTGTTTCTTATGTAAGCTTCTGTTTTCCAGCAAAGGACGAAACAGAAACTTACAAAAGAAAAAGATCTTACCACTTGCTGTGCTGCCAGTGTTGGGATATCTTGCCTCCTGTTGGCCTCCTGATGTGCATGCACGCATTTCCGGGCATGTGCATGTCCCGCATGTGTCTGGTCACGCATGCACACGCATGCCTGAGCATGCACGTTTATGCATGCTTGTGTATGCACCGTTCAATTTGGGCATGCACACAGACACATTTTGGGCACTCGGTACTTAAAAGGTTCACCATCACGGCTGTAGAGTAAGCTAGAACATCAGTTAAATATATTTTCCCTGCATTTTTATTAACAAATAAGTAGGTTACTTGTTGAAAACTCTATTTGCTGATTCACGAGACTTAGTAAATTCCATGAGGCTTACTTCTAATTAAGTTTGCCTAAGTTTGTGGTCATACAAAGAATACAGCAGCCAGTTACTCCCCCCACTTTTCTAGACAATACAAAATCATACATAGAAATTCCCCCCCTCTTTTTTAGTCAAGGACAGGTAATACACTGCTAATCCAAAATATCCATAGACAAGAGTGGCCAAAAACTTTCACAAATGGTATTAATTTAGACTTTTAAAAAAAAAAATGTTTAATAAAATGCCACTTAGTAGAATTAAACACAAATGACAAATCATGGTTAAAATTTTACCAATAAATCCTTTCAGTGATGCTTATAATTAATAAATGAAACAGATCAATGAAATGTAGAAGGAAGAGATTAATTGGGGGTACAAAATATAAAAGTTAATACCCAAATAATGAAATGAGGCATGAAAAGGATTTGCGTGATTAATTCAATAAATCCTGAGACCATGATATATTGCCTTTTTTATATCAGTAAGCTAATTTAGCAAAGGAGTACTGACAACTGCATACATTCTTCCATCTGGATTAATGTAAACTCACTTGACTAATCTTTTTTTTTTTTTTTTATGAAAAAAGTTTTATTGGGTTTTATAAATTTTACATACAAAAGGTAAGGGTAAGGTGTGAAAAGACATTTTGAGAACTTTCTCGTCGAAGTCATTGACTCCATCTGAGTCTTCATGCACAAAATAGATATTTCAGTTATACATTCATACTACAAAGTGGACAGAGATGCAAATAAAGTTATAATAAAAGAACAGTGCTAGCAAACGTGCTTAAACATCCAAACAACATTGTATTATACTAAAATAAAGTCATTTTTGAGATCTAAGTCTCTTGGCAATTGTATCTTCTTCCCCCTGGCCCCCAGCAGGCGGAGCCGCGGCCGCCTCTGCTCCCCCATTGTCATCTTCAAGGGTTAAGGAATGTTTTTCAAGAAAGGCTTGCGCCTCTGCAATTGTTTTAATTCTTACTCTTCCCCCTTCCCAAAACACCAACATTCCCTCCGGCATCACCCACTTAAACCAGACCCCCCTTTTAAATAATCTTTTGGACAAGAAGGAATACTTCCTTCTTATCTCTCTAATCTTCTTCGGGACCTTTTTCAAGATGGTGATCTCTTTCTGTTGATAAATTAGGGGGTTGTCTCTCTGCCCCCTCAATATCCTTTCCCTTGTTGACCTTCTAACAAATTTAATATGTATCTCTCTAGGCACTTCATTTATCCTGGCATATGCTGAATTTATTCTATAAATCAAATCAATGTCACCCCTTAATTCTTCCTTAGGACTGTGTAGGTAATCTGCTAAAATTGTGCTCATTAAATCTTGTAAATTTTCTGCACTGTCCTCAGGAACATTCTGAAATCTTAAAAAATATGACATTCTTTCGAAATCCATCCTAGACATATGACCAGTTAAATCACTAATTTCATTATTAATACTTTTAAGCTCCCCCTTTGCCCCACCCAGCCCCACCTCCAGCTCATCAGTCTTTTGTGAATTTTCCATTAATTTCTTCTGTACCTCCAAAAGTTCTAATTTAGAACTGACTTGATCTTTCCTCATTTCCTTGATTTCTCTCACCAAGGTTGCAAGAGTTTCTTCGACAGCTGTTAATCTTCCATCTGTGTCAGGTTTTTCAGATAACATCGAAGTGATTTTAGGTTGGTGTTGCTTTTTTGAAGCCATGGTGAAAAGTTTATTCCTGTGTCAGTAAAATGGCGCCTGCTGGAGAGATATTAGCGGAGCAAGAAGGAGCAGTCCAATAAACAAATTTGTAGATGTTACCAAATCAAAGTCCTGAGAGAATCCACAATAAAACAGTCATGAAAAATAAGAAGGCACTTCAAGGGAAGGATCAATTAATCAAACAAAACATTAGGTAGAAGAAAGGAGAGGCAATCCCATTCTCAGGAGAATGTCAGCAATCATCCATAATTAGTGTCTCAGAAGAACAAAGGAACGCCATCTTCTCCGCCCACCAGGGAGCCGCCGGGAATCCACAAAGTGTGAAATTGCAATTTAGTTGCCAGACTTCGATTCAAAGCTTCCGCAATCATTCCAGAAGGACTTTAATCATCGTTAATCATCGTTTCTGTGCGTTCCCCAGCCGGGGAAGCAGATTCAAAACGCCGCTTATGTGCTCCGAGGGGTTTTTTCGCAAGCTCCCCCCTCCATCGCCTTGTTGAGTAAAGATTGCAAGCAAAGGAAAAAAGTCACTCACTTTCCACTTTGAAGTCAAGAGTCTCAGACAGGCTTCCGACTCCGACAGATCAGCTCTTTCCAAAGCGCTAAATGTTCCAATCCTCCGGAGGCGAAGGGAACCAAGCCCCCAGCAGCATGTTCTCTCACTCCTGGGTCGAAGACAAGGACCCCCCCCCACCGCCGTCAGGATAGGGGAATCCCAGCAAGCCGACCGTACGGCAGGATTCCTTTGAAAGGAATTCCCTGCCCCTTGGGGGGCAGTAAGAGCAACAAAACGGCGGAAGAGTCAAAGACTCAACCGTCTCCTCCGAGAGACCGGAAGCTCCTCCTTGACTAATCTTATCTGGACTGATTATGTTAATATATTTACATTCAGTCCCTTGGACATTTTTAAAAAATATGCTTAGAAAGTTACAAGCATTACTGTTTCCAGAAGAGAAGTTTTCTATTATAGGAAGTGTCTGAAATTATATCCCGAGTAATTTTTTAATGTTGAATTTGATAGTTCTATTTTTAAAAACAACTTTAGGGCTCTCTATATAATTACATCATGATATCTGACAGTTTGAGGCAACAGGTAAAGTATAATCTCAATTTCATATTGCTGATAGTTGAAATTTCAGCAGTGATGAAAGCAAACTTTCAGTTGAAGGCAACAAATTGACAGCTTAAGCATATGGAGCATTAACAAAAATTATTTGACCCTCTCAATATTGCTGGGAAAATATTCCTTGTTCTAGGCAACAAGGAAGGACCAACATTAGAGGAGAGAGACTGACTATTCACAATCATGAATTATAATCTGCCAAATGCTTGCAACTGAATTTGGTTGGCCATGTTGTGTAAGATAAATCATAGTTCAGCTTTCTGATTTCCAGACTTACAGTATTTTCTTTTAGCTGGCATATGATGTACAAAATAATGGATAGGATTCCAATTTGAATAAGAGAGCCAACAGACACAGATATTGTAATGGCAGAGCAGTTTTTTTTAAAAAAATGTTTAGTTTCATATTACTTTCCTTGCTTCATAAGATTGAACAGAATGGTTGGGCAAATGCTGATAGCAGAGTCCAGGGTAGATTCTATTTCATGCCGCTGCAACCTGTTTAAAATCTCACATCCGGCATGTAGTAACTGGACTTTGAAATTTTACCATATATTATGTCTGCGCTATCCTTCCTACATTATATGTAATCTACAAAAGGGTTAAGCACATATTCCTTGTCCTCTGCTGTTGACTTACAATTTCTATGATTCTAGATATTGGCTATATTGAGAAGAGTGGTGGTAACTGAAATATAACTTTCACCCACTTCTCCTAAAAATATGATAAAGTAATTCTTCATTTCGACAACACAAAGATATAAAAGGCTGTATAAGTAGAATGAATATGATTAATACTCAATTATATGGAGAGCAATTGCCTGTTAACACAAATAAGATAAATTTGATTAAATTAACATATTTTCTAGATTAAGTCAGCAAAGCTTAAAAGCACAACTAGAAATATTCCACTGGTCTGCTTTTTCATACAGTGTCAAAAATGCTTCCTTGTTAACTACATTGAGCATTGTTTTTTTTTGTGTGCAAAATATTGTTCTCAAGGTTGTTACTCTTCAATACAAGGAGCAATGCTATTTAAATAGATACTGAACATTTTCATTTACTGTAGTTTTATATAATATTTCATAGGTCTCAGGCTGGTGCTCGGGATATAAATGACTCTAAACATCAATGACCATCAGGTGCTTTCCTTGGCATTAAGTATCCAGCCCACCAGATATAAACATACACTCACACCTGGTGGGACTTGTGTAAAGATGGGAAGCCTCTTTACTTCAAAGAATACTCTAGGCTCCAAAATAGCCTCTATAAGCTTTCTTAGGGGGGGGGGGGAAGGATGGGGTGGCTACAATACTATGGTTGTTTGGAACTGTACTCACTGGCCCAGAAAAGGGACTAAACAGGCCTAGGGGTGTTCTGCAACAGGAAGAGCTAAGATAATTATTAATAATAGTAACAACAACAACAAGCACCTTATGTGCAATCCCAAAACAGCTGGAGAACCCCTTGAACACAACTGACATTGACAAATTCACCATCAGTCAATTGCAAAAGGTGGGAAGGCACTCGATAGACAGACAAAAATGCCAAACCCAGTCTGAACATTTGTCTGTGCGATGAACAACAACAACAAGAATAATTTTCAATTATTTGAAAATTGCATTTAAAATCAAATAGCTGTCTGGAACATCAGTCTTTTCACAAAATTTAAGTTTAACCATGATCCTTGAAATATTCGATAACAAATATTGTTCCAATCCAACTGCTGAAAAGTACATTATTTTAAATACACATAGGAAGCAGATTCCAAGCTATATCAAATCTAAATTCTTCACAAAATAAAGTTTGAGTCTAAGAAGATAGTTATCAGAAACAAGCTTAAGGGTTGACAGAGTGACTGAAACAATATCCCTAATAAACCAATTTTACAGTGACAATCTGTGTTTGTTTTTAAAATTATACTCCTAGTATAAATTACATATTCCTGATCATATTTGCCACTAAAAACAACTGCTATTTATAAATAATTGATTTTAAAATTTGTTATTCTGAATACATTAAGAGGTCTCTTGATAGAAGTGATCTGAAGTGTCACAAGAGGAATGACAGGAATCTAATCTATAATTTTTGAATCAAGAATACTTTACTATCATTTTACAGTCAAAGACAAAAGTGGTTCTTTAAAGTCTCAGTGCCTAAAAATTAGTTGGTTATGTCCTACTATTGTCATTTGAAGTTTAGATATTACATTTTGGTCCCCAACCTATAGTACTCCAAACAAAGTAAAGCCAAGATCTAATGAAAGTCTTGTAAAACTTTTATGTTCAGCTAATTTCGTATTCGAGATTAATAAATATACTATAAATATTCTATAAAATACTTTTTCAAAGTTTCTTAAACATTATTAGTATCATCCCACTTAATAGGGTTTTCAACTATTATCTAATAGTTGAAAACCATAATATTAATTATTACAACTTCAATCTGTAAATATTTAATACCAAAAAGAGCGATTTTCTGGAACTGTAAAGAAATTACTTTTGAACAATGTATTACTAGATTTAATTACCCTACTTAAACTATAATCAGGAAACTCTGGGGAAACCTATAAAGATTACACTACCCTGGATATTTCACACATTTTCACTATGTTCCAACACATCCCTTAAATTATAAAATATTTTCAAATGCTGACATTCGCTGAAATTTTGTCCTTATCAGAAAGCAGAACTACCTGGATATATTATCATCCTTGAGCTCATTTAGTGGGAAAGAGGTGGATTCTCTTGCACTATGAATTATTTGAATTTATTTGACATAGGCTATTCTTCAAAATGCATGTATAATATTTATGGGGTACTTCTTGAGCACTTTTTAATCAGATTATAAATTGTCAGCCTGCTCACTGAATGTGTTGCAAGTTTCATCTAGAACCATCAAAAAGCATGTGAGCATGTAACACGAGCATTTCTTTATTATGAAAGATAACTTTTGCAAGCTGAACAAATGAACTAGACTCTGGTCCATAATTAGCAAACTTTCAGTAAGGTATATACATTACCTTAATGAGGTATGACCAGAATTTGTCAATAAAAATGGTTATAGTCCATGAATTTAGTTGCACAGTCTCCACAAATCCCTATGTAAGTAGGAAAATTTGTTTCTTTGAAGCTTTGTGATACAACCTAGTGAGATGAGTTGCCTAGGGAGGCAACTCATAGTGAGGAGGAGCTTGGCAACTTGCAATTATAACAAGCTGACAGTAATAATTTTTAAATTGCAGATTTACATTCAATTCCCAGGTTAGTTGGACTAGAGTTATGATTTAACAAGAAGTTTCTTCAGCCTGGTTCTGTCTCTACACACTCTACAAATATAGGCTGCCCATTAAACAGTAAATATAATATGTTGATATGCCTGATTCAGACATATATGGGTTGTATACTATTTACAAACTCATTGCTCTCCGTGCTTTAATTCATGCAAAGGGTTGGAAGCTCAGAATTTCCAGCAATGTAAAATGTTTAACATCACATAAATAAGCATCATACAACCGTATGGTCATTATTCTTGCAAACCTAAAAATACAGTAATTCCTGGAATGTATTTTACTTACTCTGTTGAGATAGCTGCTGTTTAAAATAAGTTGTACAAGTCTTTCCACAGAGTCTTCCAACTTTTTAAAACACCTTCCCAATATCCGACAAGAAAAATCAGCATCATTTAATAATTTAGCTATGACAAAAACAGCCTGAGCCATAAAATCTGGAAAGGGTTGTTCAGGAAGGTTATATGATGTAACCAGACCATCGAGTAACTGGGAAAAAGAATTAGACACCACGGAGCAATCCCTTCCAAGTTTCATCAAATCTATTTTCGCACTATTGGACTCTGCCAGATTTCTTAGTTCAATGAAATGTTGTAGGAACTGCATGTGCAGCATCACAGATTGATTCTTGCTGGAAGTCAATGTGGGAAGTACATTTGACAAAACGGGAGGGCCCAAACTGTGGAAATCCTGTCCCCTGAGGCTTAAACTAGCCAGGTTTTCTGTACAATCACTTGAGATCTCACATCCAGAGTCTTCAAAAAGGTCACTGCACTCTGTTGCATTAGAACCTGCCACAGACTGGCCTGTAAGTGGCAGAATCCCTGAAAGACAAGAAGAAAACTGGACCCTCAGTATATTACAATGGATGGAGAACTGGATTCTAAATCAAAAGACCTGAGGGGGGAGTTAAAATTTTCTAAAGGCTTCAAAAGCTCCTATCACTTCCATTATTTTCAATCAATGCCACTGAACAATTTTAAAAAATCATAATAAAGGTTTTTGTTTTTTTTAATTAAATTTATATCCCGCCCTTCTCCACGAAGGACCCAGGGCGGATACAGTAGGACCCAGTAGGACCCAGGGTTTTATCTAGTAGTCAGTGTCATTTACTTAGAGGAAGAGACTGCTTTTGTCTGCAAATCTCATCTATGTCTAAGCCTCTCTAATACTGACAAGTATGGGGAAGACAACAAATAGGCTGTTATGGAATATGCCCCCGTGTCTTAGACCCTGCTCTTAACACTATCTCTCAGTCAACACACCCTCAGAGTGCCAGGCTTTTGGGTATTGCTGTTGAAGCTATTCTTATTTGTGATCTGATCACAGATAAGAGGAGCCACCTGGTGTGTTATTATTATCAAAACCTGGCTGGCTTTTAGGGCAGTTGTGTGAATTCAAAGATGTGGATAATCAAATAAACAAATATGTTGATTGCTTATTTAGTATCCTATGTCTATCACTAAGTGTTGTATCTTATGATTCATGATGAATGTATTTATGATGACCATGATCATGATTTATCACTTATAACTTTTATATACACTGAGAGCTTATGCACTGGAGAGAAATTCCTTGTGTGTCCAATCATACTTGGCCAATAAAGAATTCTATTTTTTCCCTATTCTATAAGGGTAAGGAAAAACGTCACCTGTTTAATTTAATTTATTTGATATAATCGTATGTTTAATAGTAACCATCTTCTATTACATAAAAATTAAAATTCTGTAGCTACTTTTTGGGAAAGCTCTGGAGAGTACATTCAAGGCTTCAGGGATCCACACACAGATTGTGATCCCACAATCACAATCCTAGAGGAGTTTGCAGCCTGTTACTGCCCAAATGGCAGTGAAGTCAGCAAGAGATTTGGGCAATTCATCAGTCTTCCATGCTGGCTGTCTATTCTGCTTCACTTCATTTTAAGCTCAAAGACTAATGGCAAGGCAATTTATAATTTCCCAAATATATGAACAACACACTTACTTTTAAAGATATACAGTAGTTACTAGAAATGCATTTGAAACTTACTGTTTTTTACACTGATTCCAGAAAAACATTTATTCAAAAGAAGCTGTTGCCTTAAATGAAGAACTTCCATTTCTAATGCTTCAACTCTTGTTTTCCATTTGGAATCCTGTTCAGATACTGTATTGGCCAGGTGCACCGCATATTCTTTGCTGCTTTTATCCGGTGGCTTGGAGCGGATAATTGCTAAAGCCAGTGCCAACTGCAATGTTTTGAAATACCATGTTGCATCTTCTTTATCTTTTATGTCTGTTAGAATGAAAGCAAAGCCATATTAGGTATTTCTCCCCAATTAAAAAGTTGCTTTATGTTTTATTTATTCAATGATCTAAAGGAAATATTCTAGCTCTGGCAAGGCTTATATTAATCAAAAGATTCAACCATCCAAGACAAGTAAAATTAAATATTTACAAATTGCAATGACACGTTGTCAAAAATAAATGGTAGTTTCGAAGTTGGAAAACAAGAATATGAATCAAAGGACTCTCATACTACGCTAACATATAAGGATCTGGTTTTGTCAAACTTTAGATAGTGTCTATGTATATTTGTAAGTGTACAAATGAATTCTACTAAATTAAAATTCAGAAGCTGTGTCCTTTAACCCTAGTCAATAATTTGGGGTAGAACTTCCCTCTATGTTAAGCTCCTTTGAGGCTTAAGGTGAAGAAGACAAATCTAGGACTTATTCTAAAGGTTGACATTCAACTCTGCCTTGAACACTGGAGAGTCAAATTCATCAAATGCCAGGGTGGATAAAAATCAATGATTTTTTTAAAAAAATAAAAAAACCAGATTTTTTTAAATTTAAATCGGACTTTTTTGATTTAAATCGGATTTTTTTAAATATAAAATGCTTTTTGAGGAAAATATATTACCATCCAAAGGTTATTCAATCATGAAATAAAGATTAGTTTTTTAATTATGTAGAATAAGGCTGTATATGTTTAATTTTTTTGGTAAATAAATTCCATTAATCCATTCACAATGTCATGCTCTTCCAGAGGTTTTTGTAAGATTATTGGGCAGTTTCTCTGCCTACAAGATATTATCACAGATGCTTGGTTTACTTTTGCAGTTCTCAAAACTGAATTTGACTCAGCAGAGATCACGTGCCTCTTCTTCACAGCAAAAATGTTATAACATGAACAGAGTTGAAAAAAAGACCTTAATCCTAACTTCTACAAACCTATGAATACAGAATCAACCCCTTCAGTGCTAAGTTACAAGGAGTTCAGTGAATAGAATAGAAATAATATTTTTCTGATTGTTTGGAGTGGAATAGATCTGCACAAGAAGAAATTGAAACTAAGTGTGAGGAGGAAGGGGCAAGCAGACAAGCAGTACTACAAAATGAATGTCTAAGTTTCTTAAAATATATATATTTTGTTTAGCCAAATTAGTCAACAAACATGGATGTTTGTTTAAGCAAATAACTAAGCTGTAATATTATTGTTTCAGTTGAATAAATCTATTTAAATTGTTATTATTAAGGTAATGATTATTTTTCTCCTTCCTAAGTGCAACAGAAAAGTTGTCCAAATATGAATGATTAACCTATTAAACTGGGGATAAAAAAACTAATATGAAAAGTTGGTATTCTAAAAATCTTCATCTACTTGCATATTATAAATTATGCCAGAACCTTTAATCAAGCTTTTTTGCTAGTGATTTAAATCATGATTTAAATCGTGATTTAAATCAAGTTGATTTAAATCAAATCCACCCTGTCAAATGCTAATCTTGTATTCACAACTTTTGTCTTTTTACCAACTACCCATAGTGGCTCCCCTTTGCAAATTTCTCAGATGGCTGAGTTGAGGCCACATATAGGAGAGATTCCAGACTTCCACAGCATGAACCTTACATTAAAAAAAAGTGAATCAGGGCTGACCTTGGCTGTTTCTTGAACCAAGAAATTCCAGACGGGGAAAATAGATTGAGAAGTTTAAAAACACTGAACTGTCAAGCCTAACAAGAGAGTCTTTATGCTTTTATCTGATGTGAAGCCACTGACTCAGGCAGTGGTTGTGAAAACAGCTGGATCCACAGTGGTTCTAGATTCTTGCTCTTTAAATATATTTCAGTTGAAAGATGAAGTCCAGACACTAATCCCGATTAATAATCAATGAGCAAACATTGCCTTTTCTGAGAGTATATCTAACCCAGCACCCAATTCTCTGTTGCTAATGTTTCTCTCTAAAGTAGGGGTAGTCAACCTTTTTATACCTACCACCCACTTTTGTATCTCTGTTAGTAGTAAAATTTTCTAGCCGCCCACCAGTTCCACAGTAATGGTGATCTATAAAGTAGGGAAGTCAATTAAATTTAAAAAAGGAAAGTGCTTCAGTATCGGACAAAACCCCTACTGCCTACCATAAAAGCTGGAACGCCCATTAGTGGGCGGTAGGGACCAGGTTGACTACCACTGCTCTAAAGTCTTTTAATTCAGGGGGATTTTCAACCAATTTTGGATTTAAACTATCTCTATAAATGAACAGCATTACAAACAATACGTAATAGGTCTATGCATGTTATGAAGATAATTTGGACAAATTGCTTTGGATCTCATGAGAACACAGCATGTCTCATTTGTTTACATTTTTTCCAAGTCTGAAAACATATTCCTTTGCTTTCAGAGCTCTATTATAGATTACTTTAATGATTCTATTCATTAGAAGAGCACTAACCCTTCTCAGGGTCAAGCAGCAGCCTGAAAAAAGATTTGAGTGCTTTAACGTACAGTGGAGATATTGTATTAACATGAGATTCAAACCACTTCTGAATAATTTTCAAAACACAAAGCTTTATTAGCTACTATACATTACAAATACTAACTATACATTAGCTACTATACATTCTTTTGAACAACTGCTTGAAATAAACTACTAAATAATCAATATTTTGTATATATTTATAATGGGTTGAGTTCTGTTGGCTTTTAACAAATAAACTACAATATTTCCTTGAAAAGATGTCATTTAACCCCTAAAATAATCATCTTTGTACTGGAGAATGTTTAATGCAAGATAGTAAATTTTTCAAGCAACCTTACTCATAGAGTACTAGAGACAAAGTGAGTACTAGAGATGAATTAATTGCCTGAATCAGACAATTTTATTTAAAGGAAGATAATATATCTGAAAGAGAGAGATTAATTCCCTCTTAATGAAAGAGGAACTCTATGAAAAAGAGATAAAGTAAAGAAGGTTAGCAGTAGAACAGGTAGGATTTGTGTTTTGGTTTATCACTGTTATCATTGTCTGCTCTTCTGTTTTGGAGGGTTGATTTAAATGCAGAATTCTCTTCCTTTTGGGTAAATACAATAATTTTACTAGCAATGCTAATTTCCATATTCTCCTATAAAAAAAGGGTAAAGATTTTCCCTGTCTAGTTGTGTATAAATCTAGGAGGCGGTGCTCATCTGTTTCCTAGCTGATCCTAATACACTTCTATGGTCATATGGCCAGCATGACTATGCACTAAGGAACATGGAACACTGTTACCTTCCCACCATCTATTAATCTACTTGCAATTGCATGCTTTCAAACTGCTAGGTTGGCTAGAATATAGCAATCCATTAATTTAGATGCTTTTAGTGCTTTCCAATGTTGTACAGTTAACTAAAGGGAGAAAAATAGTCATCTATTAGCGGTGAAAAAAAATAATTTACCTATTTATATGAATTTTCTAGACCCAAAAAAGAAAATAACTTTAGCTAAGCCAGAACATGAGGAAGAATTGAAAAACTTAGAAATATTCTTTGACTTTTTTATACAAACTCAAAATTCCTCTCTCAAAGTACCATATTTTTTGGACTATAAGACACTCCGAAGTATAAGATGCACCCAGCTTTTAGGGAGGAAAATAAGAAAAAAAAATCTAACTGCCTCCCAGCAATTTGCTTTCTTGCAGCAGACTGTTTTAGTTTCAGTTTAGCCTGATTAGCACAAGGGAAAAAAATCTGTCTCTGCCCCCCAGCAATTTATCTCCTTGCAACAAACAGTGTGTTTCAGTTTCAACACAGCTTAACACAAACATCTACCATATTTTTCGGAGTATAAGACGCACCTTTTTTCCTCTAAAAAGAGGCTGAAAATCTGGGTGCGTCTTATACATTGAATACAGCATTTTTTGCCTCCCGAAACCCCACCCCCTTTACCAAAATGGCCGTGCATAGACTTTTAGAGGCTTCCAGAGAGCTCCTGGGGCCTGGGGAAGGCAGAAATGAGCCTAAAACGGACCATTTTTTGTCCCCCCAGCAGCACTCTATAAGCCTCCATAAGGCTATGCATGCAATTTGTTTGACAAAAAGTGGCCCATTTTGGCAAAAAACAGACCACTTTTTTGCTTGTTTTTGCTCCCCCCAGGAACACTCTGCGAGCCCCCCCAAGGCTATTCATTCCTTTTATTTGAAAAAATGGGCCCATTTTCATGAAAAATGGGCTGTTTGGGGGAGGTTTGCAGAGTGCAAAAGCATTTTTTTTCCTTTTCAGAAAGCTGTTTAGTTAGAGTGGTTGATGAGAATTGCACTGATCAAGTGCTGTCCCAGCAGAAACAAAGCTTTAGGTGCTACAGGAATTTCTCTCTATCTTTCTCTATTTCTCTCTCTCTCTATCCCTCTACCTACCACCTATCTACACCTTCTCCCTCCCTCCCTATCTACCTACTGTATTTCTCTCTATCTCTATCTCTCTCCCCATTTTATCTACCTACCTACTTAATTATTATCTCTCTATACCTCCCTCCCTACTGTATTTCTCTCTCTTTCTCTTCCTCTCTATCCTTCTATCTACCTATCTACTTTAAAAAAAATAATAATGGCAGAGGCCAAAGGATGGGGGTTGGCAGGTGGGTGGGACTACATTTGGTGTATAAGTCACACCCAAATTTTCACCCTCTTTTATGGGGGGAAAGTGCGCCTTAAACTGCAGAAAATATGCTATTTCACTTCATATTAAAGCAGGGGTCTCAAACTCAATTTACCTGGGGGCCGCTGGAGACAGAGGCTGGGTGACGCCGGGCCGCATAAGGGATTCACTCCCCCTGCGGGCCGCACTAATATTATACTTTCATATCACGGTGGAAGCCACAAGATACCGTCCTGCGGGCCGCAATTGGCCCGCGGGCCGCGAGTTTGAGACCCCTGTATTAAAGGATTAAAACATTAAGATTTCTGAAACCACGAAAGTAGAAAATGTGTTTAGAACTCTGAAACAAACCCACACTTTTTGTGAAATCCTATCTCTTACCTGTAGGGACCACAAAAAAGAACGAGTCCCAAATTTACAAACATATTTGTTAACCCTATCTTGAAATACAAGGGCACATTCAGACTGCCAGTTTAACAGGCTTTCCTCCAGCCATGAGACTGCATATTAGTAAATCAGTATAAATCTCCATCGATAACTATTTCTCTTGTGCTTTGGTAAATTGGGAGGTAGAGGGTGCTGGCTTAACAGTTTTCTGAGAGGCAAGTTAATAAGCAGTGTTTTGTGGATTTCATGCAGAAAATAAGGACAACTGCCAATAACTCTCCCTCACATGAGACGTAGGGTTGGGAAAAGAGGTAAGGTCTGATTTATAACTACACTATTGTCTAGACTTTAGCCATTAGTTTAGTACTTGATTAAGGGGGTGAATGGAAGCTTTCCGCCTATTCTGCTGTACCCAAAAATCCTTATATATGCCATAGATGATCTGTGGATTAGTCTTCTCACTCTTCTGTCTAACACTCATCTGTCTCTTATTTGCTTGTCCGTCTTTCAAGTTGTTTCTTGCTCAAGTGCTTATTTTATCATTTGCACACTATCTCCAATTCATTCATCTTTCTCCATCATTTGTCTTTCTTTATTCATCGGTTGTCATGTTTGCTATATTGGTTACTCATGCACTTTTATCATTTACTTTCATTCATTTTCCCTTTCTTGCTTTCACTTGTCTGTCTTGCGCAACTATCATTTTTGCTTGTCATTTTTGCTCATTTTTTAACTTGCTCATCTTTCTTGTTTTTGTTTGTCTATTTGTGTTATATTCTCTTTTGTTGCCTATAGGAACTGCTGATACAGATGGCTGATAGGTGCTACAAAGCGGCTTCCCCATTTTATCCTGGTACATTTTGGCATTTTTAAAAAATGTGTCTAGTAGTCACACATGACAAAAGAACCATATAATGTATGACCTGCATTTGGCAAAGCACTACTCAGGCATCATGCAGACAAATGCCTTATGTCTGAATATTCCTACTATCCATGCCAAAATAGCTTCTCCCTTGACTTTAAGGGAGAGAGGTTCCCACAGCAACAAAAAATTGGAATTGGGCTAACTTGAGCTTCTACAAGTAAAATATTGTACACTGTGTATATAGCAAGTCCTATGATGGGAGAAGATAATAAACACAATTATTAACAATTATGGATTGGATAAATGAAAAACTTAACAGACTTAGCTCCAGGATGCTGATAAAAAGAAGGTTCAAATGAGGACATTTCACTCAAGAATGATTAGCAAAGAATTATTAACCCCTATTAGGGAGACATGTGGATGTACCTTGGAGTACACAGTGCAAGTATTTCAGCAATTTTTGTGCATGTCAGAATCAGAACTAAAGGGACCTACTTACGTATAATGATAGACATTCAGGGTATCAGAAACAACAGATTAAGAAAAAATAATCTTAAAATTATAGCATGTTAGTTATATTTACCACATTTGCATACATACAAATGCAGAGTATTTAAAGCATAATCCATAACATATTAAATCAGGACTTTAATTAGTTTATGTCTTGGGCGAGTGGTCGGCAAACCGCGGCTCGCGAGGCGCATGCAGCTCTTTGGCCCCTCGAGTGCGGCTCTTCCTCCACCCTCGCCGAGGGTGGGACTCCTGGGACCCACCGGAGCAATCCTCCCTACCGGCCGCTGATTCCCTCTGTCCCTCCCCCCACGAAGCCTCCCCAGCCGGCATGCCGGCCACTCATTTACTTCCAGGGGGTGCGGAAGCTCCGCGGGTGGGGGGAGGGAACCGGCATCCAGTGGGTCACCCACTGAACGCCATTCCTTCCCCACCCCACACGGAGCCTTCTCACCCCTGGAAGTACCCTGAGCGAGCGTGGCGGGCGGGTGAGCGAGCCAGGATACTTCCAGGGCGATTGGAGGGAACCGGCGTCCAGTGGGTCACCCACTGAACGCCACTCCTTCCCCACCCCACACGGAGCCTTCTCACCCCTGGAAGTACCCTGAGTGAGCGTGGCGGGCGGGCGGGCCAGGCTAAGGCAAGCGAGTGAGTAAGTGCGGCGGGCTAGGCTGAGAAGGCTCCACGGGGGGTGGGGGGAAGACAGACAGACAGAGAGAGGCACAGGCACAGAGAGAGACAGGGAGGGAGGAGGGAATCAGAGAGTGACAGACACACACTGTCTGAGAGAGGGAGGGAGAGAAAGATAGACAGAGACAGAATGAGTGATTAAGTGCTTGAATGCGAGACAGAGAGACACACACACACACAGAGTGACAGAGATGGGCAGACGAAGGAGAGAGTGACAGATAGAGAGAGAAAGAAAGGGAGAGAGAGAAAGAGAGAGAGAGAAAGATAGAGAGAGACAGAAAGAGAGACAGAAAGAGAGAAAGAAAGAAAAAGGGAAAGAGAGAGAAAAATGGAGAAAGAGAGAGAGAGAGAAAGAGAGGAAGAAAGAAAGAGAAAGAAAGAAAGACAGACAAACAGAAAGAAAGAAAGAAAGAAAGAAAGAAAGAAAGAAAGAAAGAAAGAAAGAAAGAAAGAAAGAAAGAAAGAAAGAAAAAGAACTTATGACCACAATTGAGCCTAAAAGTTCGGTGGCTAACCAAGACCATTGTTAAGTGAGTTTCACATTCTCCAAGTTGGCCATGCCCACCCAGTCCCATGACCGCTGAGCCACTCCCACAAAACAGGCCACACCTTCCGGCTCTCAAAAGAAATTTCAATCGTGCTATTGTTGATATTTGGCTCTGTTGATTAATGAGTTTGCCCACCACTGTCTTGGACTGTAGAAGCTTGAACCTATGAAACCATTTTTAATAACTTCTGAACTAAAAAGATAGGCATTAGCTTTGCTAATTTGGGTTATTTTATTAATTAAAATTTTTCCTCAAATTTAAGAGACTATATATCACAATTCTTAGTAGTAAAATAAAAAAATATTAATGATGTATCTTCTTAGCTATAAGGACTAAAATGCATTTGCATCAATGGTTAGGTCCTTGAAAAAAGATGAATGTTCTTCCTAACACATGGTGCTTTTTTGATATTCTCATTTGAGACCTCATTTGTTATTTCTTCTTGTTTCACTTTTTGCATCTTTATAAACCTCAGACATATACAGTAGCAATTTCCAGAATGTAGAAGATATTACTATTTTGATAGCTACTTGAGAATGGGGAAAACAAGTGACTCGGAAGAATATAAATTTCAACAGAGATGCAAACAATGAGAGGATGAGAAATGAGATAGATACATTAAAAGAGGAAGAATAAAAAGTTGGACTTGAGTGAATTGTCTTAATTAACCGCCAACGACTTTTTAACATCTGTATTTTTAACATCTGTATTTATCCCAAAACCCACCCGAATTTTATCTGTATAATTATTGAATTTTAACTATTTATTTAATAATGTATTCCAGAGCAAGCCTGCTATCGCTGCGAGAGTCCCCGCTCTCGCAGGTATGGCCCCCTGATCTATCTAGGGCCCATCTCGATGATGGTATTGTGAATCCGAAGAGATGGGCGAAGCGCGGCCTTAGGGGATTTTTAGTTTTTAATTTATTTAAATTATCTTTTTTAGGGGGTTCAAGGGAGGGGGGTAGATATAGACAGATGGAGATTGAAACAGTGATCAATAGTAAGGGCCAGGATAGCAGTCGACGGCGGGAAGCGGAAGGCGAAAGGAAGGGGGATACTCGAGCCGTTCCACAGGAGGGCATACCAATTCAGAGGGTCGTGGGGAGGGGCAGGACCGAGGGGAGACAATTTTCATCCTCCCGGTTGGTGGCACGTAGCCGTTGGTTGCAAACGGTCGGGTGCCACAACCCCCGCAGGCTAGGTGGCCAGGGAATACAGAGCCAGGGTCTGCGGCTGATGTTTTGCAACGCCAGGTCCGTTGTCAACAAAGCCCCCCTCATTAGTGACCTTGTGTCAGAGGGGGAGCCGGACCTGGTAGGAATTGCGGAAACCTGGTTGGGCCATGAGGGAGGACTTCCCCTCGTTGAAATGTGCCCAACAGGCTACCGCGCATTTCATCAGCCGCGGGCCCTAGGCAGGGGTGGTGGGGTAGCGGTCATTATTAAGGAAGGCCTTGAGCCGAGAGAGACCATTGTGCCTCATACTACCGGCTGTGAGTCCCTCTGCGTGAAGTGGGGCCTAGGGAGGCAGTTGGGCTTGCTGGTTGTATACCTGGCTCCCCGCTATGTAGCAGCAGCCCTGCCCGAGCTCCTGGAGGTGATCGCTACGGTGGCAGTTGAGACCCCCAGACTTATAGTCATGGGGGACTTTAACCTGCCATCGTTGGGCGAATCATCCGTGGTAGCTCGGGAGTTCATGGCTTCCATGACGGCCATGGACCTGACCCAAGTAATTCAGGGCCCCACCCACGAGGGTGGACATACGCCGGATCTCATCTTTGTCTCGGGCCAATGGAAGAGTGATCTGGGTACAGGGGACATAGTCATCACACCCTTGTCATGGTCAGACCACTCACTTCTCCGGCTCGACTTTCCGACCGCTGCTCCCCTCCGCGGGGAGGCGGAACCAGAGTTACCAATCTGGTACCGCCCCAGGCGCTTGATGGACCCTGATGGGTTCCAGACAGCGCTTGGGCCATTTCCTGTATCCCTAACCCGCGCCCCGATGGAGGACCTCACGGCCGCATGGAATAGTGCGGCCGTGGGAGCCTTAGATCGGGTCGCGCCCTTGCGGCCTCTCTTGCGGCGGCGAACCACCCTGGCTCCTTGGTTTACTGAGGAGCTGCGGGTGATGAAACGCCGCAAGAGATGCCTAGAGAGTAGATGGAGGTCTAGCCGCTCTGAATCTGACCGGACACAGGTAAGAGCCCATTTACGGACTTACATTGTGGCGCTGAGGGTGGCCAAACGTCATCATTGTGCCACTCTCATAGCATCCGCAGAAAACCGCCCTGCCGCCCTGTTTAGGGTGACCCGTGCCCTCCTTCAACAGAGGGAACGGGAAGCCCCGCTACAGGGTAGAGCAGAGGAATTTGTGACTTTTCTGCAGGAGAAAACCGCCCAGATACAGAGTGAGCTAGCCCCCATTCATGGCCCAGTGGGATGCCACGAGAGAGATCTTGTTTGGGAGGAGTTTGACCCCGTTACTTCCGAGGATATGGACAGGCTACGTGGGCGACTGCGAGCCACCACATGTTTATTGGACCCGTGTCCCTCCTGGCTTGTACTGGCATCCTGGGAGGTGACACGAGGCTGGCTCCAAGAGGTTGTCAACGCATCCTTGAGTGAGGGTTCCTTGCCTGCCTCCCTAAAAGAGGCAATGGTGAGGCCCCTCCTCAAGAAGCCCTCTTTGGACCCAGCTCTTTTAAACAACTACCGTCCAGTCTCCAACCTTCCCTTTTTGGCGAAGGTTGTCGAGAGTGTGGTGGCACAACAGTTTCCCTGTAACCTGGAGGAAGTTGACTATCTAGATCCGCGCCAGTCCGGCTTTCGGCCCGGGCATAGCACCGAGACGGCATTGGTCGCGTTGGTAGATGATCTCTGGAGGGCCAGAGATGGGGGATGTTCCTCCATCCTGGTCCTATTAGACCTCTCGGCGGCTTTCGATACCATCGACCATGGTATCCTATTGCATCGGCTGGGGGGGTTGGGGGTGGGAGGCACCGTTTTACGGTGGTTCTCCTCCTACCTCTCTGGCCGATCGCAATTTGTGCGGGCAGGAGAGCAGAGGTCGACCCCGAGACCCCTCACATGCGGGGTGCCTCAGGGGTCGGTCCTCTCGCCTCTCCTGTTTAATGCATACATGAAGCCGCTGGGTGAGATCATCCGTGGTTTTGGGGTAGAGTACCACCTGTACGCTGATGACACCCAGCTGTACATATCTACCCCAAACCACCCCAACGATGCCGTAGCGGTGATGTGCCAGTGCCTGGAAGCCGTGCGGACCTGGATGGGAAGTAACGGACTTAGGCTCAACCCGACCAAGACCGAGTGGCTGTGGTTTCCGGCTGCCCGATTCAACCAGCTCTCTCCAACGCTGGCCATAGGGGGCGAACATCTTGCCCCTGTGGATGGGGCGCGCAATTTGGGTGTCCTCCTGGATACCCGGCTGTCTATGGAAGAGCAAGTGACAGCCGTGGCCAGGAGGGCGTTTTACCAGGTTCGCCTGGTTCGCCAATTGCGCCCCCTATTGGATCGGGACGCCCTTCGCACAGTCACTCATGCCCTCGTGACATCCCGACTGGACTACTGTAACTCTCTCTACATGGGGCTCCCCTTGAGGTGCACCCGGAGGCTTCAGTTAGTTCAGAATGCAGCCGCGCGAGCAATTATGGGGACCACCAGGTTTACCCACGTTACACCGCTCTTGCGCGAGCTGCACTGGCTACCTGTCGTTTTCCGGGTGCGCTTCAAGGTGCTAATTATCATCTTCAAAGCGCTCCATGGCTCGGGACCTAGCTATCTGCGAGATCGGATCCTGCCCCATACATCCTCACGACCGATTCGCTCCCACAGAGAGGGACTTCTCCGGGTGCCGTCCACTAGACTTTGTCAGCGGGCGACGCCCAGGGGAAGGGCTCTCTCTGTGGCGGGCCCGGCCCTCTGGAACGACCTTCCCCCCGATATCAGAACGACCACTGACCTCCGCTCCTTCCGTACGAAATTGAAGACCTATTTCTTTCGACTGGCCGGCCTTGAATAATTCTCTCTGTCTATTGATTCCAAATGCATTTTAATGGGTTCTTAATCATTTTTAGCACGGGTAACACTGTTTAATTATGTTTTAAAGTATGTATTTTGTATTTATTGTATATTGTTTTTAGTTTCTCCTGTGCACCGCCCCGGGTCCCTGTGGGGAGAGGGTGCGGTTAATAAATCCGAATTTGAAGAATGTGTTTCAAAATCTTGTTGAACTCTTAATCTGCAATTCTATTTGTAGTTAACTGACAATTAAGCACCACTGAAATTAATGAGATTTCTTACAAGACATTAATACAATACATTAATTTTGTACAAAAGCCCTAAATGAACAAGATAACTAAAAATATCATGATCTAAGGAGAATATTTAATTAGATTAGGAAGTTTTACTTATGGGCACTTTAACAAAATGTTTAGAAATCTCCCAGATATAAAAATTTTATGGTCTTCCTTGTGTTATACATAATTTCCTCTCTCCCTGAAATAAAACATTGACAGCATCTATATTAATGGTTCTTACTGTTCACCCCGTTTCCCAGACTCCAATAATATTGTTACCCTGTGTCCCCAAAAAAGCCAGATAGTGTTGTTTTATACAAGCATCCTTTCCATGACAGTCCCAAACTGGATCTTGGATTCATAAACAAGCAATTACAAACTGTTCTATTATAGCAATAGCATTTAGCACTTACGATTTATATACCGCTTCACAGTGCTGTACAGCCCTAAGTGGTTTACAGAGTCAACATATTGCCCCCAGCAATCTGGGTCCTCATTTCACCGACTTTAGGGGGCTGAGTCAACCTTGAGCCAGTGAGAATTGAACTGCTGGCAGCCAACAGTCAAAAGTAGTAGCCTGCATATCACATTCTAACCACTGTGCCACTGCAGCACTTATCTTTAGAATATGCCCAAATCACCACCAGTTCAAAAACCACTAATCCATGTATGCAAGAGATGCATGGAAATGGCTATTTGAGGTTATTATTTTATTTCAGCTCAGGTTAATTTTAAATTAAAAAATTAGAATAGATGCCACTTTTCATTTAATGCTTCCAACAATACAGTTGAAGCTACGTTTGCATATGCTAGCATCTAAGAATTTAATCTTGCTGCATGGTAGGTAACCTAATGCCATTTCAGCCAAGAATTGTTGCATTGAGTTTACCCACATAATATTAAACTCAAGAGGAAAGAACTTCAAAGGGCAGCTTTCAAATGGCTTTTTAAATCTTACCCTTCAGTTGATCTGGATGATTAGACCTTAATCTCCCTTGAAAGATAAATATATATATCCAATTTTTATGTAAAGTGGAAAAATGAGGGGCCCAATTAGTCTCATGAAAATGTAGTACCTTTACTATAGATCTAAATGTATACAAGATAAAGAAAGCACATCAAGTTGAAGAAACCCAATAAAAGAAAATAATGATAAATTCCTGTGAGATGTATGTCTGTGTGGAAAGATGGAGGAAAAAGAATGGCCCCTCTTTTCTTAAGGCTCAGTAAGCACACTACAATGTCAGTGGTGAATTAGTAGAATGACACAAAGGCACAGCCTATGTTATTAAATACAGAAGTGCCACAAAAGGCAATGAAGGGAAGGGAAAATCAGCATTCATGATACAATACTCAAGCACAATGTACAATGATGTACAATAATGTATACAGACTGCAGAGATAGCTACAAATCTACTGCTGGAACTGGGGAAATATAACATTTTGCAAAACTGAAATATAGAATAGAATAGAATTCTTTATTGGCCAAGTGTGATTGGACACACAAGGAATTTGTCTTTGGTGCATATGGTCTCAGTGTACATAAAAAGACAAGATACATTCGTCAAGAATCATAAGGTGAAACACTTAATAATAGTCCTAGAGTATAAATAAGCAATCAGGAAATAATCAATATAATATAAATCGTAAAGATATAATCTTGACAGAAAAATAAAGCATACTTATGACACTAATGCATAGCTATTTGAAACATAACTGTCCTTTATTCTAGATTGGCAAATATTGGTAAAGTTCCTGATTAGAATTACATTCAGAAGAAAGAGTGATATGAGAAATTGTGACTAAAAACATATATTTCCTTTCCCTTCTGGTTTTCTTCATGGAAAATATGCTTATTCTACATGCTACAATAGATGATGACCAACTTTTATTAGCTTAAGGGGTGCATCAGACTTTGTGTGGCAAAGAAGGGCTATATACCAAAAGTTAAATAAAAGATACAGGTTCCAATTTTGCATCAGGAATTTTGGATTTGTCAAAAGGTGAAATTGGTGTCTTGAGTCTCTGCAAACATAATTGGTGTAATTTTGCTCCTTAAAATATGCAAATTCTGGGGACTGGAAAATAGTTGTGGTCATCTATATTACCGTATTTTTCGGAGTATAAGACATACCAGAGTATAAGACACACCCAGGTTTTGAAGAGGCAAATTTTTAAAAAAAGTTGGTAGGTAAAATAGAGGGAGAGAGAGGGAGAGAGAGAGAGAAATACAGTAGATAGGTAGGGGGAGAGAGTGTGTGTAGATAGGTAGGTAGGTAGATAGGTAGAGAGAGAAAAATAGAGAGAAATACAGTAGATAGGTAGGGAGAGAGAGAGTAGGTAGGTAGGTAGATGTTTCCAGGTGTATTTACCCATGTGCTGGAGAAGGAAATCACTGACCACCTTTGGAACAAATCTTTGTTTCTGCAGGCACAGTACTTGACCAACATAATTCTCATCAATCACTCTAACTCAGGGGTCCCCAACCCCCGGGCCGCGGACCGGTGCCGGTCTGTGGCTGGGTGGGAGCCGGGCCGCAGGGCTGGAGAGGAGGAGGAGGGAGCAGCCCCCTGAGCAGAGCGTGCGGGAGAATGCAGGCGCGGCTGTTCGCGCCGTTGGAGTGTGGCTCTTCCTCCTCCCTCGTCGGCGGAGGGACTCCTGGGCGCCGATTCCCTTCCCTGCTGGCATGCCGGCCACTCGTTTTTTTCCAGGGGCTGCGGAGGCTCCGCCAGCGGGGGAAGGAACTGGCTGGAGAGGAGGAGGGAGGAGGGGGCAGTCCATTGGGCAGAGCGCGCGGGAGAACGCAGGAGGATGGTGGGGGCTCTTCCTCCACCCTCGTCGGGAGGGTTGCTCCGGCGGCGCACAAGAGTCCCTCCGTCGACGAGGGTGGAGGAAGAGCCCCCACCATCCTCCTGCGTTCTCTCGCGCGCTCTGCCCAATGTGCTGCCCCCTCCTCCCTCCCTCCTCCTCCTCTCCAACCCTGCAGTCACGGAGCCTGACCGAGCGAACGAGCGACCAAGCACGGCAGGCGAGCTGAGGAGGCTGGGGGGGGGGACGATGACGACAGACACACATAGAGAGACAGAGAGAGGGAGGGAGGGAGAGAAAGTTAGACAGAGACACAGAATGAGTGATTGAGTGAATGCAAGACAGACAGACACACGCACACACACACAGAGTGACAGAGATGGGCGGATGAAGGAGAGAGACAGAGAAAGAAATAGCGAGAGAAAGGGAAAGAGAGAGAAAGAGAGAAAGAAAGAAATAGCGAGAGAAAGAAAGAGAGACAGAGACAAAGAGAGAGAGAGAGAAAGAAAGAAAGAAAGAAAGAAAGAAAGAAAGAAAGAAAGAAAGAAAGAAAGAAAGAAAGAAAGAAAGAAAGAAAGAACTTATGACCACAGTTGAGGCCAAAAGTTTGGTTGCTAACCAAGATCATTGTTAAGTGAGTTTCACATTTTCCAAGTTGGCCCCGCCCACCCAGTCACATGACTGCTGAGCCACTCAGCCGGTCCGCAGAATTTTCTTTAAGTGAGTTTCGCGAGCAATTATGGGTACCACAAGGTATACCCATGTAACACCGCTCCTGCGCGAGCTGCACTGGCTGCCTGTTGTCTTCCGGGTGCGCTTCAAGGTATTAATTATCATCTTTAAAGCGCTCCATGGCTCGGGACCTAGCTATCTGCGGGATCGGATCCTGCCTCATACATCCTCACGGCCGATTCGCTCCCACAGAGAGGGACTTCTCCGGGTGCCGTCCACTAGACTCTGTCAGCGGGCGACACCCAGGGGAAGGGCTCTCTCTGTGGCGGGCCCAGCCCTCTGGAACGACCTCCCCCCCGACATTAGGACCACCACGGACCTCCGCTCCTTCCGTCTTAAACTAAAGACACACTTCTTCTGCCTTGCCGGCCTGGGATAGTTACTCCTCTGTTTTTGGGTTTATTGGGGATTTTTAGTTTAGTTAGTTTTAATGGGTATTTTAGCGCAGGTATTGTTTAATTTATTTTTAATATGAAATGTTGTATATAGTTATTGTTTTTATCCTCCCTGTGCACCGCCCCGAGTCCCTGTGGGGAGAGGGTGCGGTTTATAAGTATTAAAATTATTATTATTATTATTATTATTATTATTATTATTATTATTATTATTATTATTATTATTATTATTATTATTATTATTATTATTATTATTATTTAAAATTCAGGATCTCACATGACAGAAATTGTTTGCAGTGTGAATTAGATGTCATTTGTCCTTGAATACCTAATATGTTGGATAATGTCTGTGTATTTTCCCTCTATATGTACAGGAGAGAGATACTGAATATTATGGTATAAAATTAGTACTAATCTGTGGTCCTATCTATGAATTGTACCCTTGCTATATTTTTCCTCTCTTGCAAAAGAACACAGTTGCTGACATAACTATGGCAAGGGAAAAATCGCTCCCACTCATTAGGGCTCCATGGCCAAAGTAATCAGTAGCAGGAATTGTGCTTTCTATGGCAAGAGAAGAAAAAACTTACACAATTAATTAACTTATGCTGTTTATTTTTTTTAAAAAACAGCCTTCCGGTTTCAAGAGAAATCACAGTATTTTAAGGCACTGGTAGGAATGCAGCAGAAAAGACAGGGTAGACAAAATACGCAGAGAATTTTTTTTCTTAGAAATTACAATTTAAAGCCATATTGGTGCAGTGATTAAGGCATCAGGCTAGAAACTGAAAGATTGTGAATTCTAATCCTGCCTCAAGCACAAAGGCAGATTGGTGACCTTGGGTCAGTCAGTCTCTCCCAGCCCTAGAAAGTAGGGAATGGCAAACCACTTCTGAAATCTTTCTAAGAAAACTGCAGGAACTTGTCTAGGCCATCACTAGAAGTTAACATTATCCAGAAGGTACCAAAAAAGATTACAATTCACCAAATAGTTTTAAAGCTTTAATTGATAAGCTTCATGATAGTGTACTTAAAATGTGTAAGGTTGCTATGCTATATATATATATATCTTCTTGAACTTTCAACCCATTAACCTCACCTCCCAATCTCATTTCCTTGTTAGAAAAATAAGCTTTTTCAGTGCTGTCTCATGAGAATATTTAAGAGAATCTAGATTTAGTGAACAGTAACTCTGAACTTCAATGATAAAGCAGCTGCTAAATTTAATGAGCACAGGGAATCTATTTCAGCATAACCTTACAAGGATGAAAATGTGGTTTTACATCCAACTTTGATTTCCAAACACAAATAAATATAAAAATGTTAGCATAAATATGAGCTTATTTATAAACTAAAAGTCATTTGTATTACCTGACCACTAGCTATAGCTAGACAACTAGCTTTACCTATGTCAAGTTTCCAATAGGTGCTTTTTAATTATGAAATCTTCAGAGATAACACTCAATCCAAGTAGACTTTTAACAAAGGACACAGCTCTGCAAATCATACTTCTATCCCAGGATGAGGACATCACTCAGGCTAATAGGAAAAGGTATCTTGAACTCAAGAGCAACAAGAGATAATTTTATATGTTTTGGTTTTTGGAGAAACACCATTCCTCTGGCTAAGAAAAGGGAGAATGCCTTGTTTAAACTTGTGTTTATCATTTTATAAGCATGAATTAAATATTACAGTGCATCTATAAATGTTCCACCAATGAATCATGACATTTTTTCAGTTGATTAATTTTGTTTATCTGACTGATCAATTGGATGTCACCATCATTGAAATCATATTTTTGGAACCATAAACTTGATGCAGTTCCTAACATATTGCCAAATGTTAAAAAAAACAAAGCTAACAATCTCTTCAGAAACAGCCTGGCTGTCAAATCACAGTACAGCTAGTCCTCGACTTACAACCATTCATTTAGTGATCATTCAAAATTACAATGGCACTGAAAAAAAGTGACTTAAGACTGTTTTTCACACTTATGACTGTTGCAGCAACCCTATGATCACATGATTTACATTCGGATACTTAACAAGTGGTTCATATTTATGGCAGTTGCCATATCCCAGAGTCACGTGATCTCCTTTTGCGACCTTCTGACAAGCAAAATCCATGGGAAATCATATTCCCTTAACAACCATGCTGCTAATTTAACAAGTGCATTGATTCACTTAACAACTGGAACAAAAAAGGTCATAAAATGGGGCAAAACTCCCTTAACAAATTTCTCACTTATCAAAATAAATTGGGGCTCAACATTAAATCGAGGACCACCGGCACCTCTACAGAGGAAGAGTTGCATTAACCAGGAGTATTGGGAGGCTCTCACTTCACCTCACACAACCTGCTGCAAATATTATGTGACGGGGACGAACACTCAATTCCAAGCGTTCACCCCCAACATGGCACAGCTCCATGTTGAGGGAAGTGATTGATGGTTGAAACAAGCCCAAGGAATTCCCTATCCTGTCCCACGTTATACCAAGTCAGGACAGCGTCAGTCAATGGCCTAGTTTTACTGGCAGAATTACAATTAGCGTGGAAAGGAAAACGGGTTTAGGCCAGAACGCTTTTTTAATCACCTCAAGCCCTGCAGGATAGCATAATTTAATCGGTGTGGGGAGTGGGGGGGGGGTGTTTGGTTTTCTGCCTTGTGACTAACCCGAAGAACTATTTTCCCACTTAAAAGTACGCTGGAAGACAACAAATTCCACAGAAGTTAATCTGCAACTGGGGTAGTCTTGGGGACATTTCAAAGGCGCTGGGTTCCAACACGAGGCCAAGCATCTATCTCTGCGTTATGTCGTGGCAGAAGTAGCAGCAGTCCCACTTTTCAGCAGCCCTGCCCACTCACCTGCAGCCCGTCGCCCTGCAGCATCCGGCAGGCTCTCGGTAGGGCCGCTGTCTTTCACCCAGGGAAAAGCCGGGGCCTCCATACCATCCCCCAGCCTTCACCCCTTGCTTATCTCGGGGCTGCTTGCGCGGCAGCAATCGCTGCACGCAAGTCCGAGACAAACCACGCTGCCGCTAGCGAGGCCCGCGCGCCTCAGCAAGGAAAAGCACTAGCGCGTTCAGGACGCGCCGAAGAAAGCGGCTGGGATGGTTGGGATTGTCCCGCGCTTTGCTAAAACTCCCTGCAACTACGACGGCTTTTCCTTTTTTTAAAAGCCCGTTATGAGTCAGCCCGCCCCCCCGCCCCAAATCTGATTAAGCGTTTATAAATGGGATGGTTTTGCGCTTAAAAACCAAACCAAGCCAATGGCTGGCTTGAGGCTTATTGTGGCTTGAATTTGAGGGACAAAAATGCCTCTGGGGTGGGTAGGGGTGAAAAGGAGCTGTAACAGCTGCACGCAGTAAACCTCTCTGATCTTTTGAGAACAATACGATAATGTACTTCTGTCAGCAGAAAGTGTGCATTTATTTGTGTGTGTGTCAGTGGTAGGTTTCAAATTTTTTTAGAACCTACTCTCTAGGTGTGGCCTATTTTGTGGGCGTGGTTTGGCAGTCATGTGACAGGGTGAGAGTGGCCAACTTGTAAAATGTGGTGAAACTCATTTAACAACACTCTTGCTTAGCAACCAAAATTATGGGCTCAATTGTGATGATAAATTCTTTCTTTCTTTCTTTCTTTCTTTCTTTCTTTCTTTCCTTTCTTTCCTTTCTTACTTTCTGCCTTCCTTTCCTTTCCTTTCCATTGAGTTACTGGCAGCAGCAGGCCAGACTTACTTCTGGGTCCACCGGTGGAACCCCCTCTCACCGGCTCTCTAAATTTCACCATCTGGCTCTTGCAAGTAGGTGCGAGCCTGCAGAAACCCACCACTGGTGTGTGTGTGTGTAAGAGAGAGAGAGAGAGAGAGAGAGAGAGAGAGAGAGGGTTGGTGGTGGTCCACTTGATGGTAAATTAAGTAACCTGCAAATTTAGGCACTCAGCAAATTTAGCAAATGGTGCAAATGCTGCAAATGGTGCAAATTTAGGCCCTCAGCCTCTAGTGCAGCCTCTAGTGCAGTAATGGCTAACCTTTTTTTGGCCCACGTGCCAAAAGCGGGGAGGGGGGAACGCAGGGGGGTGTCATGTGTACAACACCTGTAATGCTATATGCGCGACCCCCTGCTTTTGGCGCACTTTTTTCACCCTCCCCAGGCTCCAGAGGCTTTCTAGAAGCCGGGGGAGGGTGAAAACAGCCTTCCCCGCCCCCACACCTCCAGAGGCCTCAGGAGCTTCCCTGAAGCCTCCAGAGGGAGAAAAACAGCCTCAAAAGAAGGCCTAAATCAGCTGGCCAGCACACACAAGCTCGCTGGAGCTGACAGGGCAACGCCTCACGTGCCCTAAGGAATGGTTCCACATGCCACCTTGGCACCGGTGCCATAGGTTCGCCATCACGGCTCTAGTGGATATTTGTGTTTATTCCCCAAAGGTGCAATGATCTTCATAATCACGGTGGAAAGTCTGAGTAGAATAGAGTTACTTCTGAGGAAATCCCACAGGTTTGTGAAGAAAGGCAAGCAGCAAAGTTATCTGTCCTTAGAGAGAAACAACCTTTTGCCCTACAAAGTGGAAGTAAACCTATGTACTTTCTGTCATACTTTACTTAGGGCATAACAAAAGAATTTTTTAAGATGTTCAACTTATCCTCCCCTTACTTCCAACTGACTTCATCCTCCACCATGTGAGGTAGGCTATTTGTTCATTGTTGGATTTATACCCACATTTTCTTCCTGTATCTCAGAGTAGTGCGTATAGTAGTTCTTACACAGTGACCCCTGCCCTCCCATCCTACATCTAACAAGTCTGAGGAAGATTGAGCTGGGATAAATTGACCCAAGGCATTTAGTTTCAATGGCTAAAGATGGATTTGAACCTTGGGGTTCTTAATCAACGTTAGAGGTCATATTCAGAAGTCTTTCCATCAGTTTACTACCTACAATACTGTTCTGAAGTTGGTTAAACTGAAACAGCATTAAACTACTTAGAAAATCCATATTTTCTATTATAATGAAAATGTCCTTGAGCTGAAATATCAGAAGGTTGACAATGGAGGGAAAAGCAACCAAGCATCTGAAGAACAATGGCATTATGTAAAAAATACATTGAAGACGGAGAAGATTCTGAAAAGCAGGTAGAATTAATTAAATAATTTCAAACCAGTGATCCTTTGTATTGCCCTTATTATAAATGTGTTTTTAATAGAGTTCTAAAAAAATCTTCCATACTTAAGGGGGGTTGATAGAAACTGTATTGTAGTGCATTTGGAGGACACCTCATTGGAGAAGGATGCTTCAAAATTTAATATTTAAAATTCTGCTTCCATCTTGCCCAAGATATATTGTCTTGCTCATTGACGCTATTACTATCTTTCTAATGAAAGATAAAACATGTTGATGTCTTCACTATGTACTGTGTAATGAATTATAATGAATTTGTAACTATTGGTACCTTATAATGTTGATAATTATGACAGAAATACAGTTCAAATATACACAAGCTCAATTTGCAACTATAAATGGATCTATTGAATCAGGATGTTAAGGGAATAATGAAATGTTTCTCTAGCAACTTTTCAAAATATTGCAATATGGCTTCAGGCTTTTTCACTCAGTTGAATTCCTGCTAATATGGTTCAGAAAATATGAAACATGGTGCTTCTGTTTCATCTATATATATAAAAATGTAAAATAGTTTGTACGAATCCACTAATCTCAAAAACTACTGGGCGGATTTACACGAAACTTTCACACAACGTCACCAAGGACTTCCGATAATAGAATAGCTACTTATTTTGTGCCTAGCACACTTGTATCGTGTGTAAAGTAAACACAAAAAAAAGTACTAACTGAAAAATGTGTTTACTCCCTGTAACTCCGCCCACCAACAGTCATTAACTACGGAGGCTTCTTATGGCCAAAAAGGCACTGGAGTCAAACTATTCTCCAAAGCACCTGAGGGCAGAACAAGAAGCAATGGGTGGAAACTAATCAAGGAGAGAAGCAATTTAGAACTGAGGAGAAATTTCCCGACAGTTAGAACAATTAACCAGTAGAAGAGAAATTGCCTCCAGAAGTTGTGAATGCCCCAACACTGCATGTCTTCAAGAAGATGTTGGATAGCCATTTGTCTGAAATGGTATAGGGCTTCCTGCCTAGGCAGGGAGTTGGACTAGATGACCTCCGAGGTCCCTTCCAACTCTGCTATTGTATTATTGTATTATAGTAGGTAGGTAGATAGGGGAATAGAGAGAGGGGGTTGCCACAAAGAAGAGGGAGTCAAACTATTCTCCAAAGCACCTGAGGGCAGAACAAGAAGCAATGGGTGGAAACTAATCAAGGAGAGAAGCAACTTAGAACTGAAGAGAAATTTCCTGACAGTTAGAACAATTAATCAGTGGAACAACTTGCCTCCAGAAGTTGTGAATGCCCCAACACTGCAGGTCTTCAAGAAGATGTTGGATAGCCATTTGTCTGAAATGGTATAGGGCTTCCTGCCTAGGCAGGGAGTTGGACTAGATGACCTCCGAGGTCCCTTCAAACTCTGCTATCGTATTACAGTAGGTAGGTAGATAGGGGAATAGAGAGAGAGGGTTGCCACAAAGAAGAGGGAGTCAAACTATTCTCCAAAGCACATGAGAGCAGAACAAGAAGCAATGGGTGGAAACTAATCAAGGAGAGAAGCACCTTAGAACTGAGGAGAAATTTCCTGATAGTTAGAACAATTAATCAGTGGAACAACTTGCCTCCAGAAGTTGTGAATGCCCCAACACTGCAGGTCTTCAAGAAGATGTTGGATAAGCAGATTTGAAAGTCTGATACCCTGTACCCAACTCTGGGAATCTCCGGGGAGGAGGGTGGGATTAGTGGGGGGGGGGGATAGGGGGTAGGGGCAGGGGGGGATATTGTATTGAAAAATTGTATTTGAAAAACTTTTACAATAAAAAAGAAAGAAGAAGATGTTGGATAGCCATTTGTCTGAAATGGTATAGGGCTTCCTGCCTAGGCAGGGAGTTGGACTAGATGACCTCCGAGGTCCCCTCCGACTCTGCTATTGTATTGCAGTAGGTAGGTAGATAGGGTAATAGAGAGAGAGGGTTGCCACAAAGAAGAGGGAGTCAAACTATTCTCCAAAGCACATGAGAGCAGAACAAGAAGCAATGGGTGGAAACTAATCAAGGAGAGAAGCACCTTAGAACTGAGGAGAAATTTCCTGATAGTTAGAACAATTAACCAGTGGAACAGCTTGCCTCCAGAAGTTGTGAATGCCCCAACACTGGAAGTCTTCAAGAAGATGTTGGATAGCCACTTGTCTGAAATGGTATAGGGCTTCCTGCCTAGGCAGGGAGTTGGACAAGATGACCTCCGAGGTCCCTTCCAACTCTGCTATTGTATTATTGTATTATAGTAGGTAGGTAGATAGGGGAATATATAGATAGGGAGAAATACAGTAGGTAGGTAGGTAGGTAGGTAGGTAGGTAGGTAGGTAGGTAGGGGGATAGATAGAGAGCAAGAAATACAGTTAGTTTGTAGGTAGGTAGGTAGGTGTATAGATAGATAGCGAGAAATACAGTAGGTAGGTAGGTAGAGGAGTAGAGAGAGAGGGCGAAATACAGTAGGTAAGTAGGTAGGTAGAGGGATAGAGAAGGGGAAATACAGTAGTTAGGTAGGTAGAGGGATAGATAGAGAGGAAGAAATACAGTAGGTAGGTAGGTAGGTTGGGGCTTATATGGTGGTTGTGTGTATGTGTGCAGGTGTAAATCTACACACAGATTGGTTGGCCATTTAACCAGACTGGGGCACAGCAACGCGTGGCCGGGTATAGCTAGTTTCTAATAAAAGAGGAAAATACTTTTCAGCATATTGTTGTCCATGTCACACTGATTCAGAGCAACTCACAATATATGAAAATATGCCAACAATACAAAAGTAAGAGCAATAACATAGCTACCTACCTACAACAACAAAAACTCATAATAAACACGCATAACTAATACAATGCAACCAAGACTTCTGATACTTAACACTGGGGGAAAGCCCCTTATTCATCATTATATAATGGGCTCATCTAATATCCTGGCTGAAAGTCTGAGGGAAAAGCTATGTCTTCAAGGTCTGATAGAAGGCTAAAAGGATTGGATCCATCTAAATTTGAGGGGGGGGGGCAGGGAATCCCGTTTTAAGGCAAGTGTGTGGGCTCTGCTAAACTATATTGTGTCAGAGAAGGGACCCAGAGCATGCCTCTCCTGTTGGATTTGGTAGGATGAATGGAAGCAATTGTAGATGGTAATCCCATAAATCTTGAATTGCACCCAGAAGCCTACTGATGCAGTGGCGTTAACACGGTGTGTCCAAAACGGTATTTGTTACTGTAAAGCAGTGGCGTAGCGTGGGGGGTGCAGGGGGTGCGGGCCGCACCGGGCGCAACATCTGGGGGGGCGCGCTCGCACTCGCAGCTCCCCGTCGCTTCGGGAAAGGGGATCGAGTAAGGCAGGAACAGCGGCAGCCGGGGAATGTGGCCACCGCCGCAGGGACCGGAGAAGCGTCGCCCGAAGCAAGAGCGGCTGCAAGAGGAGGCGTTTTCTCCCCGTCGCCCCGTCTTCTTCCTTGGGGAAAGGATCTTAGGGGATTTTTCATATTTTTATTAGTATTATTTCTCGGGCGGGGGAGGGGGGATCCGGAATCCAGGAAACCGGGAGGGGGCGGGAAATCGCAGGGAAAAGGAAGAGAGCTCGGCGGGCGGAAGGTGGGGAGAGCTCGCGCGTTCCAGCTGATTCAGCAGCGGTCTTGTGAATGCGCTGAGATGTAGCTGACAGGGCGGGAGAGGCGTACCGCTCTCCGGATCGAAGGGAGGCCAGCTCTTTCGGGTACCTGCCGGCTGCGGCTGCCTCCCCTACCCCGCTGCCGTCGGATCTTCCTGCACCCCTCCTCTCCCCCCTTCCCGTTTCTCGCTTCCCCGCCGCTCCGCATGCTGCGCCCTCCCCGTCCTCGATGCCGCTGCTTCCCCCGGGGGAGGGCTAGAAAGGCACCGAGAAGGATGAGCGAAGGGGTTGCCTCGCCGCCGGGTGCCACAGCCGCTACCGAGGAGGGGGCGGCGGCGGGCGGGGGCCCTGCGGCGGGCGATGGAGTGGAAGAGACTCGAGTGCTAAAATCCAGGGGTTAGGGGGCGCAAATTACTTGCCTTGCCCCGGGTGCTGACAACCCACGCTACGCCACTGCTGTAAAGGCCCTCCTGCTCACAGCTGCCACCTCCCCAAGAAGCAGCAATGGCATCCCCAAATTGTGAACAACACTGGGAGAATCAATACAATCCAGAGTCAAGGGCAGAAAATATCCAGGCCCCTAAAACTCAGAACTGCTTGATTTTATTAAGACTAAACTCAAGTCTGCTTTTCCACAGCCTCCAGGCACTAAGGAAAAAGCTTGCTGACACCATTTGGATGGCCTGGGTAGAGATGTACAACTGTGTATTTTCATCAGCACACTGAGATTACTTAATTCCATGCCAGTGGATGACCTTTAATATTTACCATGTAGATATTAAATCGGTCTGAGAAAAGAATACAATCCTGAGATGTCTTGTAATGTTAGATCATTCTTCACTTCCAACACTAATTGGAACTAGCCTTGAAGGAAGGTGAAGAGACACTGCAAAACTGTGTCTCCCACTCCTCCCTAAAGCACTCCAGCATGGTTAATGGTATTGAAAACTTCTAAAAGATTCAAAATGCCTTCCATCCTGAGCCCTGGAAGTCATCAATACATACGATCAATAAATTTCAGCACTATAACTTGAAACCTGACTGAAAAAGATCATCCACTTCCTCTAGGGTCTGAACTGTAAGTTTACTATCTTCTGAATAATCTTCCCTAAAAAGCTGGGAAAAGTTCTGGATACCCCAAAAATAAAACTGAGAATAAGAGGAATCTTTTCCATCATATCTTTGGGCCCATTGTTAACAAATTATGAAGTGTGAATGTCATTCTTTTTTGTTTTCAGTGGCCTGTTTGAGCAGTAACTTTAACCTTTACTTTGAATGGCATGAGGAATGTTATCTTTAAAAATTGCTCCTGATGGAGACATTAGAGGTAGCTATTAAAAAATCTGGTTTTAATAAAAAGGTCAAGGCTACATGTGACTGAAACTTCATTTTTGACTGTTTAAGAGCCTCGGCCTCGATCCCAGGAGTGTTTTATTAAGAGTTCACAAAGAAAAATGCAAAACTAGGACTGATGTGAATGTGTCATCTTTTTACCTTTATTGGCTTGGTAGAATATGACATTTTAGCCCTTAAAACCCACTTCAGAAAATTGTTTTTTGCATACCATCATCTCAAGTGGCAGTCTTTATATTTCCCTCAAACTCGCCATGTTTAACTACTACAGAATAGAGTGCTCTCTTTTTTGAGAATTTTATTTACAACACTGACAATTCAGGTCATTTTTCCTCTCTGGGGAAGACATCTTTTTCTGAAGGAAGGTACACATTGACCTACCTTCCCATAAACTGTCTGTGGGAATAGAATTTCCGGAATTCAACTTAAGGAAAACTGACATAGATACCACAAAAGAAAGTGCTGTGTGGAGAAATTCACACTCGCACAAACACAAGGGCAACGTGGAATCAACAAAAGAGATCCTCATGGTTAGAATAGAATATGTCTGTCACATCTCCTTACATCATGGTTAAAGTCACCATCTCTGTGGAGGTTTTTTTTTTTTATATTGAAAAAGTTTTATTGGTTTTACATTTTTCCATAGGATGGGGTAAGGGATACAAAGAAATTTTGAGAGCATTCACGTCAAAGTCGTCGGCCCTTCCGGGACTTCAAAATACATTGATAACAATAAAAAAACATTTTCCATAACACTACAAAGTGAAAGCAAGTACATATACCTAAATTCTCAATTCCATGCTGTCAGACATTTACAAAAAATCCAGATACAGATATTATGCAAAATTGTTCAGAAAAATCAAGGCAAAGTTATTTTTTCGATCTAAGTCTCTTGGCAATTGTATCTTCTTTTTCTCCTCCCTGGCCCCGAGTGGGCGGGGCCGTGGCCCCCTCCGTCCCCCCTGGATCTTCCCCCAGGATAGGGGAATGTTTTTTAAGAAAGGCTTCCGCCTCAGCAACTGTTTTAATCCTCACTCTTCCTCCTTCCCAGAACACCACTTGAACCGGGTGTCACCCACTTGAACCAAATCCCATGATCAAACAATGTTTTAGACAAGAAGGAAAATTTCCGTCTTGCATCTCGAATCTTTCTAGGAATCTGCTTCAAGATAGTGACCGTTTTTTGTTGGTAAATTAAAGGGTTCCCTCTCTGTGCCTTCAAGATTTCCTCTCTGGTTGAGCTTCTAACAAATTTCACATGTATCTCTCTAGGCACTTCATTCATCCTGGCATATGCTGAGTTAATTCTATAGGCTAGGTCAATGTCCCCCCTGATCTCATCCTTAGGTTTTTGTAAATAGTCTGCTAAAATTGTGCTCATAAGATCAGGGAGGCATTCACCAGGTTGCTCAAAAACATTCTGAAATCTCAAAAAATATGTCATTCTTTCCATATCAATCCTAGACACATGCCCACTTGTTTCCTCAACCTCTTTAGTAACATTTTTAATCTCTCCCTTAACCCCCACCAACCCCCCTTCCAGTTCTTCAGTCTTCTGTGTGTTTTCCAGCACCTGCTTCCTTGTATCCAATAGTTCCTTCTTGAAATTAATATTTTCAGCCCTCTGGGCCTGAATTTCATTTACCAAAGTTTGTATGACAGTTTCAAGAGAAGCCATCCGTTGTTCTAAACTTGCCAGTGCTGTTTCTTGATCCATGATTAACTGTTAAAGTCAGTGCCAGCCAAAATGGCGTTTTCAGGGTGGGGTTGGTGAGACTAACCGGGAGCCAAAAGTTCAGATCAAGGTTGAAACGTTGTAAAATTCAGGAACCAAGAGAGAAACAATTTTCCAGCTCAATAATTATAATAACGAAGGTAATCCAGAAAGGAATCACAAATCCAAAAAAAAATTTCTTCATTAATATCCAGAGAGAGTCCCACTTGTAAAGAGACGCTGGGAATTTTCCATAGTTAAAATAGTCAGGCAGGGACAGAGAAAAGCCACTTTCCACCGCCCATCTCAGAGCCCAGAGGAGAGAGTAGAAAAATAAATTTTTTTAACCAACCAGACCTAGACACAATGTTGCAAGTAGTCACATACCACTTTCCCTTGTTAGAGACAGTCCGGATTTAAGATTTCCGCTTTCTCTTCCAGAGAAGCCATTTCCAAGTGCCGCTTAAGTCCGAGGGGGGGGTTTTGGAAACAAACACCCCCCTCCCAGTCCATTCAGCCTGGCTGGCAGCAGAAAAAAAGTTTTTTTAAAAACTCACTCTCTCCTCGCAGCTGAAGCCTCGGGAGACCTTCCGACCGAGACGATCAACCCTCTTCATTGTTGTAAATGGCGCCGTCTTCCTTAGGCGAAGGGAGAACCCCCCGCAGCATGTTCTCCCTCACCTAAGCCGCGCCGGGAGCCACTTCCTCCACCGCCGTGGGGGGGGGGGCGCCCCCCGACGAGCCGGCTTTACGGGAGACCCTCAAACAAGAGGAGTCTCGCCCCCGTGGGGGGGCAGAAAGAGATACAAAGCGGCGAGCGAGCGCTAGGCTCGCCCGTCGCCGCAGGAGCCGGAACCGGAAGCCCATCTCTGTGGAGGTTTGACCCAGGAAGATGAAGTCAGTTATTCTTTCCACAACATCTTCACCTATTTGTATCAGGTGGGCACTAGCAGCTGGCATCATTTTAAGGTGTCCCCCCCCATGATGAACATTAGACTAGTTTTTCCATTTTCTATCTTCAACAAGATATTCCCTTAAGTGTTCCCTGCTTCCAGCCACCAATGGTATTAGCAAAGCTGGAGTTGATGTCTTACAGCACTTTCCAATTCCAGTTTCTACTCCAGCATTTCTCATAATCTGCATCTAAATCGATAGAAAATATATAGTCTCGATGAAAACTTTTTCCAGCAAGAACCATTTTCTTGCTCATACAATTTTTTTTAATTGATAGAGAGGTTTAGTACACTTTTTTTTTATTTTAAAAAAAGGCTATTTATAGTTTGTTGGTTGCATGCAGTCAAAAGATTTAGTATACTCAATAAAACAAAAGTAGGAAATGGGAAATCTCTTGCATTTTCCATTATCCACTTGATATTTGCAATGTGATCCCAGATATTACTGCTTCCTCTGAAGCCTTTGCTAATTCCCTTCCTTTGTGTTGTTAAAGCCTGGGTTGTAAAGTCTTGAGGATTATTTTACTAGAAGGTGAAATAAGTGTAATTGTTCAGTAGTTTGAACATTTATGGCGGTTCTTTTAGGGAATATCAGTAGACTCAGGCAAAATGTGTGAGCAAGCCAATGAGGGATATGAGTCTCGGCCTGATCTGATAGAATTATATTTCCCAAATAATTTTTCCACATGCCTATTTTATATTTTCTGATTGGCAATTTGTGGGTAAGCATTTATACTTTTTAATGTGACAATATGGAAATAGTTTGGCATTATGCTTCTTCTAGGAAGGCTTTTTTGTCTTTCTATTCTTGCCTATAATCCTGTAGTCCTATGAATTTGTACACCCAACCTTGCTTAGCTTCTGAGACTAGACAAGAGTGGTGAACAGATGCTATTGGCTAAGTAGACTATTCAGTAGAATATTAATATTAATCTCTTGCATGTATAATAATCCAGAGTAATTATTGTTAAATAACCATTATTATTGGCATTATTGGATTCATCACATCCAAAGTTATTATTTGACGTGTCTCATTGGATGTTGGGATCTACTTAGTTTCCAGCCTAATATTTTAACTATAATTCTCTTTCTCTCCATAAGTTGTTATAAACCATAACTGGATTGCCCTTAAAAAATAAATAGCATTAAATCTTGTTTTGTTGTATTAAACTTTGAACTTTGGGGAGAAAATATGCTTCAGAATAAATAAATTTCTCGTTCCTTCTATTTCCTTGGCTGGAAGGCACTGGGTCCAACCAAGAAAGGAAAATCTTCACAAACAGCTGTCAATGAACACAATTATTTCAGAGAATCCTGTTCCATTTAAAGAGACTGTCAACCTGGCTGACAGACTGATTGATTATGAACTGGAGTTGAATAATCAGACTTTGAGGCACTCATTATAAGGTTTTTTTATTGTTCTCATTACGTTGTGTTTTTTTAAATCTAAGACACCTTGAATTGCCTTGTGATTGAGGTGGCATTCAGGTTGATTAAATAAAATCAATCAATCAATCACTCTTACAAAGTATATGTTTACAATTGAAACACTCAGACAAAAAGTTGTTTCCACACAGAATAAAATTAAAGAGTTTGAAAAAAAGCTGAAATCTCATGATAAAAGAACCCAAGCCCTGTAAAAGCCCTGTAAAAGACTGAGAAACCGCATTCTGAGGAACTTGGCGACATGGCTTGATGAGCTAATTCAAATCCAAGGCCACTTATGCTATGCAAGACAAAATATTGGAATTTTTATGCAGCCTCTACTAACTGATAATGTTTTTGTGAGGTGTTCCTGTTTTTGTGAGATTTCCCTGTCAAAATTTAATCAGCTTTCTTGGTTTCATCAAGGTGTCAATTTATCATAAATCGAGTATAGTTGTACGAATATTACTTTGGCGAAACCCCAAGTGATATCTTGCTATTCTCTAGGCAAACAAGTTCATCAAGAGTATGCAGAAAGAAAAATCTCCCTTGACTTGCCTCCAAGATTGTCAACAATCATAAAGAATTTAATGAAGTTTGGGAGATAACGAGACAACAAGGGAATAAGCCTTTATCCTGTCTGTTCCTGGAAGTTGAAGGGAGAATATTTCATGATCCTAGGTTGTTACCAAACACCTGAAAATATGAATGATGTGAAATAATGTGAAATCCATTCAGATGTTGAATTACAATAGTAGTCCTAATAATTTTGCAAATATCAAGATAACACTATAGAAGGGCTGTGGTGGCACAGTGGTTAGAATGCAGTACTGCAGGTTACTTCTGCTGACTGCCGGCTGCCAGCAATTTGGCAGATCGAATCTCGCCAGGCTCAAGGTTGACTCAGCCTTCTTCCGAGGTGAGTAAAATGAGGACCCAGATTGTTGGGGGCAATATGCTGATTCTGTAAACTGCTTAGAGAGGGCTGTAAAGCTCTCTCTACGTCTAAGTGCTAGTGCTATAGATAATAACACAGTTAAAGAAACGGTATCTGTGAAAGATAATTCCTGACCAAGTTGAATGAGGTTTGGATCTTTGGATTTCAAACTTTATTTAGACTGCCCAGCACAGGAGTTTCCCCCTCCACTGGGAGTACACAGAAGGATTTTTTATTTTAGCAGGCAACTCTTTTACTCTGTCTGTCGATTTAACAACTCTCACAATTGCCTAACAATCACAATTGGGAAAGTTAGGAATGTGATCATTGAGTCATACGGGCATCTTGCTTAACAATTCCAACAACTTATAACTTATAGCATGAAATTCCATGCTCCTTTATGGTCCTTGGTAACAAATTACACCCCAACCTCTTAAACATTAATAAGCCAGCATATTATAAGTTCTAATTAACATTATTTCATATTGTCCTGTCAGCACAAATATGCATTAAAGTTTACATTCCTTAATATGCTGAATAATTTGTAGGCAGAACAAGATGAAATAATATGGCTGATTAACATTTGATAAGTTTTTTAGGGGTTCATTTACTATTTATTTTTGCTTGTTCAGAATTAGAAAAACAGATGAATATGTTCCACATTTCCTTCAATTAAATATCTTCTTTGGAACAGTTCTTTGGTGTATGTATGTATGTATGTATGTATGTATGTATGTATGTATGTATGTATGTATGTATGTATATACAGTATATATTGGACTAAGTTCTGTCAATTGAAAACATTTGCTCTCATTTCATTGGAAAAAGTACATAATCAATCCAAAATCAAGTATTGCATAGGTTTGATTGTCCTCATGACATCAATTAATCAATGACAATTAAACATAATTATCTCTACCCCACTACTTGTAATTATGCCCACTGTTTGTAATTGGAACCAGCCTATTACCAACCAATTGTAATTGGAACCAACCAATACTATTGCGTTAAACATCAAATTAATCTCCATTAGCTATTTCTCCATAATACTTTAGACACAGGTGTTCAATACTTTTGTCATTTAAATCATGTAACAGTTGTTATCTTTTTAATTAAATTGATAAATTATTCATGACCTCAGTTTGTAGAGAGGTCAACAAATAATCAGGTGGTGCATTGATCTGAATGCTAGACAAAAAACAAAGAAACTTTGAAAGCTCAATAAAAGTTCATGTGACAATCAATATGTCTCAGCTTACCTGAGAGCAACTGCAAAGATAAAAAGGGGGAGCCATATATGTTATATGCTGCTTATTAATCATTATATAGCATCTCCAAGCACAGTTACATTAGCATGAATGAAAGGGGCCATTTATTCTGGGCATGGCATAAATGACATTAAAGAAAATCTATTGCAAAATCAGCTTTCAAGTGTACTTATTAACATTATCATTGGCTGTGCCATCTGATTCATACAATTCTATTACAAGTCAAGTTAATAAGGTTAATAAGATTGATCATAGTATTTACCGTAATTGTCCCAATATAAAACTGCTTTTAGTGAGGTTCTTCCCTGGGACTGCTTTTCAGCCTTAGTATTTGACTAATCCGTTAAATGTAACCCATTTTATTTGTTGCATAAAATTACTGTCCCCAAGATTTTGCTGTGAGTTCATATCTAATATCCACTGTTTTCGTGAGTGCCTTGATTTAGACATACCAGATTTTAGGCACTGGTATATATATGTGTGTGTGTGCGTGCACACGTGTGTATAGCTTTATTTAAAATTATATTGTGTTAGTACTAGTTTAATAAAGAAACTATATTGTTATTTTGCTGGATTAGATTTCAAATAATTAATTCAAAATTCTGATTGTAACCCTTAAATGTTGGTTGCTTTGTAGCTGCTTGAGTACTATTGTTTCAGCTCCGCGTTTCTTTGATGACAGATGTACAGACTATGCCTAATGTGAAATCCACTTGTTCAGAACTGCCAATCTGTGAATGAAAGTGCTTCAAAGTGTAGTCTAAGCTATGGTTTACCTAATAAATCATTATAAAACAGATAATGTGTTAGCATGGTGTGTCCACAAAGACCAAGTGCATATTACACTAAACCATAAAGTGTTTGTTCTATTTTAGCTTAGACTAGAGCTAAACATTGTGGTTTACTTAAAATCATAGTTAACTAAACCATGTCTTTGCAGAAGTTTGGAATTTAATACCAGTCCCACTTCAAGATTGAGCTTCTACACCTTGAGTAGTAAGATTCTCATAAAATGTGACCATCCATTCAAAACACATCCTATTCTCAAATTATTTAATTTGTGTTTGGGCACACAAATTTTAAAAAAGAGATACATTCTGAAAAGATTCTGTTTGGAGTGAATCATACCTGGCCCTACAAATCAGCAAGCCAGTTCAGTCAAGGAGAAAAATAGTACAAGATTAATTGGAAGAAAGAGGCATTGAACTTGGCAAACCAGAGATAGATCTTAGAGCTTTAACAGAATAATAGAGTTGGAATGGACTTGTAGGTTTTCTAGTCCAACCTCCTGCTCAAGTAGTAAACCCTATACCATTTCAGACAAATGGTTGTAGCAGAGTATCTATCCACATTATGTCCCATGGGTCAAAAGATAACCTGGATATCTGAATACAAAGGTTCTTAGAAAGTTCAGCTTGGAAGCTCAACAGAAATAACTTGGTAGGGTTGCTTAGTTTTTCTTTTTTTAAGCAATGAATTTCCATAACGAAGCCCTGCCTCTAAAGTATCTTCAAGACCATATTTTCAGAAGTTAATTGGATAAAACGGGGCACCCAGGAGGTTCTTCAAACTGTTCATCTATTGATATGAAAATATTTCAGTATTCAGTAATGTTTCCAGACAAATAATTAGATTAGCCAGTTTAATCTATATGAAGGTATATTCATGGCTATTTGGACTGTTGACCTAGTAGCCAGCCAGTTATGTCCAATATATATATTATTGAAATTGAAATTGGAATTTATTAACCGCACCCTCTCCCCACAGGGACCCGGGGCGGTGCACAGGCAAAGCTAAAAACAATATACAATAATACAACATACATATATTAAAATAGAATTAAATAATATTTACCCGTGCTAAAAAATATAAAATTAAAAACCCACTAAAATTTGGTGTCAATAGACAGAGAGAACTATTCAAGGCCGGCCAGTCGAAAGAGATAGGTCTTCAATTTTACCCGGAAGGAGCGGAGGTCAGTGGTCGTCCTAATATCAGGGGGAAGGTCGTTCCAGAGGGCCGGGCCCGCCACAGAGAGCGCCCTTCCCCTGGGCGTCGCCCGCTGACAAAGTCTAGTGGACGGCACCCGGAGAAGCCCCTCTCTGTGGGAGCGAATCGGTCGTGAGGATGTGTGGGGCAGGATCCGATCTCGCAGATAGCTAGGTCCCGAGCCATGGAGCGCTTTGAAGATGATAATTAACACCTTGAAGCGCACCCGGAAGACGACAGGTAGCCAGTGCAGCTCGCGCAAGAGCGGTGTTACGTGGGCAAACCTAGAGGTGCCCATAATTGCTCGCGCGGCTGCATTCTGAACTAACTGAAGCCTCCGGGTGCACCTCAAGGGGAGCCCCATGTAGAGAGAGTTACAATAGTCCAGTCGGGATGTCACGAGGGCATGAGTGACTGTGCGAAGGGCGTCCCGATCCAATAGGGGGCGCAATTGGCGAACCAGGCGAACCTGGTAAAACGCCCTCCTGGCCACGGCTGTCACTTGCTCTTCCATAGACAGCCGGGTATCCAGGAGGACACCCAAATTGCGCGCCCCATCCACAGGGGCAAGATGTTCGCCCCCTATGGCCAGCGTTGGAGACAGCTGGTTGAATCGGGCAGCCGGAAACCACAGCCACTCGGTCTTGGTCGGGTTGAGCCTAAGTCCGTTACTTCCCATCCAGATCCGCACGGCTTCCAGGCACTGGCACATCACCGCTACGGCATCGTTGGGGTGGTTTGGGGTAGATATGTACAGCTGGGTGTCATCAGCGTACAGGTGGTACTCTACCCCGAAACCACGGATGATCTCACCCAGCGGCTTCATGTATGCATTAAACAGGAGAGGCGAGAGGACCGACCCCTGAGGCACCCCGCATATGAGGGGTCTCGGGGTCGGCCTCTGCTCTCCTGCCCGCACAAATTGCGATCGGCCAGAGAGGTAGGAGGAGAACCACCGTAAAACGGTGCCTCCCACCCCCAACCCCCCCAGCCGATGCAATAGGATACCATGGCCGATGGTATCGAAAGCCGCTGAGAGGTCTAATAGGATCAGGATGGAGGAACATCCCCCATCTCTGGCCCTCCAGAGATCATCTACCAACGCGACCAATGCCGTCTCGGTGCTATGCCCGGGCCGAAAGCCGGACTGGCGCGGATCTAGATAGTATATAATTAGTATAGTATATAATTAGATAGTATATAATTTTCTACATTATATAATGTAGAAAATCAGCACAGTGAGGAGATATATTAAATCTTTATATAAACTTAATCCTTGATTTATAACTGGATTACTTGGCAAACATTGAAATTATGATAGGCACTCCCCCCAAAAAAGTACTTATAACCTGGAATTCAAAGTCACTCAGATTTGAAGTTACAATAACCAGCATTCCTTCCAGTCATGTGACTACATTTTGGGCACTTGGCAACAGGCCCCCATGTATGGTCATTTGCAGCATCTCATTTGACTCGGATTTACTCTTTTTTTTTTTTGCAAGAAAGCAAGACTGACTTCTGGTTTCGGGCAAAATACCCTTCATAATGAACAATGGGTTCTCTTAATGACCCAACATTAGCTTAACAACTGCCGTGTTTATTTAACAACCGGCACAAATAAAATTGGGTGCATTTACATAATAACCCTCTTAATGATTATCAGGACTTGCAAATGTAATTGCAGGCTCAATTACAATAGTTAAGTCAAGGATTACCTGTAATACCATCAGGAACTTGTTCCCTATTTCCATATTTTGGAATCAGCTTCCAATGAAACCGGTATACAGGTACTCCTTGACTTACAACAGTTCATTTAGTGACCATTCAAAATTACAACACTGAAAAAAGTGACATGACCATTTTCACACTTACGACTGTTGCAACCTCCCCCTGGTCATGTGATCAAAATTCAGATGCTTGGCAACTGACTCATATTAATGGTTATTGCACTATCCTGGAGTCAAGTGATCACCTTTTGTGACTTCTTGAGAAGAAAGTCAATAGAAAAGCTAAATTCATTTAACAACTGTGTTACTAAATAACTGCAGTGATTCACTTAACAACTGTAGTAAGATAGATCGTAAAACTGGGCAAAATTAACTTAGTGTCCCACTTAGCAGCAAAAACATTGGGTTCCATTGCTGTTGTAAGTTGAAACCTGTAGTTTCACTTAAAACTTAAGCAATGGGCTGGAAATGTCGTCCTCTTTCTACATCTTAACCTTGCCCATTCTTTCTGGAAGCACAAAAACAGAATAACTGGACCATTTTCAATTTTTTCCTACCTTCAATTCCTGCCATGGCAGGCAAAAATTGCAACGTTAAATATTAGAGATGTCTGCACATAATTTCCCTTTGCCACAGTTATTACTGAGTGTATCATTATTTTACTATGGATGAAAGGGTTAGTCTAAAGTGAAAAAGGCATTGGCTTTGATCCAACAATCTCTTTTGACCAGCTATTTACATATAATCCTCCAATTTCTGATAGGACAGGTTTGGCACCATGTAGCCTCCTCCTAATCAGGGGGCTACAAGAGCTTTCCATGGAAGCATGCAGAAGTGAAATCTCTTACTATAGTATAATCCTTGTTTGTTATAATTCCATTACCCCGCTTTCAATGACATGTGGCTGCCACAGAAGCTCAACACAATTTGTGGTTGAAATGTCTTTGAATATTAGTACTTATTAATATGTATACAATTTGTGGTAACACAAAAATGGCATAACTTTCCAATAAAGACTCTGCTGCAACATAGGCAGCACTTCTGCAAGGATGCCAAACATCTGTTGTTCTCTACCGAGACCAGGGGTCTCCAACCTCTGATCCGTGGATCAGTACCAGCCCATGGCCTATCAGAAACTGGGCCACACAAGCGGTGAGTGAGTGAATGAAGCTTCATCTGCAGATGAGCGGATCTAGGTTGCACGTTTGAAACCATCCTCCCATCTTTGGTTTGTGGAAGACAATTTTTCTTCTGAAACTAGTTTCCGGAGCCAGAACGGTTGGGGACTGCTTACCTACATGTCTACACAAACCTTGGGTTTTTCAGAAAGAGAAACTATATAAATGGGTGAGCAAGAACTGCTGCACACAGAGTCCAAGAGTTGTTGAGTCCAAGTCTTGTTGAGAATGGCAAAGGAAGAAATGTCCTGAGAAGAACAAGCAACATTTCTGAATTAGTCATAAGTCCCAGTAGAAGAGAATAGATAATTAATCACAGATAATTAGAAAGATGGCATGAATTCTATCTTCCTTCCCATTTTCTGCCTTCCTTCCCATTTTACAGCTTTAGATTATTAATTTAAAACTGGCAAAAAATGCTTCACGACACGGTTGAAAAACAGAGTTATTTAGAAAAATCTCTTGGTGATACAGCCAGATACAGATTTGCCATAGCAGGGAAGCCTGAAATATATAATCTATTCAGGTGTAAGAGGTTCAAAAGTTGAGCACTCCAGAAGACATTTTTCTTCATATCTAAATGAGGTTCTTCTGTATAAAAACCACTGTATGAATATTTTATGAGTGAATTATAAAAAATAATTTTGGCAGGGGAAAAAAAAAGAAATACCGGGTTGGCCCACCAAATTGAATTCTGTCTTCCTTATCATTTCACAGCTTTAGAGTATTAATTTAAAACTGGGAAAAGTGCTTCAAGACAGGATTGAAGAACAAAGTTATTTTAAAAAATCTCTTGGGTGATACAGCCAGGGACAAGTTTGCCATAGCAAGGACACATGCACCCACAATCCATTCAGGTGTACAATTGTTCAAAACTTGAACACTCCAGGTGATTTTTTTTTCATATCTACACAAAGCCCTTCTGCATAAAAACCACAGTATGAATATTTTATAAGTGAATCATAAAAATAGGTTTAGGAAGAAGAAGAAAAATAAACATTGAATTTCTCTGCCAGACTACAGAAATAAGGAGATTTCACAACATAATTCTTATCCAGAAGGGAGAAATAATTATCTATATTAAATGTGCAAATATATATATTATACTTGGACTCAATACAAATATACAACAACACAGACATTCATATTTTGTCTTTTTAGTACAAAATTTAAAAGGAATAATATCTTTAAATATGTATCCAAAGTTATGGTATCTTATTGCAAACATATAGTTTATTCCCCTCATGGACAGTTTTGAAAAGGAATGGGCAGCATAATAAAATTCCTTGTTTTTGAATACAGTGTCTGTATATACCAGAGGTTATTTAATTCACAGCAGTGACAAATCATTTCCCCAACAACAGCTCTTAAGTCAAAGAATGAATTAAAAACACAGACTGTAAAATACAAGCAGATACAATTAGAATATATTCACATTGCAATGAAAACGTGAATAAAATAGAGGCCAACAGCGTTTATATTAATTAGGCACACCGAGGAAGCATTGCCAAAAAGATTTAATTAACTTCTTGCTTTTACCTGTACAAAATCTAGTTGTTTTTTCTACTTGTCTTTCTTTAGCTCCGTTTTCCATGGAAGTAAAAAATCTCCCCCAACCTCAGCGTATCACTTTTCTAGTTTTCGGTTTAGGAATGTTCATTTTAGTCGTCTCCTCCTCTTCCTCCTCCTCTTCCTCCTCCTCCTCTTGCCTCAGATCAACAGGAACTTTTCTTCAATGCTTTTCACCAGCCTAAAGGCAATAAGAAAGTTATATTAGCTCGGCAGATTATGAAACAAATCAAAGTATTTAACTCGTATCAGAAATATATTGGAGAAATAGAAATATGGGTATTTCTCAACTTTTGGCCAGTCACTTGGCAACCATTTGAAAAGATTCTTACAACCTGGTTCCAAAATTCCAATAGCCAAGTTTCCCCCATGGTCATTTTGTAGTGCTCAACAACCAGTCCACATTTACAGAAATTTATAGTTCCATAGTCACATGACCATGATTTTCAAGGTGTTTGTAAAAAAAAGAGTATTTACTTCTGCGTTTTGACAAAAATGCCCTATAGAGAACAATGGGTTTATTTAACAACCACAGAGATGTACTTAATAGCTGCCACAAAAAAAGATTGTGAAATCGGCTTCGATCATGTGGGTGACCTGCTTTAAAACCGTCATGTCTTACAACCATAATGGGCAGATTTTATTACCATCATAAGTAAGAGCCGTGGTGGTTAGAATGCAGTACTGCAGGCTACTTCTGCTGACTGCTGGCTGCTAGCAGTTCCATTCTCACGGGCTCAAGGTTGAATCAACCTTCTATCCTTCCAAGGTCAGTAAAATGAGGACCCAGATTGTTGATGGAAATATGATGACATTTAGAGAGAATAAGACACTATGAAGTGGTATTAAGTGCTATTGCTATCAGTTGAGGACTATGTGTCTATATATAGACAAATATTATCAAACTGTCTATTCTCCAGATAGTTGATACTATCAGATAGCAAAGATATTGTAATCTGCTGAACATGAAGAAAACAAATATCCTAAATATGAACCAATTGCCAAGCATCCAAATTTTGACCACGTGACCTTGGGGATGCTGCAACAGTCATAAGTGTGAAAACCAATCGCAAGTCGCTTTTTTCAACAAGTCTGTCCGGTGGGATTAGTTGTCTGCCACACCTATTCATCTCCGCCCCCTGCCTTTTCTCCACAGAACTAGGGTGGGGCTTCGCTAGCAGCAGTGGCTCTTCCTTCCCAAGGACCGGCCCATGGATTTCTACTGCTCTCCTCTACCTTCTGCACATCTGCATGTCAGGCACTGAACCAGCTGTTCTTCCTCTTCATCAACCACCTCCAGACCTGGGGGCTGTTGACTCTCCGAGGGCTGACAGACAGCCTAGGCTCTGTCTCTGTCTCTCTCTTTCTGTCAGCTCAACTCCCTCTTCCCCCTTTGAGCTCTCAGGTTGCCTTGATGCTGACCCTGACTCCCATGCCTCCCCCTTTGATTCGGCTATTGGAGGGCCACCGCACCCTTGCTAGCAATGCATAGTTCTGGGCGCAACTAAGAATCCAATCTTCTATGACTGTTCCCCCCACACAAACAACTGGGTGAACAGGTGCATACTGTATATTACAACATCTGTTGCTGACTCATAATTAGTGACCTTCATGCAAATTCCATTAATTTAGAAAGCAGCCTAATACCAAATCAGGACATCAGTGACCCTGAATAGCAGTGGCTCCTCAAAGTTTCCAACAGAGCTTTTCCTACCTTGATTTTCTGGGAGACATGCTGAAAATGATGAGTGGTATCTTAGCATGCAAATCAGATTCTGTACTGCTGAGCTGCCGCACCGCATAAGTGGACTTGTGACTCTTTTCTTAAATCAAATCCACTTCATTCTGCTCTACTTCTGGAATGAAATAACTGATTGAATAAAGAATTAATCAAAATGCAAAGGAACTATACTTATTGATTATGTGAGCATGAATTCTGAGTGCAAAGGTGTAGTAAAACCAGAATTGCCTATTATATCCAAACTTCGGACTTTTGGTTCAAAACCAAAAAAAAAAGTAGAGCTCCTATTTGTGTCTATGTCTAGTTTAAAACAAATGCCTATATTTTATAAAGTCATAAACGAGCATCCAAAGAAGACCAGGAGGTCACTTGAAGGAATTATTCTAATTTGAACATTCCATCTGCAATGTAGATTAGAAGATGTAATCCTGGATCATTGTTCAGTTATTCTGAATAATGGAAAAATATAGCTCAGGTGCTGCAAAGAATCAAGTGCAATGCAAACTGAATATATTCTGAATTATGGTCAGAATGATTCTTAATATGACATGCTGGGACATGGGATGAAGTTCCTTGCTGGGAATAAAGAGCACACCAAAAATGTCAAGGATTAGACTACACGTTGGTTTTTATCAGAGGGATCTTGCCTTTAGTAGAACCCAGCTAAAAATATTCAGCAGAAAATTCAAGAGTCACATATTGGCTTATTCACTGTTAGTGAATATGCTGAATTAGAAGCTGCACTTGAATGTATCACTGTATAACATGGCACACAATTATATTTGAACTAGTTTTGTATCTCCTTCCCTCTACCTCCAAGACCGACCTCCGCCTCTTCCGCCAATGTCTAAAGACATACCTGTTCCAACAAGCCGGCCTAGCCTAACCTCCCACGGGGACTTTTAGTAAGTTTTAAATTGGGTATTTTAAAATTTGGCTTTTAGCATGGGATAGAATAGTTTAATATATATTTTAAATTAATGTATTTATTTTTTGTATTTTGTATGTTTTTAAATTTTTAAATTTCCCTGGGTCCACTATGGAGAAGGGCGGGATATAAATATGAATAAAATAAAATAAATAAAGATCTTTATTCATATGGAAAAGGCTTAAATACTTTAATGGTGTGAAGGGACATTATTTTGTCAAGAAAATTACAAATTGCACTGCATGTTGGCATTTCAGCTGATTCCTAAATGGTAGCCCATGTCAGGGTGACTTCTGAATGATTCTGCCTGCCATTTTATTTTGACCTCATAGAAATAGGTTAAGTACTATGGAGACTGTTTCACTGGCAGTGGGGTGTGTGTGTGTGTGTGTTTCAGTATCTCTTATGACTCACACAAATTCTCTTACACATTCACACATTACACACTCACCGTTTCTTCAGATTGTCTTTTAGATCAACATCACATTCTTAATAATAATGAGCATTGGGTTATGTAAAGATCTTAATGTGCCTTTGACCTCTTAAAAATTATCTAATTAATCCAGTGACAACTTCCCTTTAATGTATGTTCATGGAAGATCATTTCATCCTTGATTGGATTGGAGTTACATGGCAGATCAGATGAGGTAGCTGGCAAGTTGCCATAGAACAAGAGGGAATGGTTGCCCAGAAAAGCACTATTGCTAGATATTTAAGAATACAGGCAATCCTCATTTACTGACAGTTCAGAGTTACAACAACACTGGAAAAGTGCAACTTACAACTCAAGCTTTGGGTACTTGGTAATAGGAATGTATTTGCAGAAGTTGCAGCATCCTGGAGTCATATTGAATGCCACTTCCAAGCTGGCTTCCGGCAAGCAAAATCAATGGGGAAGCCAGTCTCAGTTGTAGTCGTAAATTGAGGACTATCTGTATCAAGTTAATCTCTGTCCCAAACGTTTGGCTCAAATTCATGAGCACCTGCACAACACTTTGTCTAAACATGACTAAGCTCTACTGGAAACCCTATTCTAGGCCTTCCTTCCTTCTTTCTTCCCTCCCTCCCTCCCTCCCTCCCTCCCTCCCTCCCTTCTTTTTTCTAACTCTACAGCCAGCCACCTATACTAGAAATGTGTGTTGGATGAGCTGCTACTATATATTGAATGAAGACGCTTGAAAGACAGAAGGAAGATTGACTCCCAAGGCAAATAGCTGATTAACCAAACCTAAGCCTAGACCAAGAAAATAATTTGTAAAAACACATTAGAAGCTCCCCACCCCAGCCCCAATTTTCATGAAGATAAAAGAAGGAAGGTAAACAGTACAATCATATTGTAAGATTTGAATAGTTGTTCTAATAAAAAGTAGCTTTTTGTACGTGTGGAGTCTGTTTTTTTATTTGGGTCCTGCTAAAAGGGCATAAACTTTTGGCAATTCCCTACAAAATAAAAAGCAATACATGTGCTGAATTAGTACTGAATTAGAAGCATGAGTAATTACATAGAAGCTATAAAGAACTTGCTTAGTGTCACCCTCAGCATAGGTCAACTCTGGACTTTGCGATGGGCTGTCATTATACATACAAAAGAAAGGAATGGTGCATATGGCACTATGGCTGGCACTGCTTTTGCCAGTTTGAAGAAAGCAGCCTTCTCCTGGGACAGCATATCATGCTGGGCTTTGCTGGAGTCAATTGGAGGACTAGAATTGGAGGACTTCATTTGCCTTGGATAAGAACAAGATTCCCAGTAGTAGAGTAATGTCTCTTGGTTAGTACTGAATTTCTTGTTTTGTTTTCTCATATGTGAATACTTTTCTGTCTGTATTGTAAGGTGGCATTCTTTAGTTTCACTACAGTTTAAGATACAGTTTTATCTTTAAGAAGATGTTGGATAGCCATTTGTCTGAACCAGTAAAGGGTTTCCTACCTAGGCAGGGGGTTGGACTACAAGACCTCCAAGGTCCCTTCCAACTCTGCTATTGTATTATTGTATTAGTTTGTTTTGTTCAACAAATCCTTTCTGTTTCTACCTCAAGCATGGGTCCATTGGCTTTGAATCCCCAAAATTAGTGACCTCCTTTTGCTGTGGTGCAACAAAAGATTGGAAATCTAAAAAGTCCTATGTTAGGACAAAAGGATTTCTCCAGATATCCATGACTTTGGTCATTTTAACTTCCAAACTGAGGCCCTTCACCTGCTACTTAAGGTATCCTGGCAAAGAACAGAAGAAGAGAAAAAACCTGAGAAGCATAGGATGGCTATATATCCTAAGTTCCAGTTGGATTCCAGAAATGTCATCTGTTTGAAGGGACATTTCATTGCAGTCCTGTTTAAGGTCAGAATTACTGATAGGATAAAACCCATACGGAGGTTTTAGTCCAACCCAATTTCAAGATGAGAACACTTAAGAAGGAAGGGTAAAAAACACCCATCCAAAGTTGTACAGCTGACTGAGCAAACACACAGATCACTGGTCGTGGTTTTCCACACCACAGTGAGCTATGTTGGGCTTCTATTTTAGTTATGGTAACCATTTCTAAAATTTAACCTGCAAATATAAATTTTAAGTAAATCATGCTTATTTTGAATGGACAGATTAGTTCAGGGGTGTCAAACTTGATTTAATTGAGGGCCGCATCAGGGTTGTGTTTGACCTTGGGTGTGTGTGCGGAGTGGGCATGACCAGAGGGGTGGCCAGCTTGACACCACTCGTGTTGGAGGTGCCTGTGATGGCCCAAGTGCTCTGCCAGAGAAAACAGTCTCTCAAGCTCCGTTTTTGCTGGCAGAGGCACCACAAGTCAGTCATTTGCTGTTTCCAGGGCAGCCCTGCAGGCCAGAGCTAAGCACCCCATGGGCCAGATCTGGCCTGGGGCCTTGAGTTTGACTCCCCCGGATTAGATATTTCTAGCAAAAAAAAATACAAGCTTGACCTTTTAGATCCCAGCTTTTACACATTAATTTCAAAACAAGAAGCCTTGTCTTAAAACTGGTAAATGTTTTTTGTTTGGTTTCATTTTGTAACCTGCCTCAACACTTATGGTGAGAGGCTTGGTTATGATCAGTCGAAATTTGCATAGGTACACACAGACATGTATTTATGAATACATGATTTATTTTGCGGCCATATCAAACAATAGATAGAAAAGACCTGAATGAACCAGGTAAAATTTTAAAGATAAAAAGAAGCAACATTTCTTTCATGTCTCAAATTCAAGGGCATTTTCTGTTTCCAGAATAACAAGGTGAGATTAATTTTCTAGTTTTCTGTAGCTCTCCTGTGCATAGCAGAGATGTTACTTGATATGTGTAGAAGAAAAGAATTACCCTTGTAGTTTCAAAGAGTCAGTGTTGAAATGATTGCTTATAAAGAATATCTTTAACAAGTATATGTCTTGCTGGTTTATTGTTAATGTAGATTCTAACATTTACCATACCTATCAAAGGAGCATTTTAGCCTTCAGTTTCCCATTAAAGCCAATGAATGTCACACTGCTAAAATATACTCAGTTCATTGGAAGTGTACCAGTTGCCATGCTGGGTGCCTGGCAGTCATGAAAATGTCACAAAGGGGCAAAAATAAGCTTTAAAAATATAATTAAAGTGACAGTCGACAAAAGTCACTAGAATGGTGCTGTAGCTGTAACCATAGCAACGGATACAACACAAGAAAATGAGCACTACATAGTAGAACGAAAAGGGTGCATTCAATAGGGAAATTAAGAATTTCACCATGTTAAGGAATTGTGGGAATCCTCCTTCTCATTAATTTATACAACGGGTTTAATGAACAATGTGATTTGTTTGCATTATACCATGACAACCTTGTGAAATAATAGTGTTTCTCACTTTTTCAAACGATGGCCCATATCTGTTGAGAGTGATGTCAAAATGAACTAAACTTAATTGCAGTTTGATTACTTGAAACAAATGGAATACATTACTCACAATTAAGTCATAAAATGAAAGGCTTACTAATAATTGAAGGCTACCCACAAAGGCAATAGCAGAAGGTACATGTGAGGCCATATGTTGAATGGTATTGAATGTTCAGAAAAGCCTTATAAATCTGAATTATCCTGTAATGAAGCCAAATTATATGGAAGCCTTGCTAAAGATGCTAACTTTAATATTTAATTTATAATCCTTCAAGTCTACAAAACAAACAAAATTCACTGAACCATATAATGGAATCATATGAAAATGTAACAAGTGAATACAGGATATGTCACAACGCATAACTAAAATATAGCTAGGACATAAATAGTTTTAGACTGATATGAAAAGAAGTGATGCATGTAGAAGAAATGAGTTAGAAGTAGCTCATTCAAAATATGAGATCCTGTTTGGTATAGTGGTTAAGGCATGAGGCTAAAAACTGGGAGACTGGGAGTTTTAGTCCCACCTTAGCCACAAAGCCAACTGGGTGACCATGGACCACTCTTTCTTGGCGCTAGAAAGTAGACAATGGGAAACCTCTTCTGAAAAACACCACCAAGAAAACTCATTCAGGTAAAATCATACAGGATTGAATGGAAGGGTGGGGGAAATCAAAATTTGGGATGAAAACCAAAAAAGAGCAAGTCCAAAATTACCTCTTCTGGTTTTAATCTATATAAATAAAAATGTAACAAGAGTTTGTTCAAAACCGCTAATCTCCGAAAGTACTGCACCGATCGCTTCCAAATTTTCTCACAACGTTCCTTTCAAGTACAGCCCCAATGATATATATGGATTGTGTACATGTCACACCTGTGCCAGGTACACGCAACGGAAATGTAAAAAATTGTAAAAAAGGTAGGTAGATGGATATAGAGAGAGCAGTGGGCCGCAGGTGTTATGTCATCCTTTATGACATAAATACTCTGTCCACAAGATTCAAAGAGAAACACAGTAGGTAGGTAGGTAGGCAGCTATAGGGATAGACGGAGGGAGGAATAAATGCAGTAGGTAGGTAGGTAGTTAGGTAGGTAGAGGGAGAGAGGGAGAAATACAGTAGGTAGGTAGGTTGGGGGTTATATGGTGGTTGTGTGTACTTTTGTGGGTGTGCAGGTGTAATAATAATAATAATAATAATAATAATAATAATAATAATAATAATAATAATAATTTATTACATTTATAAACCGCCCCCTCTCCACGGAGGGACTCGGGGCAGTGTACAGGAAAATTAAAAAAACATCTAAAAACATACAAAGTTAAAAACGAATTAAACCACCCTGTACAAGAATTTAAAACATTAAAATTATAACCCATTAAAAACCAAATACATAATTTGCAAAAAACAGACTGGGGCAAGAAGCGTCGATTAGGCCAAACCGGCCTGATGGAATAAATATGTTTTTACTTTTTGGCGGAAGATGCGGAGGTCCATGTTCGTTCTAATATCTGGGGGTAGGTCGTTCCAGAGGGTCGGGCCCATCACAGAGAAGGTCGTTCCCCTGGGCGTCGCCCGCTGGCATTGCCTGTCTGTGTGAGCGAATCGGCCGAAGGGATGTATGGGGCAGGATACGATCCCGCAAATAACTAGGTCCTGTGCCATGGAGCACTTTAAAGATGATGATCAACACCTTGAAACGCACCCAAAAGGCCACAGGCAGCCAGTGCAGCTTGCACAGGAGTGGTGTTACATGGGAGTATCTAGTAACTCCCATAACTGCCCGCGCGGCCGCGTTCTGGACCAGCTGTAGCCTCCGAGTGCATCTCAAGGGGAGCCCCATGTAGAGAACATTGCAGTAGTCCAGACGAGGTGTCACAAGCGCATGAGTGACCATGCGAAGGGCGCCCCGGTCCAGTAGGGGACGCAACTGGCGCACCAGGCGAATCTGGTAGAATGCCCCCCTGGCCACGGCTGTCACATGATCTTCTATTGACAGCCGAGAATCCAGGAGGACGCCTAAGTTGCGCACCCGCTCCACGGGGGCTAGATGTTCGCCCCCAATGGCCAGTGATGGCGTCAACTGGTTGAACCGGGGCACCGGTAGCCACAGCCACTCAGTCTTGGACGGGTTGAGCTTGAGTTTGTTCCTTCCCATCCAGATCCGCACGGCTTCCAGACACCGGGACATCACTTCGATCTACACACAGATTGGTTGGCCATTTAACCAGACTGGGCCACAGCAACGCGTGGCCGGGAACGGCTAGTATTAAATATACATACATTCTATGAAGATTATGCTAAAGATTATTAATGTATAGAAAACTCTTGCAGTATATCAGACTCAATAGTTTACCCAACAAAAATGAAATTAATCAAAAGTCTCCATAGAATGATTAGAAGTACCTTCTTAATTCCTCTACCTGGACAGAATGGACAAACCATTTATCCAAAATGGTCTGAGGATTCCTGCATCACACAGGGAGTTGTATCTCCCAGGTCCCATCTAACCAGGGGTGAAATCCTCCCAGTTTGGCCAAACCGATAGGGACGATTGTCATTGGTTCTGTGAACCGGTAGTAAAAAAAAGCTTCCAAGAGTTGCATGGCTCAGCTGTGAACCGTGTGATTGTCAGAAGCTTTTTTCCTGCTTTTTAAAGCATTTTTTCCTCTCTATTCGCTCGAACCAGCAGGAAAAGAATGCGTTAAAAAGTGACAAAATGTTGGCCACGCCCACCAGGTCACATAACCCACCACTACCAAGCCACGGCCACAGAACCATTAGCAAAAAATTTTAGATTTCACCACTGCATCCAACCCTATGAGTCTACAATTCTCCAGAAAAAACAGTTACAGTCCCAAAGAAAGTACAAAATCAAGGTGGTAATTTCAGAGATGTGATTGAATTTGAAATGCCCATAATTGAAAATATAGAACTCCTGCTAGAGCTTATGTATAAATTGCTGCTGGAATCTGATTTGGAGACAGAACAAATTAAAGATGGCATAATCAAACGGTGCAGAATATAAACAGGACAATTGATCTGCAACAATGGGAGTATCAATGGAAGATCCAAAAAAATCAAATCCAATTTGAATTAACAATAAAAGGTGTCCTACCACTGATACATTACCCCTGTAATGAGTATTACATGGACAGTATTTCTTATTATTCCCATTTTTTACCTGAATTGTCGTTTTCGGTTTGTTTGTAATTTGTGAATGCAGAAAATCATCTTCAGTTGGCAACTTTATAAGTGTAGAAATAGCTTTTTTTTAAAAGCCTGAACTTTTGTTTTATGCACCTAAAATCCTCCAAATGGTCTGGATTACAAATCCTAGTTATAGGATTTTATATCCTAATTGGAGGAAACTGAGCCAATTTTGCTCTTCAACAATGTCTTCCTAAATATAAGAGGTTTCAAGCCTATAACCTGGAGATGCGAGAACCAAACCAATGGTGGGTTCCTACCAGTTTGGACCGGTTTGGTAGTGGTTTTGCAGCCTGGGTTGCTGGAATCGGCAGCGACCTAGGCCCGTCACACCCCCAAACTGATTGTCTGGGTGGTGCTATAGGCAGTGCCATATTGTTTTTAGCTTCTGCGCAGGTGCAGAACAATTTTTATTGCACTGTGCATGCGCATGCAACATGCATCAACCATGCATTGCACATCAAGCATGCAAAGCACACATGCATGCATGGCGCACACACAAGCAAAATGGCAGTAGTACCTACCGGAACCCACCCCTGAACCAAATCTAAAGACAGTAGTAATGATTTATTTTCTGCAGAGGATTATTGAAACTACATACTGCATATAGATGAACTCCCAATGTGCCATTCAAGGAAACAATGCACAATAAATTTCTTAGATTGGAAATGAACATTCAGACACATGTAGGAAAAAATGAGAGAGACAAGCTCAGGTGGGTTAAAAATAATAACATTCTGGATGACAACAAATTGAAAAACCTGATGCAGCTTGTTTATTGACTGCAAAGAGAGCTCTCACCCAGGATTCCTCCCTAGTGGTCAATTTGATAGTTGCACTATCAAATGCAACTAACTTAGCAAATGAATGAACTTTTCATTACAACACATTATTGCAATGGAAATGATCAGAAAGATGAGGTAGGTTCAGAACAGAGCCTGAGATTATTGTAGTGAAATATGGCCAGGGTAAAGAGGGGAGTCAGAAGATCACCCAGGATTCCTTCTGATGTTCTGATGCTTTGAAGCTAAAGATTTAAGTGAGTACATTTCTCAGGATGGATGCCTTGAGGCTATGAGTCTCAAGATCTAATAGGGGTTGTGACAGTGTTAAACATAACTATAAACCTGATGTAAATCCTAAATTTATAAATCCCTTTGGGGTGTGATTACATAGATATACGCGTATGTGAACATATACATATTAAAATGAATCAAAAGTAACGCCTTTACCTCCATAACTTTAGTTTAGATTAGGGATATTTAAATATTAATGGAAATGAGCTGTTTGTTATCTGTGTTTACTTTTTCCACATAATTGTCACTGTTCAGTCAACCAACCAGAGACAACTTTTTAAAGTCGTAATAAAAGAATTCCGAACTTTGTCTCATCTGTCAAGGTCTGAGAGTGTTTTTCATTTCTTCCTTTGAGTCAAACAGATGCCTACAAAGATATTCCTTCAATTCTGAGAAAAGGTGGAAATCACCTGGTGCTAAACATTGGACAGTATGGAAAATAAGATAAGACAATAAGATCCAAGTTTGCCTTTGTCTCTTGGGTGGCTTCTGAGGCCTAGCGCTGTCATAGTGCAGCAAAATGTCCTTCTTGCACTCTGCTTAGTCATTGTTTCGAAGTTTGAGTGTTATCTGATTTGATAGTGGTGCTAGGTTCAAGGACATTCATTTGAATAACAACATTGCATCTTTTAAACAAATCTCTATAGTCCTGATTTTTCTTTTCCAGGAGCCTGGATTATTGAAGGAAAGATGAAAAGAAGGACCAGGGGAGACATGATAGCAGTGTTCCGATATCTCAGAGGGTGCCACAAAGAAGAGGGAGTCAAACTATTCTCCAAGGCACCTGGGGGCAGGACAAGAAGCAATGGGTGGAAATTAATCAAGGAGAGAAGCAACTTAGAACTGAGGAGAAATTTCCTGACAGTTAGAACAATTAACCTCTGGAACAGGTTGCCTCCAGAAGTTGTGAATGCCCCAACCCTGGAAGTCTTTAAGAAGATGTTGGCTAGCCATTTGTCTGAAACGATATAGGGCTTCCTGCCTATGCAGGGGGTTGGACTAGAAGACCTACAAGGTCCCTTCCAACTCTGCTATTGTATTGTATTGATGTTCTGACATTTTATTTCTAGATCATACTGTTGAGCTCCTGTTGTATCAGCTGTCATGGTGCTGTAACTTCATTTTCAGTGCATGACAACAACTGCTGGCAAATTTAATCTTTTGAAGCTTTTATCTATGGGTTGTTGCCTCCATGATCCATCTTTCTCCCATATCAAATCTTTGATCTTCTTATATCAAAGAGCATAAATAACATCTCCAACACACTCCTGTAGGATACCAAGAAAGTCCAGTTGCCTTTTGGAAAAGCACCTTTGAGACAACCACAATCTGGATGATTGAGAATTGCCATAGACATATTGGCTAAATAGCTCTATCTAAAGCTAGTTTGATGTAATAGGTAAGATGCCAGCCTAGAAACCAGGACACCGTGAGTTCTAGTTTCATCTTTTGTGTGAAACCAACTGGGTGACTTTGGGCCAATCCTTCTCAGCAGGCAATACACTTCTGAGAAACCTCTCCAAAGAATTGCAGGGGGCAGTGCCAGCAGAAAATATAACTAGAAGGCAAAACTTTCCTATCTATTTATTGATTGATTCTTTCTTGTGCTTTTGGGGACGGAGGGACAAACAAAAATTTCTCTTTCATTCCCTTTCTAGTTTCTCATAGTTTAAGTATGGTTTTTATTCAACCTGCAAATGGGTCTGTGCTGTTGATATATTAGCATGATTTTTAATGCTGCCTTTTAAAGGCTTGTTATTTGTAATTATGGCACTTTGTAAATACTTAACGCATTATGTGTTTGGATGGATGAGCCATGAAGCTGAGGGAACATGCAATACTTTTCACAAAGCAAGTCAGTCAATGAATAGGCATAATTCTATTATTTGACATGACAAATTCACCTCTCTTGGCTGTAGAAGTGATATTTCTGCATGGGTCTTTTCTTTCCATGCTCAACCTCTTCTAAGCAATTGAAATTTAATGGCAAACTGTATGACAACTGAACTGAGAGAACCTACAGAAGCTGAACGCTTTGTACCTCTGGCAGTAATAAATCATAGATAGTCCTCTGACAACATGACAATTATAACTTGTGCCACTTTTACTGGGTGTTCTTTATAAGCCATGAAGAGGGACAAACCAACACCCTGAAGGATTAGCAATCTTACTAATGGCAAGGATAACATATTGGCAGCTAAGACCACCAGAGCATAGCTGAACCTGCTTTGCCACTATGGAGGAGACAATAGGAGCGTCACTTCATCTAACTCAGATTGCAGTCCCTCTCATTCAGTACTATCTGCCTCTGACTCAATAACTTTTAAAGATGGAGAACAAGGGTATCAATGGCTATCATGATGGATGCCTAAGGACACCCTCCGGGTTGGAGAGATAGGCAGGATATCTCTCAATGCCATTTGCAGGGAATCATAAGCAGGTGAAGACATCTGCTTGGGAAGACCCTGAAGCAAATGGGGAGCCACTGTGTGAGACAGAATGCTGGACTGGATGGGCTGTGGCCTGTTCCAGCAAGGCTATTCTTATGTTCTTATGTTCTAAAGATATATGCACTCCTAACACCTCTGAAAATGCTTGTGAAGGCCAGTCTGGGCTCTCTAACGATGACTTTCTAATTTTATCTGGGGATTCTAGATAGTGAAAATAGAATCTTCTCATGGAAATCTTCAAGCACCAGTAAAACTTATCATGATATGAATGGCTGTACAGAGATTATATGCCTCTTGGAAGGGACCTACCTCAGAATTTTTTTCATTAAAAATTGTCTTTGTGTATGGGTATCTTTATGATATTTGACAGTACCTGGGCTACAATACTGGCTACACTGGGATCATAACAACTTACACTGAGTTCAATTGGGCTTTACTTCTAAGTTAACTATAAGATTGTATCTCTACTCCACACCTGGGCATTTGTTTCTAAGCAAACATGCATTGGATTGGCCTTATATTATTTCGGAGAAGATGCAATACAAGTGGCCCTAATAACCTACAAATAATTTGGATTATACTGGACTACTAGCATTGCTTTATAAATCAGCCATATTAATCCGAAATTACTAATATTCCAACTTCTTTAAATACATGTAGGTAGGGAAAAAATGTGCAGAATCTTTTTGGATTATTTTAATGGATCTTCTTTGCTTTTTTTCTAAACCAGTACCCCTAGATAGGATATTTAATTTCTTATTTTTCATAGCATGTCATAATAGTACCTTTGGAGCCTAGAGCCAGTCTCAATCCATGGTTTCTTATGTCAAAGTCAACTGTTATTAAACATTTCTGTAGGCAAGCGAAAAGAGAAATCCAAAGGCAAGGAAAGAAACAGGTAATTGAGAAGTCTTTCCTGGGGCATTTTAGTAATTCATGGCAAAGAAAACTATCATCTCAACTTGGGAAAGTCAGTTTGGGGAAACCGTAAAGTTGAAATAGGAGAGAAGTACTTTCAGACTTAGAAGATTCTGTAAATGTACAATAAAGTAGTGTCATATTCATAGTATTAACATTGTTTTAGTAATCTTGCAAATCTGAAAGTATAGTGTAGAGATCCAGTGACAGTTGCAAGTGCAAGGGTGGGTTGTAAGCAGTGGTGAAATTCAGCCGGTTCTATCCGGTTCGGGTGAACCAGTAGCTCCACCCACCCACCCAGACGTCGTCATGTCCCATTTTTTGAAGCTCACATTTGAGAACTGGTAGCAAAGGTAAGTTGATTTCACCCGGGGTTGTAACTCACTCTTTCCAGTGGTGTTGTAACTTTAAATAACTATTAAATGAATGGTTATAAATCAAGGACATGGGAATTGGAAGAGTGAAAGATGACAAAACAAATGAATGAAATCTGTTTTAGTGACTTTTAAACTTCAACTCTATTTACTTTGGAGGGAGTAAGCCTAGCTGATATAATAAGTACACCTTTTCTCCATGCTAAGACGTATTATGATTTGCACTTGTTTTTTTTTTATTGTGGTTTATAAACAAAAATCTATTGGGTTATAATGGAAATCATTGTTGATTATTCAACAAATCATGGTTAAAATAAATGCTAATTCAGTGCAAGGTATGGAACCAGCAAGTGGTCTTATATCTAAGCAGAGATATATTTAGATTACCTTTATGAATGAATTTAAAAATGTAATACATTTTAAAATTCATTCATAAAGGTAACAGATTAACATTACTATTTATTTTATTTATTTATTTATTAAATTTATAAACTGCCCCACTCTCCCCAAGGGGACTTAGGAAATTAAAATAGAATAAAAAGACAAACATGACAATAAATAGTACTAAAAATAAATTAAACCCCTCTACCCTGTGCTAAAAAAACCTAAAACCATTTAAAAACATTACACTATATTAATGGATGACAATTTTCTAGATTCATTTCAGTTGTAAATTTTTTTTTTAAATGCTTAGGTTCTTGAATTTGGGAGATGATTAAAAATGCAATTAGCCTGAAGACAGAATGGATATAGTGATTCTTGCTGTATCAGTTAATGTTGTAGATTCTGGGTGACTAATGGAGAAAAATAATGTACCACTTGCCACATGAATGATGGACGTTGTTAAAAAAGAAGTAAGTTCACAGAATTGATTTTTCTGTGTCAGCTTCCTGATTTTGCGAGCTGCCTTTTCTCTTAACAGTCTGACATTAATGTTTGGGCAGAGACTTCCACCCTGTGTTTTTCAAAATAGAAATCAAATTAGAAAATATAATAAATGATACAAACTTCTTCAATGCATACCCACGTGTTATGCAGCTCTCTAGATTTTCAAATGCACTGTAACACCTGAAGGCAGCCAGGCCTTTTTCTGGCATCCTACAACTACCTTTGCAGTTTTTCAATTGTTGCAAAGGGTGGAGCAGGCATACTTGTGCTCCCACATACTTCCAAAGTGCCTTTTGAAGACTGAATCTGAAGAACTACAATACTTATGGATGTGTGTGCAGTGCACTGAATGGGCATTGGGTATGTCCTTGTGTGTACCTGTACACTAATCTGAAGAATTTCTTTGCTTGTGAGAGATCCAAATGTAGTAAGTACAGGTAATCCTTGACTTACAACAGTTCATTTAGTGACTGTTCAAATTTACAACGGCACCGAAAAAAGTGACTTAAGACCATTTTCACACTTATGACCGTTGCAGTATCCCCATCATCAAGTGATTTACATTCAGAGGCTTGATAACGGCTTTATATTTATGACGGTTGCAGTGTCCCGGGGTCATGTGATCCTCTTTTTACGACCTTCTGACAAGCTCAGTCAACGGGGAAGCCAGATTTGCTTAACAACAGTGTTATTAACTTGACAACTACAGTGATTCACTTAACAAACGCAGCAAGAAAAGTTGTAAAATGGGGCAAAACTCACTTAAAACATTTCTCACTTTGCAACATGAATTTGGAGGGGGGCTCAGTTATGATCATAAGTTGAGGACTATCTGCATTCCATATCATGAGCTTTCAACTAAACACAATTGCATGCTTATAGCCCTCAATTGAGAGAAGCACTATTAACATTTTCAGCTTAAGTTTCTGAAGGAAAAGTCTGGAAGATACATCACCCCTGGTTCTGCTCTGCTACTATCAATATCTTTTTTTTATTAGAAGATTTTATGAAGATTACAGACAATTTCTCCCCCCCCTCCCTCCCCCCTCCCCAGACTTCCCAGAACAAGCACAGGGTATAACATTCACAAGCATAAGACTAAAATATCTTAACAAAATAATACATGCATATTATCCCTAGTTCTTTAACTCCTTATAACTCAAAACATCATAAACATAAACTACTTAAAAATATTTCATTCATATGCTATATAAACCTTCTTATTTGGATACTTTTTTTGCATATAATCGATCCATCTCCTCCATTCTAATATATATATCTTTCATTTGAGTGGTCTTTAAGATACGATGAAATTTTTGCCATCTCAGCCAAATGCACACTATCAATATCTTTAAGATGTTACAATTATTGACTTAAAAAGAAGAAATTCATTAAAAACCTTACAGGAGTTGAGACAATGGTCTTTTTGGAATCAAGAATTTCCACTGAATGCTTCATACAAAGCTTGCTGTGCATGAATAGAGACAGGCCTAGTTTCTCCATATTTACAATTAAAGTTCTGATAAACCACCAATAGTGACAGAAATAGTTCCATACAAAATTGCCTGAACTCATCAGATTTGTAAGATCCATTTCTTAATAAATAAACCCTCTAACCAGTTTTCCTGAAGAACCACACAAGAGAGTAATTTATTTTCATTTCCATTTGTTAAAGATCTGTGTCATAATGAGACTCCTCTTCAGATCTGTTCTTATTCTGAATCTGTTTGTTTACCATATATAGCTTCTTCACAAGTATTTCTCAAATTATTTCTTTCTGCTAGATCAAAAGATTAGAGCAGGTTAAACCTAAATCAAATTTCTGAAGGCAATTAAGAGAGCTGACTACTCAGCAGAAGTATTTTTTTCAGCAGTAAGAAAAGAATGATTTCCTTTTAATATAATTATAAAGCAAAAAAAAAATATGAAATCTATTTTCTGTGCTCAGTCGTGCTGTGAAAAAGCAAAACGAGTAAAAAAAAGGCTTAAACACAACTTGCTGTTTAGACTCTGACTACAAAAAGACTATTCCTTTACATACATTTTTTTTTCTAAAAAAGAGAAATATGGATTTGCTGTTCAAGTATAAAGACTATAATCTGGTATTTTGCAAAAAAAAAAAAAAAAAAACACCACAAAACCCCCTTTTAAATAGTAGATGATATAAAGTTGCTATCTTCTCCATGCTTGCCCTGTCTTCCTTGTCTTTCTGAATTAGTCTTGGGGATTTCCACGGCCTTAAAGTTAAAGAAGAAGATGGTAACATTACTATAGTATAGCTCCAACCATCAAAGTTGGTAAGAGATGGGAGAAGTTCCATTTTACTGTGCACTCTGCGTACTTACTCATCCAGTATGGAAGTGGGGTATGAATTTTTCCAGTTCAAAATGAATAATGAATTGCAAATTGAATTTGTAGTATGTATGTATGTATGTATGTATGTATGTATGTATGTATGTATGTATGTATGTATGTATGTATGTATGTCATATTTCTCAACTTCCATCTCTCTCAAGATAGGAGTTTTATCCTTTCCTCCCTATGATCTTAACCATTTCTCTTTTTCTACCAATGTTGATATTAACATTACTTCTAACATTATGTCTAAGATTGTCATCAAGTCTTACACCATCTCTGCAACCATCACAGTCTCTGGGAAATACAGTACTTTGAACAAAGTACTGGAAATTGTGTGTGTGGCCTTGGCCCCGGGCCTCTACCTGCTGATGCAGAAGTTGCCCTGTGAATTTGAGGGTGTTAGGAAAATGTTTGGGATGGGACCCTGTGACCTGAGGAGGGCTTGGTTTCTGAGGAGGATTAGTGGTAAGTGGAATGCTAATAGAGAGAAATATGATGGGAGACAGGAATGAGCCAGACTGGTACTCATATGAAAAGGTAAATGAGGGATGGGTGACGTGAGGTGAGGAGGGTGTGGGGCCCAGTGGCAAAGCAGATGCAAGGCCTGTGGGGATCCTGAAGAGAGAGAAGTGGAGCACATGGTAACTCAGAGTAGGAGAACCTTGGGAAGCCTGGAGCAGGTCTGCATTAGGCATCCCAGGGCTTCCCCTAGGGCAGGGGTCTCCAAGCTTTGCAACTTTAAGTCTGAAGGACTTCAGCTCCCAGAATTCTCCAGAAAGCAAAGCAAAGCTGGCTGGAGAATTCTGGGAGCCGAAGTCCTTCAGACTTAAAGTTGCAAAGCTTGGAGACCCCTGCCCTAGGGCAGTGGTCGGCAAACCGCAGCTCGCGAACCACGAACTCCGGCAGCGCCCAGGCAGCCGCAGCCTCTGACGGTTCGCTCGCTCGCTACAGGGGGAGGCAACCGCAGTCTCCCCAGCTGACATGCCGGGCCCTCCGCTGCCTCAGGGCGGGGGGGGGGAGGAAGAGAGGAAGAGCCGCACCCGAGGGGCCAAAGAGGGACCTGGTGGAAACGTGGCCGGCTGTCCTGCCCGATGCGCTCGGACGGCAGGAGCTGCGTGTCGCAGGGCTCGGGGGCAGCAACAGCAACAGCTGCCTGCAGAGGCCGCCGAGCTGTGCTTTCTGGGGCTGGCTGCCGCGCGGGGCTGGGAAGGAGGTGGGCATGCGGTGCCCGGACAGCCCTGGCGGCGCTTGGGTGGCCGTGGCCTCGGGTGCCGCATGCCCACCTCCCTCGCTGCGGGAGGAGGCAGCCGTGGCCTCACCGGCTGGCATGCCGGACTTTCCACTGCTTCCAGGGGGGAGGGGAAGGGAGGGAGAGAGGGAGGGAGAGACTGACATACAGAGAGAGACAGAAGGGAGGGAGGAAGAGACAAACAGAGAGAGACACAGAGAGAGAGGGAGGGAGAGAGGGAATCAGAGAGAGAGACACACACACACACAGACACACACACACACACAGAATGACAGATGGGTGGAGAGAGGAGAGAGAGACAGATAAAGAGAGAGATAGACAGAGAGAGACAAAAAGAAAAAGAGAGAAAGAGAAAGAAAAATAGAAAGAAAAAGAAAGTGGGAGAGAGAGAAAGAAAGAAAGAAAGAAAGAAAGAAAGAAAGAAAGAAAGAAAGAAAGAAAGAAAGAAAGAAAGAAAGAAAGAAAGAAAGAAAGAATTTTGGTTGCTAAGCAGGACCGTCGTTAAGTGAGTTTCACCACATTTTCCAAGTTGGCCACACCTACCCGGTCACATGACCGCTGAGCCAGTCCCACAAAACAGGTCACACCTTTTGGCTCTCAAAAGAAATTTCAATCGTGGTACTGTTGATATTTGGCTCTCTTGACTCCTTCTGCCCACCACTCCCCTAGGGCCTCTGAGGCATTTCATATTGCACTTAATTACACATCTATTTGTTTAATGACTGCCTCGTGAAGAGTAGGGATGAGGAATCATAAGTGAGACCATCACATGGGTGCTTCACTTAACAGCCATCATGACTTTCAACAGTAGCAAGCAAGGCTTCATTACAGTCATGGGTCAAGTACTACCTATATTGCTATAATCTTGTAGTGATTGTCTGGGATTAAATTCTACTAATCTCAGTAACTCAACAGATATATTGCACAATTGGCTTTAATGCTAAGCAATTTATTCAGTAAGTTTATTATATTATCGGTAGTAAGAAATTGGGTGGATCTTGGAAATCCGTTAGAAAGGTAGGATTCTAAGCCATTAGATCAGTCCGATTCTTTTTGATATCTATTGTATTTATATATATATATATATATATCCTGCCGCTTATCCTGACAGGTTAAATATACCATACAGTAGCTTTGAGGAAAGAGCTACATTCTAATGGAATGACAGGAAGGAGCTGCCAAGTCTAATTGTTAAGGGGATTTAACTGTCAGAACTAACATTTCCAGATGATTACAAAGCTCAGGGACTTTATCCTGGGGTAGCTATGCTGCTGTCTGAGTTTTGATTAACCAATCAACAGCTCTCTTTTCTATTATTTAAACCCCCAGTCCAACTCACTAAAGCAAAGCATTATAAAAGCAGTGTCAATACTGTACAAGATGATATAAGACCATGTCAGTAAACAGCCAGGTAATAGAGTTGTCAGTTATGAAAAAAGAAAAGAAAAAAATGATGCCTATATTGCTGGAAATGAGTTCATTTTCACACTTTCTGCTTTTTTTGTTTTTGGATTAAATCAAAGCAACTGCATGGTGGCTGAGGATTTTGGATATTCGAGTCCACACATCCTCAAGTTGCCAGAGTTGAAAAAACACTGATTTGGGGAAACTATGGATTTTAATGACAGAGTGATAGAATGGAAGCAGAGAAGCAACTTGGCCTTGTGATGATATATTATGGCCAACTAGGGAACACAGAAATGGTGGTCATATTAGCAACCTGTTCCCATCATTATGAAGACCGAAGAGACTGCTGCAGATACTTGATATTGAAGGAAGTAGAGGAGTAAGGGAAAACATTTGCTTTGAACTTTCCCAGACATTCCCTTCTATTGGAAATGAACATGAGGTGTATTTTGCTTGTAGTCCTAAATTAGCTTGTTTGTATCAAGCAGAGTAAAGAATATTGTTCTGTTACCATTATTGAGGGGGTGGTACTATCTTATTATTTGTAAATCAACACCTGGAATGCGCTACCTGACTCCATTGTTACATCCTCAAACCCCCACAGCTTCAACCTTAAGTTGTCTACCGTGGAACTCACCCCATCCCTAAGAGCACACCAGCATACCTACGTCTCAGTCCTACTGTCCCCATTTATTTGTATTCATTTCCTTGTGCATGTCCATGTTTCTACTTATACCTGTTATCTTGTAAATGTTTGACAAAATAAATAAATAAATACATAAACATTGAGCAAGGTAATATACATACATACATACATACATACATACATACATACATACATACATACATACATACATACATACATAAGACCAGTCCTGGTGAGGTCAAAAGATATCATATACAATAATGAGTTGTGCTGATCTGAGAATGGAAGCCACAACTGAGCCACTTGTAAAATTGTTCCCATTGCTGGTTATATCTGTGCAATACTATCCTATATTTTCTGTTCAACTCTGCTATATTTTGAGGCTGAGAAAGGAACAATCTCTCTTTATGAGAAGTAAGCAATTCCACAGTCAGAGAATTGTGAACTCAAACACTATTCCAACCTTTTAAACCTCTGACTCCCATTAATTACATAAATTTTATACCATTTTGATGGCAATCCTAGCATTCATTATCATAATCTTTTTGAAATAAAAATTACCCTGGTCTCATTTAACCCATTTATTGACCCTATTCTGATGGTGAGCTGTAAAGCATATTTTAGAAAACGTGGACTTAGGCTATTCTTATTTATTTCTGAAAAATTAAATTACCGATAGCTTTGAGATATACTGAAATTATTATACATAAATCGATTACATAGGTTGATAACTTTCTTGGGTGCGGTCCTATTTTTATTAAAGTACCATAAGCTAAAATACTATAAAATACAAGACTTATGGTCTGTTTAGATGATGATTACTGCACTCTTAATTTTTGCATTCCCAAGCAAACACAAAAATAAAACATTTTTCAATCCCGTGGTTGTGCTTCCATTAATGGCTAGTGGACTTTATAGTCTACTCTACAGGGACACACATTATATGACTCCCTTCTATAGTTTAATCATGATTGCAATGTGACATTGTAACATACCCTTGTCATGGTCAGACCACTCACTTCTCCGACTCGACTTTCCGACCGCTGCTCCCCTCCGCGGGGAGGCGGAACCAGAGTTACCAATCTGGTACCGCCCCAGGCGCTTGATGGACCCGGATGGGTTCCAGACAGCGCTTGGGCCATTTCCTGTATCCCTGACCCGCGCCCCGATGGAGGACCTCACGGCCGCATGGAATAGTGCGGCCGTGGGAGCCTTGGATCGGGTCGCGCCCTTGCGGCCTCTCTCGCGGCGGCGAACCACCCTGGCTCCTTGGTTTACTGAGGGGCTGCGGGTGATGAAACGCCGCAAGAGATGCCTAGAGAGAAGATGGAGGGCTAGCCGCTCTGAATCTGACCGGACACAGGTGAGAGCCCATTTACGGACTTACATTGTGGCGCTGAGGGTGGCCAAACGTCATCATTGCGCCACCCTCATAGCATCCGCAGAAAACCGCCCTGCCGCCCTGTTTAGGGTGACCCGTTCCCTCCTTCAACAGAGGGAGCGGGAAGCCCCGTTACAGGGTAGGGCAGAGGAATTTGTGATTTTTCTGCAGGAGAAAACCGCCCAGATACAGAGTGAGCTAGCCACCATTCATGGCCCAGTGGGATGCCACGAGGGAGATCTTGTTTGGGAGGAGTTTGACCCCGTTACTTCCGAGGATATGGACAGGTTACGTGGGCGACTGCGAGCCACCACATGTTCATTGGACCCGTGCCCCTCCTGGCTTGTACTGGCATCCTGGGAGGTGACACGAGGCTGGCTCCAAGAGGTTATCAACGCATCCTTGAGTGAGGGTTCCTTGCCTGCCTCCCTAAAAGAGGCTATGGTGAGGCCCCTCCTCAAGAAGCCCTCTTTGGACCCAGCTCTTTTGAACAACTACCGTCCAGTCTCCAACCTTCCCTTCTTGGCGAAGGTTGTTGAGAGTGTGGTGGCACAACAGTTTCCCCGTCACCTGGAGGAAGTTGACTATCTAGATCCGCGCCAGTCCGGCTTTCGGCCCGGGCATAGCACCGAGACGGCATTGGTCGCGTTGGTAGATGATCTCTGGAGGGCCAGAGATGGGGGATGTTCTTCCATCCTGGTCCTATTAGACCTCTCAGCGGCTTTCGATACCATCGACCATGGTATCTTATTGCATCGGCTGGGGGGGTTGGGGGTGGGAGGCACCGTGTTGCGGTGGTTCTCCTCCTACCTCTCTGGCCGATCGCAATTTGTGCGTGCAGGAGAGCAGAGGTCGACCCCGAGACCACTCACATGTGGAGTGCCTCAGGGGTCGGTCCTCTCGCCTCTCCTGTTTAACGCATATATGAAGCCGCTGGGTGAGATCATCCGTGGTTTTGGGGTGGAGTACCACCTGTACGCTGACGACACCCAGCTGTACATATCTACCCCAAACCACCCCAACGATGCCGTAGCGGTGATGTGCCAGTGCCTGGAAGCCGTGCGGATCTGGATGGGAAGTAACGGACTTAGGCTCAACCCGACCAAGACCGAGTGGCTGTGGTTTCCGGCTGCCCGATTCAACCAGCTTTCTCCAACGCTGGCCATAGGGGGCGAACATCTTGCCCCTGTGGATGGGGCGCGCAATTTGGGTGTCCTCCTGGATACCCGGCTGTCTATGGAAGAGCAAGTGACAGCCGTGGCCAGGAGGGCGTTTTACCAGGTTTGCCTGGTTCGCCAATTGCGCCCCCTATTGGATCGGGACGCCCTTCGCACAGTCACTCATGCCCTCGTGACATCCCGACTGGACTATTGTAACTCTCTCTACATGGGGCTCCCCTTGAGGTGCACCCGGAGGCTTCAGTTAGTTCAGAATGCAGCCGCGCGAGCAATTATGGGCACCTCTAAATTTGCCCATGTAACACCGCTCTTGCGCGAGCTGCACTGGCTACCTGTCGTCTTCCGGGTGCGCTTCAAGGTGTTAGTCATCATCTTCAAAGCGCTCCATGGCTCGGGACCTAGCTATCTGCGAGATCGGATCCTGCCCCACACATCCTCACGACCGATTCGCTCCCACAGAGAGGGGCTTCTCCGGGTGCCGTCCACTAGACTTTGTCAGCGGGCGACGCCCAGGGGAAGGGCACTCTCTGTGGCGGGCCCGGCCCTCTGGAACGACCTTCCCCCTGATATTAGAACGACCACCGACCTCCGCTCCTTCCGTGTAAAACTGAAGACCCATCTCTTCCGACTGGCCGGCCTTGAATAGTTCTCTCTGTCTTTTAACGATAAATTTTAATGGGTTTTTTAATTGTATTTTTAGCACGGGTAATTTATTTAATTCTATTTTAGTAATGTTTGTATTATCGTATATTGTTTTAATTATGCCTGTGCACCGCCCCGGGTCCCTGTGGGGAGAGGGTGCGGTTAATAAATTCTAATTTATTATTATTATTATTATATATTCATGTTAAAACATAGTTTGAGATCTCTATAATCTAGCTTGGTTTTCCATTCCTGGCACTGGTAATTTTTCTAACAGTTGCTCAGCAGTCCCTGTCAAATATTCAATTATTACCAACATTTCCAGGAACAGCACCTAGAAGGGGGGGAAATGGCAAGAGTAAGTATCAAGCTAAATTACATCTAGAGCAAAGGTAAAGACAACCAGCCAGAAAGGCACAAGATTAAGGACCAATATTCAAGGCAGGCAGCTGGCTCTTGGTTCATCATGAAATATTTATGGAGAATCGAGAGAAGGAATCTGAGAATTTGCTTGTAGCTCTGCCAGGCCCTTGTGCAAAAATCAGTCAGAAATGGTTAGTATCAGATGAACTTGAATGTTTATTTTTCTTTGGGGAAACTAAGGAAAGTCAAGTCTAAACACTTGTGCCTCAGACTCAAATTTATTTTATCTTCCCATTGCCTTGGTTGCAGCTGTTCCTTCTGCTCCTCAAGGTTATTCCTATTGCCCAGCATCTTATCTCAGTGGGTTCAGAAGAGTGTTTTGGTTGTTGATCATAAGTTATACTATGTTCTCTTCCATGGCCATTTATTGTATTTCCAGACTCTTAATGATTTCTCAGCTTCTTTCCAAACAATCATCTGATGATCTATGGCTGCTCAGCCTGCTCATTGGTGATTTTGAGAGGATTTCTTCTTCATTCAGATATTTTCCTAAAGGTTTTTGTACTTTTACAAATATTGGGGTTCCCCCAATTCTGGAGATAATCTTCCTTTTTCGTAGAGATGGTTCTGTTTTTTGCATAAGTTATCATTTAATATAGAGGTATAGTATTTATTTAATTGGAAACTATTTGTGTAAATCAGGGGTGTCAAACTCAGGGCTTGGGGGCTGGATCCAGCCCACGGGGTGGTTAGATCTGGACCACAGGGCTGTCCCGGAAACAGCAAAAGACACGCAGTCTCTGCTGAGACTCTGTTTTTGCCGGCAGAGCACTTGGGCCAATACAGGTGCCCCTGTTCGACACCCCAGGATAACCTTGAGTAGAGTATTATTATACGATGCCGTCGAGGTGCTGTCCCGGTGTCTGGAGGCCGTACGGGGCTGGATGGGTAGCAACAAACTCAGGCTCAACCCGTCCAAGACCGAGTGGCTGTGGTTTCCGGCACCCCGGTACAGCCAAGTAACTCCAACACTGGCCATAGGGGGCGTACAACTAGCCCCCGTGGAGAGGGCGCGCAACTTGGGTGTCCTCCTAGATTCCCGGCTGACCATGGAGGACCATGTGGCGGCCGTGGCCAGGGGGGCGTTCTATCAGGTACGCCTGATACACCAGTTGCGCCCCTTACTGGACCGGGGAGCCCTTTGCACAGTCACTCAGGCATTGGTGGCATCCCGGCTGGACTACTGCAATGTTCTCTTCATGGGGCTCCCCTTGAGGTGCACTCGAAGGTTGCAGTTGGTCTAGAATGCGGCCGCGTGGGTAATTATGGGTGCCTCAAGGCAATCCCATATAACACCTCTCCTGCGCGAGCTGCACTGGCTACCTGTGGCTTTCGGGTGCTGAAGACTATCTTCAAAGCGCTCCATGGCTCGGGGCCTAGCTATATTCGCGACCGCCTCCTGCCCCATACATCCCTTTGACTGATCCGCTCCCACAAAGAGGGCCTTCTCAGGGTACCGTCGGCCGGGCAATGCCGGTTGGCGGTGCCCAGGGGAAGAGCCTTCTCTGTGGTGGGCCCTGCCCTCTGGAACGACCTACCCTCCGATCTACGCACCATTGTGGACCTCTGCCTTTTCCGCCAACGTCTTAAAACTCATTTATTTCATCAAGCCGGCCTAGCATAATCCCCTGTTCTGACTTTATAGGGATAATTTTATAGGGATATTTTTTAAATTTTAGAGTTTTATTAATTTTAGCACAGGGAATATTTAATTAGTTTTTAACAATTTTGTATTTTTGTATGGTTTTAATGATGCCTGTGCGCCGCCCTGGGTCCTTTTTTAGGAGAAGGGCGGGGTATAAATTTAATAAAATAAAAAATAAGAAATAAGAAATACAAAAGTTAAGATTCATTGCTACCAAGAGATAACTGTATTATTTATCAACCAAAACTCTGAGTAGAAAGAGAATATGAAGTTCAACTGGAAAGGAAAATCAATTAAACAGAAAACTTTCTAGAAACAAACTTCAACAAAAGGAGGTAAGTGTGAAGAACATCTGAACAAAGAGCTTATAAACAGGGTCAGTTTATATTCCAGAAGAAAAGCTCTAATTAGTTAATCAAAGAAATCAAATAAAGTGAGGACAAGAAGGTAACAATTGCTATTAATAACTTAAGTGGAACAGAATGTGAGACATGGAGGAATATACAATATACACATATATGTATGTTTTAATATGCAGCAAAGTAATGAAAACAGTGATAGTTAGTGGGATGCAGGAGGAATGCCTTGCCTATTCTAGTTACCATCGTTTAGATTGAGAACATTCTTCCTCCAGAAATTAGGATAGTCCTGGGACCTGTTGGCCTTTTGTTTTTGTTTTAATATTTTTATTGTATAGTTTTCTTCATTTTACATCTCATTTTCAGCTTTGCAACAACTCTATACCGTTTTTTATCCACAGGTTTTTTTACATTTATATATGCTATTATATATACATTGTGTAGTTATCATTCTAGATATTTTTTACATTTTACATTTTTGTAACATGTTATCGTTATATGCTATTATATACAATAAGTATTCTTTGTTTTACATTATATTTACACTTATTTCTAAACTCTAATTCATTGATCGTCTTTCATTATTGGTTCATCTACTATCAAGCCAATTATACCATATATCCCAAATTAAATAGTATTCAGTTTCTCTTTTGTCCCATCATTATGATTTCAAGATGGCGGCGCGCTTAGGCGCAGTGGCTTTGAGCTCCTGGTGTCACAGCAGACTTTTCCATCAAAAACTCGCTCTGAACCTACTGTGAATTATAGAGAAACAAACATATCAACTGTGATGTCCACCAGGCAATGCCAGCGGGCGACGCCCAGGGGAAGGGCCTTCTCTGTGATGGGCCTGACCCTCTGGAATGACCTTCCCCCTGACATTAGAACGACCATGGACCTCCGCTCCTTCCGCCAGAAACTCAAAACTCACCTGTTTCATCTAGCCGGCCTGGCCTAATTCCATGCCTCCCGCCTCAGTTTGTAATTTCAAATTATTTTATTTGGTTTTAAGGTTAATTTTTTAATTTTTATAAATTTGTACAGGGGATTATTTAATTCGATTTTAGTTTATATGTATTGTTGATTGTAATAATTTTTTTTTTAATTTTTACCTGTACACCGCCCCGAGTCCCTTCAGGGAGAGGGGGCGGTCTAGAAATCCAATAAATAATAATAATAAATAATAATTAGGACAAGTAAGAAAAACAAGTTTCAGGCAGAGAAATCCTCAAGAAGAAGCCTAGATCTGGGTAGTGGAGAATTTTTAAAACCCATGTTGTATCGTAAACAAAGCCTTGATGAAACAATGATTGCAGATTCTTCACGAAGTTTATGTTCTGTAATGGTGGCACCATTATTATCTCTTGGGAATATACAAGGGGCAACTGCAAGAATTGAAATGAAGAAGCGGAGAGCACCACCCCTACCAGTAATTCCATCCTTTTCTGTTGGGAAAGCTGAGAGAGAAGACAAAAAAAATGCCAAGTGCGATTCCTCAAAGTTCATTGCAACAAGAAATAAAAAAGAAAAAGAGACGTGCTCCTCTTCCACCAACTCCTAAAATGCCAAACAGATTTGAATTTTACACACATAATAACTGGTGTACTGACAGTGGGGTTGCTTATACACACTGTCCTGCAGACGTGGGGTTGTCAACTGTCATTTGTCGGCCATTTTGTTTGCCTGGAGAGATTCCTGTTGTGGCTGTCACTGCTGTCTGTATTCCACCTGATGCAAATGTTGGCACAGCGCTCGAACCAATCTCATTGTAATTTTATTACAATCTTATTACAATGACAATAAAGATTATTATTATTATTTCCATTGTTAATGTTGTGTCCTCGACCTGCGACCGGTCTCGAGTTACGACCGGCTGCAGGTCTTCGAGGCTGCCTCTGGGAAGCCATGGAGACAGGCTGTAGCAGGCCGGCTAACCGACAGACACGCCTGATTGGCTAGGGTGCGCCTGGCGAGAAGCCGGCTCTTGCCGCAGCCTGATTGGCTCCCCGTTTGACAGCTCCATATATAAAGAGCTGTCAAACGCGGGAGCCCCTGTCTACCGCACCTTTTCTTTTACTGAACCAAATCTTCTCCTGTAAGCCTTGCCTACCTAATAAAGCTGCCTTATTGAGCAAACCTGATGTGGACCCTCTCTTTGACTGAAGATTCAACACTGGCGACGAGGATGGGATCAGGCAGAGCTCATTTTGAAACAGCATCCGAAAGATGCCTCACGAAAAATTCTCTTTTTGTTCGCGGTACGATCACAATGGGATCGTTTCCTCCGCTCGACCCCGTCGACGCGGCCACGGAAACCCGGGCCTCCTCACGGGCCTCCTCGAGTGCCTTCCTGCTGGCCAACGACGACCAGGCCAGGAAGCTCGATCATCTCTTGGGCTGCGGCGGCCGAGACCTCTTCGAGACCGCGCGCGCCGCAGCTGCCCCGGCAGCGGTCGGCAACCTGCCGCGGGAGACCCTGGTGCAACGACACTATGCTCCTGCACACCGCTTCTCCAGCAGACAAAGCCTGCAGAAGCAGCCAGGGCCTATGAGACAGCCGAGTCCTCGGCTCTCAATCGTGACCGGGAACTGCAGCCGCCTCCACGCGCGCGCCTCGCGTGTTTGTGCTGTGGAAGGGAAAACCTTCCCCGGAGCGACTGCCTGTTCAAGGCCCCCACCTGCCGCCGCTGCGGCCAAGAGGGCCACTTGGATGCAGATTCGCCAGGCAACGCCGCCTGCACTAGCAGCAGCAGCTGTCCGCCTGCCTCGCCTGGCCCAAAGACCCCGCCCAGCCGGGCCGGTCTCCCCGCTCTCACCACCTACAGGCAACCATCGTCGGCCTGCCTCAAGCCGACCTCGACGGCCGGACCTCCACATCATCGGCCGCCACACCCCCTCGCCCTGACTCACCGGTCCTGACGACTCCGCCTCTTCGGGTAGGCCCTCCGATGACGTCGCCTGGAGCTACACCCCCGGCTGGGAGGAGCTACCACGGGCACGGCCTCCTCCTCGGCTGCCGTTGAGACTCTGGACGATCAGAACGGACTGCGCATGCTCCACTCACCTGATGGACAGTTCTTCGCGCATGCGCAGACCGAGGGGGGAAAGGGGTGTTGTGTCCTCGACCTGCGACCGGTCTCGAGTTACGACCGGCCGCAGGTCTTCCAGGCTGCCTCTGGGAAGCCATGGAGACAGGCTGTAGCAGGCCGGCTAACCGACAGACGCGCCTGATTGGCTAGGGTGCGCCTGGCGGGAAGCCGGCTCTTGCCGCAGCCTGATTGGCTCCCCGTTTGACAGCTCCATATATAAAGAGCTGTCAAACACGGGAGCCCCTGTCTACCGCACCTTTTCTTTTACTTAACCAAATCTTCTCCTGTAAGCCTTGCCTACCTAATAAAGCTGCCTTATTGAGCAAACCTGATGTGGACCCTCTCTTTGACTGAAGATTCAACAGTTAACCTATCCATCTCAGCACAGTCTAATATTTTCTTTGTTACCATTTCTTCAGAGGGTATATTTCCATTTTGTAGGGTCCTAAAGACTTGGTTCTGTGTCAGGGTCTGAGGCCCCAAGTGTGAGAAGAGTCTATTTCTTGGGACTCTTCTAAAAGCCATTGATGGCAATATCTTCCTCAGTTGCTTTGAGTTTTAATTTTTATATTTGTGATGGACATTTACTTTAAATTGACTTTACCATTGTTCCCATCCAGAATCATTTGTTGAGATGGTTGGCCTTACAAATTGAATAAAATCAGTAAATGCAATGAATGTGATTGCAGTTATGAAATCATAATATGCTGCAAACTGAATGGATGGTAATTCACAGAGTTGTAATCAAAGAATAAGAAAAAATATTCAAAGGAAAGATTTAAGCCATTTCTTTATTAGTAGTATATATTTGAGCTCACAAAGATACTGTTAAAAAAGTAAATTTAGGAGATTTCTCCTTATAAGAGAAAGTGATGGATGATCCCCCCCCCCCCCCATATCTAACCATAATGGACTTCTTAGAAAGCTAGGTGAGAAACTCCTAATGACCTCTTTCTAATGCATAGAGCCAGAATGCACTGTCCTTCCATTAGGCTGTTTGATCTATGACCATGATGGTGAACCTATGGCATGTGTGCCACAAGTGCACATGGAGCCATTTCTGAGGGCACATGAGCCATTGCCCTAGGTCAGCTGCAGTGTGCATTTAGCACATGGACCACCTGATTTTCAGCCTTTGGAGGGCCTCCAGAGGGCCAGGTGAGGCCATTTTCGCACTCCCCAGGCTTCAGGAAAGCCTCTGAAGCCAAGGGAAGGTGAAAAATGGGCCTAATGGAAGTTTGGAAATGGCTATTTCCGGCTTCCAGAAGACCTCCAGGTAGCTAGGGGAGGCCATTTTTGCCCTTCCCAGGCTGGGTGGTGTGTGTGTGCACGCATGCGTGGGGGGTGAGGCAGCGGAGGGGTCATGCACGCATGCATGGAAAGTGTATGGGGGATTGAATTATGGGTGTGGGCACACGCATGTGTGCTATCACCCATGCATGTGCACTTTCGGCACCTGAGCCAAAAAAGGTTAGCCATCACAGATCTATGAAAAGCCAAGAAGCATACACAAACAAATTACAAACACATTAAATTAAAAATTAAATATATGAAAAATAAATAAATATGGAATAAATATTCTACAACTGATAATTTTTTTGATAAATGTTTGGTCAGTCTTGACTTCTGGTAACTACCTGAACCAACTCCTGCAATGTTTTTGGCAAGATTCTCAGAAGTGGTTCAGAAGGGCAGAGAGAAAGTGACTAGCCAAGGTCATCCAGCCACCTTAAGGAAGGACTAGAATTCAGGATCTACCAGTTTCTAGCATGATGCTTTAATCTCTACACCAAACTGTCTCTCTTGGGAAAAAAACAAACCTAGGCTAGTTTTATTAGCACTGGGCCTCTCTTATTTCTTAAAACCTCACTTTCTTGTTCTATTCTTTCTCATGTTTCCATTTGCAAGATTTCTTAGTTTGGTTCTCCATTCTTTTGCAAGTTGAAAAACACCCAGTCCCATTTTAGTTTGTGGGAGGTTACCAGGGTTCCTTGGGGGGGCGGGGGAGATGCAGTGGCTCAGTGGCTAAGACGCTGAGCTTGTCGATCAGAGAGTTCAGCAGTTTGGCGGTTTGAATCCCTAGCGCCACATAACAGAGGGAGCTCCCATTATTACTTCTCCCAGCTTCTGCCAACTTAGCAGTTCGAAAGCATTTAAAATGCAAGTAGAAAAATAGGGACCACTTTGGTGGGACGGTAACAGAGTTCCGTGAGCCTTTGGCGTTTTGTCCTGCCAGGCACATGACCACGGAGACGTATTTGGACAGTGCTGGTTCTTTGGCTTTGAAACAGAGATGAGCGCTGCACCCTAGAGAGAGGAATGATTAATACGCATGTGCGAGGGGAACCTTTACCTTTTTAACAGGGTTCAGTCTGGGCAACACTGATTATTCTAAATGAAGAAAAGACTCTCTAAAAAGATTTCAGACCTTATTTAACAGTATTGCTTTAAATACATGGATTACAGGTAGTCTTGCAATATCATTATGGTCAGCTATTAGCAAAATCAGGAATGTACTAAAAAATTTTTTTGATAATAGAATGGCATTTCTTCAGAGCCAGATTCTCACAAAAACCATTTTTATTGACATTAAGAATAAACCAAAGTCAATAGGAAAATTACAGCCTAATTTAAAGTATCAAAAACTTTTCACAGTCTTAAAAGAGAATGCATTCAACTCCTTGCTATTCTAGTGTGTTAATATGTAAACATAAATAGACAATGTTTTAACATTCAAAAAACAAACATGAAATATGTGTTCCTTTGAACTTGAGAAGTATCACAAAAGGAAAATACACAAGCTTTAATATTTAAATATGTTGAGAATGAATAAAATAATAAGTGTTGGCTCAGGTAAAAGGGTTATCCTTACCACTAATTATCACTTTCTTTTTCATTTTGCTTCAGGTAACAGTGATGACAAAAAATCAAGCACCATATCTTAATTCTTTTATTTTATAGTCTCCAGCTTTCTATTATCCCTGACATAAAAAATAAAACAAATGCTTCAAGAATAAAAGTACTTATATTAGAAAGCATTTTTTTTCAACTCCATTCTACTAATGACTTTATTGTGCTAAAAATGGATAATTTGAAATTAGGAAGAATGGATGAAAAATAAAATAATGCCTAAATGATAGTTTTCTGGAATAGAAATCCAAAACATATTTAAGTAAGACTTCAGCAAAATTTCTGATGCACAGCAAACTGTAAGACCAGCTATTATGTCATTGTTACATTTACAGATGTAAATATCTGCCAGATGTGATCATTATGTTTTCCCATAACGAGAATCCAGAATCTGGAACACAAATGGTATTTTAGTTAGAGGAGGCACACATTATACTATGTATACAGCTACATACTAACAGCATATTTTACACTAAGTATGGTCATTCAGAAAGAAACACTTGTTGACTTCAACTGAACTTTCTTCTTGGGCCATATGTATAGAATTATAATCATATTTTCTTTTTCTTTGTTAAGGATAAAGGTTTTTATGGCCTTTCTGAACTTCCAGTAGGCCCATTTTTCACCCTCCCTGAGTCTCTGTATGCACCCTGCACTTATTTGCACCCAAAATGGGCCGCATGGGGACTCCTGCGAGGGAAGGGGTGGGCAGGGCCAGCCAGGAGTGAGATTTGGGGGTTCTCCGGACTGCACAGAATCTTAGCTAGAGGTTCTCCCAAACCCCTGCGAACCCCCAGCAGCCCACCCCTGGTCAAGGCCCCTAAAACTTTCTTAATGATCCTATTTTACAGTTCTCCACTACAAATACTATAGGTTATGGACACACCCAGAGCCAGTGAAACAAATGCAACATTTTAGATAAGGCTGATGTAAGTCCTGTTTATTTCAGTGAAACTACTGTAAAAATGAATGAATCTTTGTATAGTTTGAATGTTGGAAATTTGTAGTGCTCCTGGAAGAGAAATATTGCATTGTGGAAAAATGCCTGCATGCTTGTAATAAACGAAACACTATAGAGACAGTTACCTGAATGTATGAAATTTTAAAACAAAGAAGGCAATTGGACCGTGTTTGGAGCAATTAACTCTATTTCTCCATACACGTCCTAGTGGGTTCAAAAATCGAGGAAAAGACTAACATGCCATCCCATCCTTCTTTACAAATTACAGATCTCACTTGTTTATATCTGCATTCAAAAATGATTTGATGGAAAGACACTATAAAACAGGTGCTACGAGATGAATAACAAGATGAATAACAAATAACAGGTCATTGGCCTACTTCTCTGTATGCTTTTTAAAAAGCAGATCTGTTTCAATCCTACAGTTATGGCATAAAAGAATTGATAATTAACAAACGGTTCATTAGCTGTTCTCCCCAAGCCCGAATATTAAAAACAACTTTGAAAAATTTTGATAGCTTGTCTGCATTCTTTAGTATCCTTAGAACATGTAATGAATATAGATGACCAAAGATAGACTGCCTGTCATTATCTGATAATGTCAAAGCCATGGCAACTTTAGAGTTCATGCTGGATAAATTATCCACGTTAGTAAATTGAGCTGCTCTTTTAAGGCCTGGCGAAAAAAAATGGAACTGTCCATTGTAATTGTTGCAATAAAAGTAATTGAGAAAGAGAGTGAGATGGGGGGAAAGAGTTTGTATGAAAGGAATATATGTAAAGTACATTCTTCAAACTTCTCCAGACATTGTGGTTTACTGGAATGCTTTGATCCTTTCTAGTAGCTTAATAGACTAAGGAGTTCTACATATTCAAACATATTCTGCTCAAGTTAAGGCAGAAGCAAACCTTCTCAGTAGATTAAATTTTCTGGTGATGCCAGGTTATTCAGTTCTGCTCTCAATTGTCTATCCTGTCTATTAACGTAATGTTTTATTAGAGAAACTATGCTAAATCTGAGTAACTGGAACAATACCTCTCAGGCTCATAATTCATTTCTTCAAAAATTAAAAACCTTGTATTCATTATCACATTTGCTGGTAATACTTAATGCCTTTAAATCAAAATTGGAATAACTGATTTTGAAAGATAATAAATTGGTTGAAATGAAGAGAACTAGGAGTCGATGGGCTGCAGTCATCTCTGAATGCAAATTTTGGGCACCCAGAAGAATGCTATCAAGGCTTACACTAGATTCGATGGGATCCTAAGAACCGTTATGTTGGACCTGCAAACTGAGTGTTGCTGACTCTTTAGCACCTCGTGATGCATTACAAGGTGGAAGTAGGGTTCAAATATAAACTTTACTCTGTGTCCCTTCTTTGTCCATCATTCTTTCTATCCAAGACATTGCTAATTTCTTCCCTCTTCAATTTCCCCCCAGTACACTGTACAAACAACACCCTCTTTGACTCGCTTCTGGTAGAATGTAGTCAGCTAGGGGCTGCACTTTGCCTATCCCTGTATAATATCTATCTGGTAAATAAATCATTCCATCATCATTATAAAGCTTGTTCTACTCAGGCTAGATTGTTTATATTCAAACAAAGAATACTTCAATGTACATCATATGTAGCCTGCTCCATTCTAATTGTCATTCAACCAGCTCTCAGTCTCTTTCCTTTTCCTATCATTCTGGACTCTCATCCCCCTGCTGTCTTCAACCTCTATTAAATATCTAGAATAATAATAAATGGTATTGTCTTAGCCAGCAAGGAGAAAGAGAACTGCAAATGGATATGAATAATAAAGGTGGGATACTAATGTACACATACATACATACATACATACATACATGCATAACATAAATAGTGGGACAAGCTGCAGCAAACCCAGTGGTTCTTGACTAAACATTATTATTGCTGTTGTTAAATACATTGTGGCTTTTTTTTTTACAGAAGATGGTGCTGCCAACCTTTGATCTTACTAGTAGACTTATCCAGAGGTCCTGCAGTAAGTAGATTGATCACAATATCTAACAAGCTGAAAACTTCATAAAGGGGAAAAGTTCCACAGAAACTCTGGACGACCAAACCAGATTTACAAAGTACCAGTCTAGTAACAGAGTCATTCTCATCCTACAACACCAGAGTAATTTTGAGATTGAGAATGAAATTGGGAAAGTATTGGAAGATAAATACGTTAGAGTAACAGTTGATTTCCACAGCTTTTACATAGACTGAAAAAAACGCAAAAGAAATGTTGGACATTATAGGCCATGTAATGGAATAACAGAGTTGGAAGGGATCTTAGAGAGCTTCTAGACCAACCCCCTGCTCCAGCAGGAAACCCTATACCATTGATTGTCCAATCTTCTCTTAAAAACCTCCAGTGTTGGAGCACCCACAACTTCTGGAAGCAAGTTGTTGTTCCACCAATTAATTGTTCTAACTGTCAGGAAATTTACCTTTTTAGTTCTAGGTTACTTCGCTCCTTGATAAGTTTCCATCCATTGCTTCTTGTCCTCCCTGCAGGTGTTTTGGCTGACTCCCTCTTCTTTGTGACAGCCCCTTATGATATTGGAACCAGAGGTGGGTTGCAATTTTTTTACTACTCCCACGTGTACACGATGGGCAGGTGGGAGCTTCCCACCGCCACTACTACCAGTTCGACCAATCCAGGCCAAACCAGCAGCAACCCACCTCTGATCGGAACACTGCTATCAGGTAAGAAATGCGGGGGGAAAGACATGTGATTTAGCCTGCTTTTCCCTTAAAATCATTCTGAGTGCCTCTTGATTTTATTTTGGCTTGAAACCCAGAGCAATCCACATGTTTTGGGATTTGTTTTTGTTGAACTATAACAGAACCTGCGACTTAGCAGAATTTCTGGTAGGCAGTAAGATATTTTTTTAAAAAACTGAAAAATCCTTTTTGTGAACACTCCTGTAGAACAAATTAGATCGAAGGGGGAATAACGTGGTTTCTGGAAACCTGGTTTTTGCCTCATTTACCTTCTAAGCAGATTCGAAGAGCCGAATTGTTTCATTAGAGACTCTTCAGCAAAATTGGAAGTACTACACTAAGGGAAGAGGTCCTTGTGTGAGACTAAGCTGGAAATGCCATAATTAAGATGAAGCAGCACATAACCAGAGAGGGGGGGGAAAACCAAGAATCTCATTCAAAGGGTCCCTTCAGAGAAGTAGATAAGAAGAAAACAGGTTGATAAGGAAACAAAGGAAAAATGTCACCTGAACGAGATAAAAGCAGCTGGGCCTGGGTATAAGCCTCCTTGAAGATTGAGACATACTGCCAAGGTAATCTTTATAGATTTCATAGAATCATCTTGTTAACACCTCATTTTTCCAGTTACAACATAGGTGCATTTTTACAAGGAAAGAACTGTAAATTCAACATGAAAATGAATTACATCACTAAAATAGCTCCAATCATGATAAGAAAGTGGACCATTTTTAATTCATAAAAGAAGTACTAAGTGATGGGCATTAAAATAATTTTATATAGATTGCTACCGGTTGTTTTTGCTGCTGCTTTTTTTTTAATGTTAGCTCATCATGCTTGCTAGAAGCACTTCTGACACTTTGGTAAATGTGCATAATAAAATTCCAGTTAACAAAGCTGTCTGTGTAAAGTGTCCTAAGAAAATGGATAGTGATGGTATCATTACATTTATTTAAACCAATGTTTAAAACAGTTAGTATTCTGTTGCAGTTCTTTTTAAGACTTGAGGGTAGCAACAATACTTGAAATTATGGGGGCCGCAAGGTCTACCTATGTAACACCGCTCCTGCGCGAGCTGCACTGGCTACCTGTCGTCTTCCGGGTGCGCTTCAAGGTGTTAATTATCATCTTTAAAGCGCTCCATGGCTCGGGACCTAGCTATCTGCGGGATCGGATCCTGCCTCATACATCCTCACGGCCGATTCGCTCCCACAGAGAGGGACTTCTCCGGGTGCCGTCCACTAGACTGTGTCAGCGGGCGACACCCAGGGGAAGGGCTCTCTCTGTGGCGGGCCCGGCCCTCTGGAACGACCTTCCCCCCGATATTAGGACAACCACGGACCTCCGCTCCTTCCGTCTTAAATTAAAAACTTACTTTTTCCGTCTGGCCGGCCTGGGATAGTCCCCCTGTCTTGGGGTTTTACTGGGTAAATTTTAGTTTAGTTAGTTAAATGGGATTTTAGCACAGGCTGAGTTTAATTTGGCTTTTAAATTGTTTGTATATTTTATTGATGTTTGTATGTTTTTTACTGTTTTTATTCTACCTGTGCACCGCCCCGAGTCCGCATGGGGAGAGGGAACGGTTTATAAGTATTAAATGATGATGATGATGATGATGATGATGATGATGAAAAAACAAACTTCCTTTCAAAGCTGCCACCAACTGTTTCGCTTTCAAACTGCAATCTAATTGAAATCTACATTGATAAACGTATATCAACTGTCTCCAGTTTTCTGTTTTGTCCTTTTCTTCTTAGTAAAGGAAGAGGATTCCATGACATACTTATTCAGATGTTACTATACTTTTTGTAGAAACTGCCAGTGCTTCAAAAAGTGCAGCCCATTTATTCTATATACCATCGAAATACAGTATGTGCACCAGTGGTGAAATTCATTTTTTTTTTACTACCGGTTCTGTGGGCGTGGCTTGGTGGGCATGGCAGGGGAGGGATATTGCAAAATCTCCATTCCTACCCCACTCCTGAGGGAAGGATACTGCAAAATCTCCATTCCCACCCCACTCCTGAGGGAAGGATATTGCAAAATCTCCATTCCTACCCCACTCCTGAGGGAAGGATATTGCAAAATCTCCATTCCTACCCCACTCCTGAGGGAAGGCTATTGCAAAATCCCCATTCCCACCCCACTCCTGAGGGAAGGCTTTTGCAAAATCTCCATTCCTACCCCACTCCTGAGGGAAGGCTATTGCAAAATCTCCATTCCTACCCCACTCCTGAGGGAAGGCTATTGCAAAATCTCCATTCCTACCCCACTCCTGAGGGAAGGCTATTGCAAAATCCCCATTCCCAACCCACTCCTGAGGGAAGGCTTTTGCAAAATCTCCATTCCTACCCCACTCCTGAGGGAAGGCTATTGCAAAATCTCCATTCCTACCCCACTCCTGAGGGAAGGCTATTGCAAAATCTCCATTCCTACCCCACTCCTGAGGGAAGGATATTGCAAATCCCCATTCCAACCCCATTCCTGAGGGAAGGCTATTGCAAAATATCCATTCCTACCCCACTCCTCAGGAAAGGCTATTGCAAAATATCCATTTCTACCCCACTCCTGAGGGAAGGATATTGCAAAATCCCCATTCCCACCCCACTCTGGGGCCAGCCAGAGGTGGTATTTGCCGGTTCTCCGAACTACTCAAAATTTCCGCTACTGGTTCTCCAGAACCTGTCAGAACCTGCTGGATTTCACCCCTGGTGTGCACGAGTTACTGTCCTGTGGGCTCTTACCCGAAACAATTTACCCAAGTGCACTCAAGTCACACACTATTATTCTAAGCCACAGCAAAGGGATAATTTCACAGCCAATGCTGTGTCGTACGTCTTGATTTGTCAACCACTCTGCTATATAGACATCTTCAAGTCTGAAGAAAGTAAAGAAGACAGAACATGGGTGAGTGAGGTAATTGGCACAGGCAGCACATGCCAGTTTGTCTCTCTCTGTGTCCTGTAACTGTTCATCAGTCCTTGATTAAAAGGATTTGCTGATTTCTTCTTTGAAAGGAGGAATGTTCCCACTGTAGTTATTGATGGTGACTAGGAAGCATATATAATTTTTATTGACAGAGGTATTCCCCCACCCCCCTTTAGGGTCAGATTTGTACACTTTATTGCCATCCTAATCACCAAAATGTGTAACACTACCCCACAGGTATCGTTGGTAAGAGCCCCCAGAAAACTGTATTTATTTATAGCTATTTGTGGCGCTAGCCTGGAAACAGCATAGTTAAATCAATTAATGTTTTCCAGTTTCAGCAATAAAGCTTAAATGCTTTTAGCAAAGGGAAGGATAGTTCAACTCTATCATATGTTCAATAGTTCATTTCTTTATATGTTGTGCTGTCCTGATATTCATTGCTAGAGTTAGGCAGAATGAGAGAGCAAGAAGTTTTGGATTGGAGGTTGGGAGTTGGGGGGGGGGGAGAGTGAACAGCAAAATAGTGAAGTGGGAACAACTGTGGCTATGAATATTCACAGCTTCCTGCTTTCTCTAAGTGGTTATGTACAGCATTTGTCTTCAAGCATAGGGGAGAATAATTAGTTTTCTATTTGTGGAATAGAAGGAAGACCATTTCATCCATTACCTCATCTATAAGTTTGGATAAGGTTATGGGAAAGCATGTGGGAGATTTACCAAGCATGTTAGTGCAAATGAAGTGTTCCTCCTGAAAGCGTCAAAACATCCATGTCCAATAAAAGGCTTATGGATTGTCTCAAGAGACATGATCGTTTGTGCATGGACAGATGATATGTCCACTAAGACTGCCAGCAGAGTGGCAAAATAGCTTTACATGCAACCACACACTGCCAGGAGTAGCCTTTGGGGTCATGCATGACCTTTCCAAAGCACGCAGCTGCTTTAATGATTTTTGAAGGAGTGCCTTTAAAAAAACAAACCAAGATTTGTAAAGAACCTCTTCTGAAAGCTTCGGAGAGGCCATTTCAGCCAAAGAAGTTCACATTTTTCCCCCGACAAATACAGTGGTACCTCGGTTCACGAACTTAATTCGTGAACTGACTCTGGTCGTGAACCGAATTGGTCGTGAACCGAGGCACAGTTTCCCATAGGGTTTAATGTAAATCCAGTTAATCCGTTCTGATCTTTTTTTTGGTTTTAATTCTTGAACTGACTCTGGTCACGAACCGAATTGGTCGTGAACCGAGGCACAGTTTCCCATAGGGTTTAATGTAAATCCGGTTAATCCGTTCTGATCTTTTTTTTGGTTTTAATTCTTGAACTGACTCTGGTCGCGAACCGAAGCGGAGTTTGTGAACCGGAGCATATTTTGATGAACTTTTCTGTTCGTGAACCGAAGCGGAGTTCGTGAACCGGAGCATATTTTGATGAACTTTTCTGTTCGTGAACCGAGTTGTTCGTGAACAGAAGTGTTCGTGAACTGAGGTACCACTGTACTACTTTCTCATTATCTATCAAGATAGAATCGAAAGAGATGTGTGAAGAAAGAGACTCTCTTAGCTCCATCCTTCTTATTGCCTCCCTAAACTATGGTAGTCTTCAAAAAAATGCTTAGGGATTTCGATGCTTAAAGGACGGAGTGTTTTAGAAGGCTGGAATGGTTTGGCAAGAAAGCATTCATGTAACCTAAGACGCTTCAAATTCAACTCTGAATATTGGTATCTTTTAGACAACAACATCCAAAGGGGTCAAAACTTCAGTTGACCCTTGTGGTGAAGCCCCAGCTTTCCAATACAGATTTGGACACACACACACACAGAGTACCCTGCTTTTAGGGTTTAGACACATCATGGTTTGCGGATTTCCCCCCCCCCCCCAAATTACATTGCAGTGATTTTGAAATAAATAAATAAATAAATAAATGATCTCATTTCTGGCCTCTAGCTGATATTTGCATTCTACAGATAGTAATGTTGTGTCTTAAAAGAGTTTTGTAAGAATTAAACTGTTTATTGCAGTATTTCTCAACCTTGAAGTTGTGTGGACTTCAACTCCCAGAATTCTCTAGTCAGCATAGCAATTGCAGTGAATATAGTATTCGATACTAATTTGATTAAAATTCAGTGCGTGTGTGTGTATAAAATAGTATACAACTCTCAAATAAAGACTGCAAAATTTGTTGTATTAATTGAGTGAAATCTAATAAACTTTAAATGAGTATATTCCTTGTGAAGGGTAACATGGGCTTTTTTCGCTCCATGCTATACCTATTTTTCATCAAGACATGCCAGTGAAGAAATATAACTATTTAAAAAAAAAAACCACCAAACTCTGTCAAGGCCAATATAGAGTTTACCTAGAAATGATTGGCACTGATATTTCTGAGAGTATCATTGATCAATGTAATGAGCCTATCGTGAGGCTGGAATTTCACAATTGCTCTTCCTGTTGCATAGTTACCTGAAATTGCACTAGTAATCACTGCTGATGTTGCTGAAAGATTGATTTCTGAGAAACTCAGGGGAAAATGCAGAAGTGAAGTTAGGCCAAAGACAGCACAGACAAAGAGTAATGTGGTTTGTAGTAAAAAGGGAAAGAGCAGAGTAGGGTAGGGTAGGGTAGAGTAGGGTAGAATAGAATAGAATGACAGAGCTGGAAGGGACCATGGAGGTCTTCTATTTCAACCTCCTGCTCAGGCAGGAAACCCTATACCAGTGATGGTGAACCTATGGCACGGGTGCCACAGGTGGCACGCGGAACCATTTCTTAGGGCACGCGAGGCGTTGCCCTGTCAGCACTAGCGTTCATGTGTGCGCTGGCCAGTTGATTTAGGCTTTCTTTTGAGTCCATTTTTCGCCCTCTGGACGCTTCAGAGAAGCTCCTGAAGCTGCTGGAGCTGGGGGGGAGGCTGTTTTCATCCTCCCCAGGCTCCTAGAAAGCCTCTAGAGCCTGGGGAGGGCGAAAAAAGCACACCAAAAGCAGGGGGTTGTGCACATAGCATTATGGGTGTGGCACGCCCATGCACGACCCCCCTGCACTCACCCTGCTTTTGGCACACGAGCCAAAAAAGGTTAGCCATCACTGCCCTATACCATTTCAGACAAATGGTTGTCCAATCTATTCTTTAAAATGTCCAGTGTTGGAGCAGTGAAGGAAACTGAGAAATCACCTCAAAAAAGTTCAAGAAGGAAGGAGAAAAGTAGAGATAAACCACAAATGGCTATTTAATAGTTTATCCCAATAATCACTTTAAAAAAAACCACCACTAGATAGACCTTGATTTATGACTGGGCATCTAGTGACTGTTCAAAGTTACAACGGACTTGAAAGAAGTTAATTATGACTCATCTTCAAAGTTATGACTGCTGCACCAACCCTCAGTCACATGGTTGCATTTCAGGCACATGGCGACCAGCATTTACAACTGGTTGCAAAGTTCCATAGTCACATGATTGTGTTTTGCAAGGCTTTTTTTTTTGTTTTCTGGCCAAAAAAAAAAAAAGTTCATTGGACAAGTTGCATTTGGATTTGCAATCATATGACTCACTTAACAACCATGGCCACTTGCTTAATGACCCTCATAAAAATGGTCATAAAATCTAATCTTCATTTAACAACTGAAATTCCTAGATCAATTGTGGACATAAGCCAAGGACTACAAAATAAGAGAAGCAGATTTTTTTCTTCTTGTTGCATATTGTACACACCAGTTCTATCAGAATAAATGTTTACTATTTATTCAAAATATTTGGCCCTCCCTCCCACATTTTCAGAAGCTTTCCATGGGCTTTTATATTAAAATGAATTTTTATAAAGCAGCTTACAAAAGGAATTTGCAAATCACTACATTATACTATCCCAGAAAAAATAATCAGCTGCTCAAAATGAGTACAAAATAACAAAAGAATAAATAAACAGCACCAGTGATTGCTAACTTCCAATAGGAAATATTATTCAAAGCAGTTCACAAAACTAAAATCAGAACATTTAAAACATGAAACCAAATGATTCCACAGTATACAGCATACTAAAATGGCACAAGGTAATATAAGCAATAAAAACACAATTAAAAAGCTTGGGACGAATCAATCACCGTCCACTTAAATGCCTAAGTAACATATTGAGATAGTGTTCCAAAGGCGTTGACTAACTTCCAGTACTGATTTGTGTGAATAATATTGTATAATATTTTTCCCTCCTGACAACTAGAAATTCAAGGTTTTCATTGAAAAAAGGGGGATTAGATATGAACTTATTTACTGATTCGTTCTCTTTGGAGGCCTTTGATACTACATTACTACAAGCTACATTAATTTACCAGGAAAAAACCTTGCCTCTGGACATGCCAAAGATGCTTTTTCAAGAGGCAACTGTATTCTCTGGTTTTTGAAGACATTCGCTTCTCATTTAAGAAGCTTCTTCGGATCTGATGGGGAACCAAAACTACCACTTCATAAATGCATGGCACAACATAGGAGAACATAGCCACGAGGACTAGATTCAGCAGTCCACCTGCATTTAAAAGACAAAGGCCATTCTTTTGAAGTCTTCAAAGTCCAAAATTTGGACAGAGAGCACCACTGGTTTGAAAGAGAGATCAAAGAGGCTATCTACGTCAAAATTGAACAGCCGTCTCTCAGCAGAGGGGGAGGGATACAACATCATCTATCCCCAGTCTACACAGTACTTTCAACAGTTCCAAAAAAGTTCCACACCCATGTGCACCAGTCAGGTGATCCTGATGACACAGATAAATCTTCAGGTGGCCTTAATAACTAGCTAAAAGAATGCAAATGACCAATTCTCTGCATGGAGTATAAATCCTTTCATTCCTCACCATCCAGTCAGAGCTGAAGAAACTTCTTGGATGAGAACGGAAAAGTCTTCAAAGAAAAAAACAGAAAGTCCAGTTGCCTCTTGAAAAAGTACCTTTGGGACAACCATGACCTGAATGACTGAGAATCTCCATAGATATTTGCCTCTCAACAAATAATTTGTTTTAATAATAAAAACATGTCTCCAGCATTTTTATCAACCCAAAGAAGCTTACTAGCTATGATTCTGCAGTTGTATCATGCTCTTTTCTTGTAAGTAGAATTCTTGTCCCAATTCCTACTTCCTAACCCAGCTCCTGTACTTAGATTGACCATCATAAGGTTAACAAGAGAGGAAGAACAGTTTCAATCAGTTGCCAGTATCCTGGTGTTTGTGAATGAATTGCTTAGAGCTGATCTTCTTTTAGTCCGTATTTCCTTTGTGTTTGGTGACTTGCTATATTCGTACCCATTCTGAGCATTTTTCGGGTTACTGCTAAACCACTAAGCTAACAGAATTACTATGTCCAGTTATACAACATGTTAGTTTTGGAGGGGGAATAGCAGTTTTTTTTTATTGCTCTGAAATGTGATGAAGAGATTATTGCTGTTCCACAACTTGTGACAACTCAATAGGTTGGGGATTCAGCTACTGACCAGACTGGTGGAATGGACAGAAAGTATATTAACACTGTCTGCTGCTAGAACTAAATTCCAAAATATAAAAATATCCACAATCATAGCATTTGAATATCAGAATAGACCTGAAAAAAGTAAACAACTCAGAAAATTTAGATTCCATTTGGGAAATGGAAAGATTGTGGATATGGAAGTGTCCCTATAGATTCTTCAGAGAAAAAAAGATAGAACACCCAGCTACAATTACATATACGGTGGCAAAATTATTGCATTTTATAGAGAACATAAACCTTCACTTTCAGTGTATGTTACACAGAATCACAGACATGTGCAGTCATGAATGTTCAGATATAAATTGATTTCCAAGACAAGGTAACGCATTTCATCAGCCTTACCATAAAACAAAATGAAGGATATCTCGCTTCAGTGAAAATGTGTGTGGTGCACCTTTCATTGGGCTTCCAAACTAGCAACATCTATCATCTCTTTACTGAAGGATGGAAATGTCCTTGCAATAGTCTGTGCCTAGTCATTGATAAAAGAAGCCATGAAAAGTGAGGGAGGGGGCTTCCGGTTCCGGCGGCGACGGGCGAACTTAGGGTTCGCTCGCTGCTTTGTTCCTTTTCCTGCCCCCCCACGGGGGCGAGAAGCCCCTTGTTTGGGGCTTCTCCCGTAAAGCCGGCTCGACAGGGAAGCCCCCCCCCCATGGCAGTGGGGCGAGCGACCCTGCTCCTCGGCTTAGGCAGAAGAGGACATGCTGCGGGGGGTCTTCCCTTCGCCAAAGGTTGGCGGCACCATTTAATTCTATGAAGAGAGACGATCGGAAGAGTCGGGAGGCTTTTCGGGACCTCAGCTGCGAGCGGAGAGTGAGCGTTTAAAACTTTTTTTCCTGTACTGTCAGCCGGGCTGAAAGGGACTGGAGGGGGGTGTTTGTTTCCAAAAACCCCCCCTTGGACTAAAAGCGGCACTCGGAAATGCCTCGTTGAGAGGAATCGGAAACTTTTAATCTGGATGGTCTTTAACAAGGGAAAGTACTTTGCGGCTTGTTGCAATTATGTCTCTAGGTCTGGCTGAAACAGTTTCTTTTTTGCTTTTTAACCGCTTTCTCCCTCGGGCTCTGAGTTTGGGCGGAAAATGGCTTCTCTTTGTCCCCGACTGACTATGACCTATGGAAAATTACCAGTGTCTCTTTGTGATTTGGACTTCCTCTAATTATTGATGAAGAATTTTCTTTTTTTGGATTTGTGTTTTCCTTTCTGGATTGCCTTCGTTATTATACCTATGGAGTTGGAAAAGTGTTTCTCTACTGGTTTCTGAATTTTGCAGCTATACAACTTTAAGAACTTTGGACTCCTGATCTGCCTACCAGCCCCACCCTAAAAACGCCATTTTATTGGCACGGATTTTAACAGCTAAACATGGCACAAGAAGAAACGCTGGCACGCCTTGAACAAAGAATGACTGCCCTTGAATCTGTTATACAAAATTTGGTATTAGAAATTAAGGCCCAGAGGGCAGAAAATGTCAACTTTAAAAAGGAATTATTGGACACTCGAAAACAAGTGCTTGAGAATACACAGAAGAATGAAGAATTGAAAGGGGGGCTGGAGGGGGCTAAGGGAGAGATTAAAAATGTTTCTAATGAGGTTGTGGAAATAAATGGGCACATGACTAGGATAGATATGGAAAGGATGACATATTTTTTGAGATTTCAGAATGTTTCTGAGATGGATGGTGAATGTCTCCCTGATCTTATGAGTACAATTATTGCAGACTATTTACATAAACCTAAAGATGAGATCAGAGGGGACATTGACCTAGTCTACAGAATAAATTCTGCATATGCCAGGATGAATGAAGTACCCAGAGAGATACATGTAAAATTTGTTAGAAGGTCAACCAGAGAGGAGATCTTGAAGGCGCAAAGAGGGAGTCCTATGATTTACCAACAAAAGGAGGTTACCATCTTGAAGCAGATTCCAAGAAAGATTAGAGAAGCTAGAAGGAAATTTTTCTTCTTGTCTAAAACATTGTTTGATCATGGGATCTGGTTCAAGTGGGTGATACCCGAAGGGATGCTGGTGTTCTGGGAAGGAGGTAGAGTGAAGATTAAAACAGTTGCTGAGGCGGAAGCCTTTCTTAAAAAACATTCCTCTGTCCTGGGAGAAGATCCAGGGGGGGCAGGGGGAGCCATGGCCCCGTCCGCTGGGGGCCCGGGGGAGAAGGGGGAAGATACAATTGCCAAGAGACTTAGATCTAAAAAATAACTTTGCCCTTGTTTTTTTTTGAGTAATATTGTATGATATTTGTAATCTGGATTTTTGTAATTGACTGACAGTATATAATTGAAAAATTTAGGAATATGTACTTGCTCCCAGCTTGTAGTGTTATGTGAAATGTTTTTTTTTTCTTTCTTTTTAATAATGTAACTTGAGGTACCGGAGGAGCCGACGACTTTGACGTGACTACTCTCAAAATTTCTATGTAACCCTTACCCTACCCCACAAAAAATGTAAACTCAATAAAACTTTTTTAATATAAAAGTGAGGGAGGGAGGGAGGAAGAGGAGGAAGGATTAGGGAGGAACACTTTCAACATTCCCTGCCAGCTTCTCCTAATGAAATTCAATGGAGAATTCTGTTTCTCCTTTTAGGTAAAAATATCTCTAAAGTGGCCTAATAGGTTTTATTGTTACCACCATTTTGAAAGTAAATATTCAGAAATCGAAGCTACCTATTGAACTTGTATGCCACCCAATTCAACTACTCTGGGCAAGAATAGCCACTCCCTAGAATCTCCCAGGCTGGGAGTGGTAAGGGTTTAGTCTGGCAAGATTCTGTCTGCTCCTTGTAAGCAAATAAAGAACTGAACTCTGGATGAATTCTTCCAAGTCATTTTTGGTTTAGCTTGACCCTTACAACATTCTGCACATGAAAGACTGTTGGCAGAAGTCAATCATCTAAGACAGGCCTGTCAAACTGGCAGCCATCACATGTAGGCCACGCCCAACCCCAGCTCTGCAAAGGCAAAAAAGCCATGATATATCATGTGACACGATCAAGTTTGACACCCGAGATCTAAGAGCTCTGAGTTGAACACAAAGATGGACTCTTTTTTATAATCTTCCTAAATCACAGTGAAAGTAAGTAAAGGCCATTTTAATTATTTCTATTAATATTTCCATCAAAATGAAATTTTTTAGACTTTGCCAGATTTTTTTTAATGCAACTGTAAAGCCTTATGCCAGGAGGAAACATGCAGCCTGTGCTTGCATATAGCTTGCCAGAGTGGTTGGTGCTTAAAAAAAAAAAGGGGGGGGGGAATAATCATTTTATGTGTTTGGGAAATTTAGAGATAAATGGGTGAGATAATACACATTTTATCCATTAATTGCCCTAGATCAGTTCCTTCCCTTCTTTTCTTGTACACCAGAGGTGGGTTACTCCCAGTTCAGCCCGGATCGGGCAAACCAATAGTAGCAGCGGTGGGAGGCTCCGCCTACCCACTTGGACGCTTCTGCACATGCGCAAAAGTGTCGCGTGCATGTGCACAGGCGAACCGGTAGTAAAAAAAATGGAAACCCACTACTGGTGTACACCCACCTCCTGAATGTCACACAAAGTTTGAACCATACAGGAGTTGTGCACACCCATCTTATATTAAATCCAGTTCTTCAATTGGAAGAGGTTTTATTAGATGTCTGAAACAGTTCGATGTAAAATGCAGCTTGGACAGCAGTTCATTTCTAGGAAAACTATTAACATTTAGAGATGTTACATGCACTTCACAGAAAGTGATTCGAGGCTGAGACAACAGAATTACATACTATTTTAATAACAGATACAGATGGATTGTATCTTTGGATACTCCCCAAATGTAGCATTTGCAAGGCAACTATACAAAATATTTATCATGGTTTGTCAATTTGCTTCATATAATGTGAGTCTGGCATGCAAAGTTATTTGCCTGTATACTAAGGAAGAACATTTAAATGGTACCAATTATCCTGCAGACTAAAATGATGAGTTTAGAATTATTTCATCTCTCGGTCTTCCAACAGATTTTGTACAATTCTCTCCTACTGACAATTACTGCAGTGTGGACTTCTCATTCTGCCTAAGGATATATATCACATCTACTTTGTGGTTTCTATTACTAGTAGTATCTGCAGCATACAGCTATTAGGATGTGAAATTTGGAAGAAAAGCTGATCTAATCTCATGAAATTAAGAGATACTCTGTATTTGTTTAACTATGCCATTGGTGTTGGGCAGATAATAAATTCAAATGATAAACTGTTTTAATATAGTTTATAGTATATGTACCAATTTTCAAGTCCATTTTAACCCAAATGTGTACAAACATTATAAATACTGTATAACACAATATATAAATATAATAAGCATAAGCATAATACGTATACGATATTCAATTAAAACATTATAAACTAATAATTAAAACTACTTAATAACAATATTTAACAACCACTGAATAAGTCTATTACTTATAAGTCTTCACTTCCTTCCACAGGAATGGGAGGGAGAGGGAGTAACCTTTTTTTATTTGACAATTACATACAGATAATAAACCTTTAAAGGTCACATAAATCTTAACATACAAGAATAATGGGTTATGTTATGTGGTATGAGAAAGCTAATCGATTAAAATGAAAATTTCAGCTTCCCTTTAGTCTGCCTTGTTCAGCAAAACCTTAATACTGAAAATCTAAATCATTTATATTTAACTGGAGTTCAAGTTAAAACAGAGAGCAAGTAAAAGTGCTGCTATCATTCACAAAGAAACGCAAAATTATCTGAAACTGGTTTATCTCTATGAATCTTAGTAAGCGCACAGGATTTTTGGTGCTTCTCCTGTGGATTAGGTCCCTTCTCTGTCTGATTTAAGTTACCCAACTGCTGACAGGAGGCTGGGTGAACGTGGGTGCAACTGCAGTCTTGAATGAAGAGTTCGCACATTCTACCTTGAAGAAGCAGTGGTGTGTCCCAGAGGTGGGTTTCTGCTGGTTCGTCCCAGATCGGATGAACCAGTAGTGGCAGCAACAGGAAGCTCCACCGACCCACCCAGATGCTTCTGCGCATGTGCAGAACAGTGGTGGATTGATAACCAGTTTACTACTGGTTTGCTTGTGCTCGCACGCAAGTGCAAGAAGCATCCAGGTGGGTGGGCGGAGACTCCTGAAGCTGCCACTACCGGTTCAGCTGAACTGGGCCGAACCAGCAGCAACCTATCTCTGGCGCTGAAGTATCATGTGAGAATGTGAGCACCTGCCCACGCACAAGTGAACCAGTAGTAATATAAATTGAAACCTACCACTAGTGTGTCCCCTCCTCAAGAAGCTCTGTGCCTTTTTTAAAAAGTTATCAACAGGACACCATTTTTGTTTTGTTTTTAGAGATGATGGTTGACAAGGAGTTAGTCTGCAGCCACAATGAATCTTGGATGAAATGGATTATATCTGGACCTTTTTTGGCCAGTATTCAGGCTGGATGAGAAATTGTGTGGTACCTCTTGTTGAGGACTCTTGGTGGGATTGGAATAAAGGGAGTGTAACTTACCTACCTTTCTGGATCTCTCAGCTGCTTTTAATATAATGATCCATGGTATCTTCCTGGAGAAGATGTGAAAGTTGGGAGTGAGAGTCACTCTTTTTCACAGATTCCCCTCCTTGGTTATATCAATGATGGTGAGAGGAAGAGGCTGAGCTCTTGATGACTCCATTGTGGGATGCTTCAGTTCTCTGTCATTTCCCCCCCTGCTATTTAAATGTGTTATGATGGAATTGAGGTATCATCCATAAGTCCTGTTATATCACTCCACTCTGGGCTACACAGTGGAGGTCCTAACACAATGCTTAGAAAGTGTGATGGACGGATGAGGGGAAAAATAGGCTTAGATAAAATCCTAGAATGATGGAATGACTGTGGGTTGGAAATCTGACTAAGCCTACAGATTTAAGGAATTCTTAGGAGGGGTGAACTAATATCCACAATATCATATAATCAGGTTTGTGTGGAAATGTTCTACATATTACTTACATTTTGATAAGCAGCAGGAACTGAATGTTCATAATGAGCCAACCAAGGAGAATTGCAGTGCTAGTACTTGTGCATCAGAGGTGGGTTTCTGCCAATTCGCCCCGGATTGGGTGAACTGATAGTTGTGGTGGCAGGAGGCTCCGCCCACCTTCCCTGAAGCTTCTGCGCATGCACAGAAGTATCGTATGAGCGCGCGAGTGAACCGGTAGTAAAATACATTGAAACCCACCACGGTTGTGTATATGAAGACTTGATACACTTACAGCCCTATATTGAAAACCTACACCTACATTGGGCACTTACATCTATGTTTACGTTGTGGACTTGTCAAATGACTTTTGGTATACATTCTCATGCATTTCCGTATTTCAGCAAGTTTAGTCTGAGCATGACTACTGGTTTGGAATGATAGCTGGACTCCTAAACTTCAACTCAAGCAATTTCATGGATTTACATTTTTCTTGGCGTGAAGAGAAATGATTTACTATTGCTACATCCTGGGCTGTTTTTTAACTTCCCAATCTAGCCTACTACCCTTGTCATCCAGGACTAAGCAGGTTCTGAGCAGAGATGGCCAAGAAGGGACTGCCATATTCCAAGGCCTGTGCTTCAATAATGCTTTCTGAGTGTCAGTAAGCATTTAGCCCAAAATAAAGGATTGGAGAGTTTTCAATTCATTTAAGATGCAAGGTGATAAAATGAAGGTAGGGATTTCATTTATTTCCCCAATTTATACTATCTGAAGGAAATATTTTTCTATATATAAGGAATTCACTGCCTTCCTCATCAATTTCAATATAAAATATAGCTGTGGTCTGAGTAAGGATGAGCATAGCACTTACGGTAAATGCATGCACCAGAAAAGTCCTCTTTATCCTTAGAATCAAAATTGAAATTAGCTATTCCTAATCATTAACATTCAGTAATTCCAAAGGAGTGGCTTTATGTTGACTGATGATTTAAAATGCTAAAATTGCAACATTATTATCAGTTTCATTTTAAAATTAGCACTGGGGAAGCTTGGGTATACATTGGAGTGGTAGCAAAAAGATTTCTGGTAGCAAAATTCCAAAGCATATATTTACATATGTAAGATTATCCATGAAGATTTCTGCTCCAGAAATAAACTGTATAGAATGGATTATTTTCCCTAGAATTTGCCTAAATAATCTGTACTCAGAATTGAGTGTGAGACAATTTCCTCTAGAGCTACAATCATGTGATAGGGTCTAGAAACCTCAGATTTCAGTATAATATTCCACTATGTAGCCTTTTTCTAATGCTCTCCTATTAAAAAAAAATGTTGAAGCAGTAGGTCACAACACTTTTATAAGAAATTGAACACTATTGTGCCTCTGTTCAACATAGCACTGAAAGGCATGAGAATGATATTCATTCGTAGCTCCAAAAGAACTACCAAAAAAACTCTCCAATCAATCTTGTCTTGAGAAATTTGGCAGCAGGAAGTGAAGGGGTATGAGGTGCCTTGAGTATGGGAAATCAGTCTATTTTTAATCTGTGCAAAATTCAATGTATGACTCTACTGGATGTGTAGTGGATTTTGATTACTGATTTCAATGTTTAGGTCTCACATTTCATTTTCATTTTTTGCCCAATCACCATGAAAGTACACACTATTATTTCTTAAGGGAATAATTCGTGCAAAAGTTTTACATTGCTCCCCCATAAAATGAAGAAGTGGGCATCCGTGGCCCCATTGTCCAGCTGAATTCAAATAGTCAAAGCAATCTGAGATAAATAAGCATACTAAAGAAACGTCTCCTGAAGGCCATAATGGGACAGTGGGTTGAAAAGTATGCACATCTTTGTAATTTAAAGTTTTATAGGTCAATTAGTATGAGGCAGTTCAATTGCCACAGGATCAGCTGCTAGATGTATCCATGCCATAGAAATTAAAAATAAGTGCATTATGTTGCAATGCTTGCATGATGTTACTATTACAAAAATTCTCTGCAACAAAGAAGAAAATCCAGGTGCTATATCTTTCAAGTTTATGTCTTCAAAATTCAGTAGTATGAGTATTATAATAAGAAGTTACTGAATAAGTGATAAAAACATCAGTTATCAATACACTGGTTTTTCTTCATGTTTATTGGGCTATAATTGCATTAAATTATAATTGTTGTGCCATTTAAACAGAAGTTTACTTATCTAGGCAACATTAATAGTTTTTATTACTTCAAACCCCTCCCCCCCCAATGTAGTCTCAGTGTAATACATTGTATTTTCCTTACTTTATTTGATATTTTTGGTTTTTTATTTGTATCTCCCCCTTTATTATTATTTTTTTACAAATAACTCAAGGTGGCAAACATATCCAATGCACCTTCCTTCTCCTATTTTTCCCTAAACTACCCTGTGAGGTGGATTGGGTTGAGAGAGAATGACAGGCTCCAAATCCCTCAGCTGGCTTTCATGGCTAAAACAAGACTAGAACATATGGTATTGCTTTCTAGTCTTAATCATTGGACCAAACTTCTAGTTAGATAGGATAGCCGAGAGACAGGAGAAGGCCATGGTTCAGGATCTGCCTTAGGAAAATACCAATATTGGTCTAATGGATGTGGGGGCAAAAAGCTGGAAGCAGGACACTCTGCATAGACAATATTGAAATAGATCAATAGTCCAATTTCGTATAAGGAGGTATTCTATGTTCCATGACTAAATGAACCAAAGGCATTCTGGAAGTTTTACATTTAGGGGAAGTTCAAATTCAGATCTCCTTGATATACAGATATGAATGGTAATTCAATAACATACCCAGATGAGTTTTGTGTATGGCACCAATCATCACTCCAGGGCAGAGGGATTGAAGTGGATGTGATAATCCAAGAGACGCTGGTGGCTTTCAGAAATGCTGCTGCAGATAACTGATTGTGGGGCCTCACAGGGGATTGCTCAGAATGTTACCATCAGTACTTTGTCATGGTTAGGTCATTCAAGTTGTGTACAAGATTTGATCACTGTGGTACAGGCACTGAGGGACACTTTGGGGTTTTAGAGGAAGTTTAAGACTGTTCCTGAGACTCTAATGCATAGTTTGCTCATTATCTTGAATGATGGACAGGCAACATCCCTGGATTGTCTCTCGCTGGACTGTCTGTGGAAGCCAGAGAGCTCCCTAGAGGAAATGGATTATCCCTTTTCATTTGTGTGTCAGACTGGGATATCATGAAGGACGGTCACGTGTGCCTGATCCATCAAACTGGGGAGGCAGAGAATGCTATGGGTCCCCTCTCCTTAAAAAAGTCCATCTAGTGGACCAAAAAGGAAGATCTTCCCTGTGGTGGCTCTCTCTGAGCTCCCTAGATATCCATAAAGACATCTAGTGGATATAAGATTGACCCCCACACACACACTTTGACACTCTTTTGCAACATCCTGAAGACCTAGTTTTGCCAATGCACCTGGAGACCAAACAGTGGGATTGAGTCACTGAGAGCAAATTGGATGGCCATATTAAATAGGGAAGGAAGGAAGGAAGGAAGGAAGGAAGGAAGGAAGGATGCAAGCAAGCAAGCAAGCAAGCAAGCAAGCAAGCAAGCAAGCAAGCAAGCAAGCAAGCAAGCAAGCAAGCAAGCAAGCAAGCAAGCAATCCTTTTTGCTTGGCTTCAGAGATTAGGCATGGAAGGCATGGTATTCTCCTTCCTCAACATGGAACTGCATGGTTCAGTATCGGGCTAAGTATGCTCATTATCTTTATAATATTCAGGTATAAATCTCTACTCTTGGTTGACCAGATAATACCATTAACATTATTTCCTAATGTCTTGAGTGGACTAGAACAGACTTTGACTTAACCCACATAAAACTGAGTAGCTGTGGCTTTTGGGCTACTTCCTTTCTGGGGACTTTCTATCTGTCTGGACAGGGCTGTACTTCCCCAGCCAGAATTGATGCACAACTTAGGGTTTCTCTTGAATTCTCAATTCCTGCTGAAAGAGCATGTGGCACCCATGGCGGGAGGGGGGGGGCAGCTTTATACAAATTCATCTAATCCTTAATTGCCCCCATTCCTGGAGCAGAGAACCTTGCTCATGGTCACGCATGTTGTAATCACTTTCTAAACTACTGTAGTGTGCTGAATCATGGGGCTGAATTGGAAGCTACAATCAGTCCTATATGCAGTGGAATAGGTAGTTATGGGTATATCGTGCTATGTCCACTACTTTGTCAGCTGGATTGGTTCCCATTAGGCTTCTGAATGCAATTCAGGGGCAATAGTCATCATTTACAAAGTCCTCTATGATTCAAAGTGGGGTTATTTGTGAGACCTACTGTCAACAATTATTTATGGTTGATCTATTAGAGCAGGGGTGTCGAACCCAATTTCATTGAGGCCTGCATTAGGGTTATTTTTGTGGATGTGGCCAGGGTGGGTGTGGCCAAGGGGGCCATGGCCAGCTCAACATCACTTAGGGGTGCCTGTGGTGGCCCAAGTGATTTGCCAGTGAAAATAGGCTCCTGAGCTCAGTTTGCAGCTGTGATGGCCTCCCGCAACCCTCTGCCAGCGAAAATGGGGTTCGGGAGGGCCGCCCATGACCTTTCCAAGCTCTGTTTTTGCTGGCAGAGGCACTGCGGGATGGTCCTTTGCTGTTTCCAGGGTGGCCCCCGCAGGCCAAATCTAAACACCTGAGGGTTGGATCCAGCCTGCAGGCCCTGAGTTTGACACCCCTGTCCCAATGCTTCATGTCCCATGATTTCATGGGATCATTCTTTGTGACAGCACCTGCCATTGGTCCAGCATAGCCCTTTTTCACCCCCAAGATTCAGGCAGCCGAACCCAGTTTGCCTTTTGTAAGATTTTGAACATTTGGGGTTTTTTTTTTCTCTAGGCATTGAGCTAAATACTGGATAAGTTATCTCAGAATTATATTGAATTGAAGTATGTTATGGTTGCCTTGGTTATAGTAGGTTCTGGAGGTGTTATGTGGGTTCATGGGCCTTTGATTTGTTTTTAATCATACATTACATAACATGCCCAGAGTTGCTTTTGTGTCAGTTGAGCAGACATACAACACATATTTTTTTAAAAAAACAACAACTGTAAACTAAAAAATGGAAATAGCTGACATTTCTCAGTAAGTTTCACTTACTTTATAAAGTCTAAATTTCCCAAAGCAGAGAGCCCTGTGCTTTTGAGCAGAGCTGTGTACCATCTTTGGATTTGAAGGCAAAAAAGGGTTTAGGGATACTTGTCTCTAACTGTTGAAATTAATTGTATCTTTTCTTTTAGGATTGTGCAGTAGTTGCACAGGAGAGCCAGGTAAATCCAGGTAAAGATGCAGCTGCTTTAGGAGGCTGTACTCTTGCATGCTCCAAAGTAATTTCTCGCCTTTCAATCCAAAGTACTGCATACCGCTACTTGAAAATACTTTTGGCGTGAAAGTAAGTTGGCTTTTTACTTTTTAGCAAAATAAATGGTTCTTCTACTTTGACAGTATTTGCAGTTAATGCTTGGGGGAATTACTGCTAAGAACTAAATGTATTTGTCATGTTGCTGAAAAAGAGTCCGCAAAGATCCGGAAAATTTCATCAATTTTTTCTCTCCGGCTGTTCAGTTCAGTATTTCCCAATGTTACAAGAAAACAAGTAAGGAAAATATTTTCTGCAGAGTTTATAGATCTAAAAACAGAAGACAAATGAAATATGATTACTGATGGACAAACTTAATAATTTCAAAGAGTAAATTAATGTCAGATATAAAACAAAACAAGAAAAAAGAAGGAAAGATAGCTATAAGAAAAACTCCTTATTAGGGCAGAATTATTTGTAGTAGCAAATTTCCTGCTGTATTATTTAGTTTTACATCATAACGTATATTTTCTTTAAAAAAACAACAACCAAGCCAAACAAAATATGGGAAAAAGCAGTTTAATATAACACATTTTTTTAAAAAAGCAAACTAACTCAATAACAATTGGTCACATTTCTATTCTGATTTTCCAAGATGAAGTACATAAGATTGTTCCTAACTGATATATCAGATTAATCTGATTTAGATATGATGGCCCAAGATATGTCAGTGATCTTTGTCACACTTAAATATATATTTGGCTTCTCAAGTTAAAACCTATGATTTAAAGGCACAATAATAGCCTTCAGCCTATTAGTACGTCTTGATAGAATAAAGAACGAAATAAGGTTTTGCCATGGGCTCGATCCCCCTTACTGGAAGCTTGTTTCTCCACTGAGTTTTTGACGGAGAAAATATTTGTTGCATTTATAGCAAGGACAAGAATCCATTCTCTCTTAATTCCATTTACTAAAAGAAACTGATAGTAGAATCCTGGCAACTTCCATTAAATCTGAGGGTAGCAAGAATTATTGCCCATTCAAACAAACAGGCTGCCTTAAGGAAAAAATAATCATTTACAAAATGTGGATTTATAGGTAGTCCTTGATTCATGACCACAAATTAGCCCCAAATTTCCACTGTTAAGCAAGACAGTTAAGTCTATTTGATAATCTTTCTTAAGTGAATCTCAGCAGTTGTTAAGCTAATAACATGATTGTTAAGTGAGTCCGGTTTCCCTATTGATTTTGCATGTCAGAAGGGTGCAAAAGGGGATCCCATGATCCTGGAACATTGCAACTGTCATAAATTCATGCCAGTTGCCAAGCATCCAAATCTTGATCACAATTACTATGGGGATACTGCAACAGTCGTAGGTGTGAAAAATAATCATAAGTCATTTTTTCCAATGTGTAACTTTGAATCAGTGGCGGATTAAAGCGTGAGCTGCACTGGCTGCCGGTGGCCTTCTGGGTGCACTTCAAGGTGCTTGTCACCATCTTTAAATCGCTCCATGGCACGGGGCCTACTTATTTGTGGGACCGTCTCCTGCCACACACCTCCCACCGACCGATCCGCTCCCACAGGGAGGGCCTCCTCAGGGTGCCAACCGCCGGTCAATGCTAGCTAGCGGTGCCCAGGGGAAGGGCCTTCTCTGTGGCAGGGCCAGCCCTCTGGAACGACCTACCCCCCGAACTTCGTACTATCACGGACCTTCCCCTCTTTCGCCGCTCACTTAAGACGTACTTCTTCCACCAAGCTGATCTAGCTTAGAGCTTAGAGGTCAGATGCGACATAATTTTAGCAAACTAGGGAATGGATTTTAGAATTTTATTAATGGGAATATTTTTAGCACAAGTTATTTAATTTAATTCATTTTAAATATTGTCATTGTATTTATTGTTATTTGTTGGTGATTTTTAATTTCCTGTGCACCGCCCTGAGTCCATCTTGATGGAGATAAGAGCGGTATATAAATCAAATAAATAAATAAATAAATAAATAAATAAATAAATAAATAAATAAATAAATAAATAAATAAATAAATAAATAAATAAATAAATACTGGTGCCCTAAGCACTGACATTGGAATAATCACTACATCATTCTTACTTTAGTGTGTATAAGTCTGTCTTGCATAGTTACACACATTGAAAAGTTGCTATTATTTTAGCTTCAATTTATTCTTTATTAGACACTAATAGTACTGACCTGATAGGGGATGTTATAAAAATAATAAACAAGATGAAAAGTCTAAAGCTGTCTTCTGTAGAAAGCAATAGACTGCAAAATATTTTAGTGTGTTTACGAGATGTAAATTTTATTTGTGAATTTTTGATCATAGCAACCTCAAATCTTAGCATCCAATTTCCAGTCCAAACTATAAAATCATGGGGTAGAGATTAGGCCCAAGATATGAAAGATGAGGTTTCTCAATAGTAACAACAGAATAAAAGGGGAAAAAAGATCCTCCTTAGTCTTTATTCTACGATGAAAGTGGCATAAGTCAAACTGTCGTGTATTTATTGATTGACTAGGGCAGCTATCATGACATGCCTCTTAATCTCCATTTAACCCCCCTTTATTAATACTTGACAATCAAGGTTCAAGAAAGTGGCAGAGAGGAGAATTCCTTGATTCTTGAAATAAAAATTTCAGCTCCTGCTTAACAAAATTCCTTAGGGGTTTCTACCATCCAGCATATTCCAAAAAACCACAAGGATACTTCTGAAATGGTGCAAATACTTGTTTGCTTTTGCATGTTCTTATACTAGTACGAAGAATTCAAAGCCTAAATGCGTATGTTAACCTGGCTCTATAATCACTACTTGAGTGTTTTCACCTCTCTGCTACTTATATACCAAATCAAACATTTGCATTGTAACCTCATTATTAGCATAATTAGGCTTAGGGATTTGATTACTCTAGCAGCTTTATTATATGGACAATTCCTTTTTGTACCATTTGTAGTTGGCTACACTCAAAATCTTTAGCTCTAGGCATATTACTAGCATGTGGGTATTTTCACCAAGTGACATGAGATCAATGTTAATTCTTTTGAAATGAAGCTTACACTTGGGGGCTTCCAAAGTTAAGCCTTTTGTCAAAAAGGATAATAACAAACTTAATTTGGTTTCAAATATGCTTATGACTGAAGTGTAAGACATTATCACATTATCCAAGAGCACTCATAAAAGTAGACAATCCTTTAATTGACGAGATTCTTTAGTTCATAGATAATATTGATTGGCTCTCTCTGCTCATGAATTTGTAAGAATATTGATTTTTCACTATCACTGACAGCTAATCAAATTAAACAACTGGTTTGGTAATTCACAATAACACGACAGTAAATAATTTATTTTGTCCATGAAATATAATGAACATTATCTTTCTCATAAATTCCATCTTGTTCCACTATGCTTATTATAAACTAACTCAGTGTTAGTCCTGTTTTTTAAATACCGTATTTAGATAAATTTATTTGTCACAACTTATTTTCAATATAATAAAAGTAATTGCATGAAACATAAGAACGTATTTCTTAAATATGTACTGAATAAAAATTTTCTCATTTGGAGTTTCAAATGTCATGTGAATTTTGAAATCTAGGAAACCATGGGATTTTTTTTTAAAGCCCATTAATATTTTGAGCTTCACTATATATTCACAAGGATTGGGGTTTGTGTGTGTGAACTTTTGTTTGGTTTGTTTGATATTGGGAATTTTTACTATTTCACTATCGAATAGTTTTCAGATACAGAGCATCATAAAACAACTACTGTATCTCCAGTGGGGTTGAGAGCTCTGGAAGACAGAGAAAAATAACCTTATTCAGGAGACTAGTTGTATCTTAGGGATAAAATGTTTGATCCTAGGTAATGTCTGATCTTGGTTGTTTTCTTGCAGTCATTTCATTATCCAAACTAGATAACATTATCAGTGCTAGTAGGGAGTGGGGTTTGCTCTCAGTTTATATTCTAGTGGCTTGCCCTGTCAGTAATGGAGTTTCTTTGGTTGGGCTGTTTACTGTTAGCTTGTTTGCCAGTTCTTTGATTGGAGTATTGTTTACTTCTTGATTGTTGGTCATTTGTTAATCTTGGTGTTAAATCTATGCTCAGCTGGGTGTTGATTACTGGTACGGAGGTTTTGGGATCCTCATTCTCTTTTTGGCTTGTTGATTGTCTCTTTTGCACACCATGTAGATAATAATCCATCCTAAATTGTGTCTTAAATTTTGTGATCCTAAATTTGGCAGGTGGATCTGCCCACTTCCTTTCTTAATTATGTTAGGAAGTTGCTTGTTACTGATTTTCTGAATTTTAAGAACCTTCTGAAAGGCAAATTTTATCATGCCAGAATGATTTCCTTTCATCTTGGATGTTTAAAGATTAAAAAAGGAAAACTTTATGTTTTAGAAAACAGGAAAAAGGCGACTGAATTGTGGATTTGGAAAAGTTAAGGGGTTTGACTTGAAAGAATATTTCCTATAGACTGTTTAAATTATAAAAGAATCCATGAAGATTTTGAAATTAACTATAAGAAATCCTCCTGAGGGAAAGTTTTGCTGATTGGAAAATAAAAATATAATAAGAGGGGACTTTGATGGTTGACTAGAGGGAACCAGAGAGAACTAAAGTTTAATATTAAAGAAGAGACCCATTAATACAATGCTAGTATGGTAATAATACCATTCTATTTGACAGTACTATTTGATGATAGACTAAATCAAAGCTGTCTGGGAACAAAGTTCTCAGAAATTTCTTTCAAGATTATCTGGCACTATAAAAATAGATATAAGAGGATAGAGAAGAGGAAGAGATTTTACTGGATAAAATAGAGATTGAAGCTGATTTGAACGTGGATTTGAATCTGGATTTTTAAAAAATGTCAGACTACAAGAGAGAGATGAAAAAAGATGCCGAGGTTATAAAATTGAATGAAAAATGCCAAACATGGAGAAGGATGTCACAATGGCTTTACATATGAAGCAAGCTGACGGCTTAATATCCAAAGAGAACATATAAAATAATTCAGAAGAGAGATTTGGAAAACCTTCTTATCTTAGATTTACAAAAGAGACTGGTTAAACTACTGAGGGTAGTTTGAAAAGAGACAAAGAGGAAATAAGAAATAGACTTGAGAGATACGATTTGATATGCTTGAACATCGAGCATGTTAAGAGTAAACGGAAGGAATATAAAGTGGATTTATTTAACTATAGTTTACACACACACACACACACACACACACACACAATTTCAGCTTTCAGATGCATCATTAAATATATATTTTCCATCAGCAACAGAAAAAACAGAATACTCAAATTTTGAGAAATTATCACTTATGATATAGAAGAAAGCGAAAGATACAAAATTTAATCTCAAACAACACATGGAGTTCAAAACCTCTACCAATGGAAACACAGCCAAATGAATGTTGTATAATTAAAAACACAGCAATAAAACAGACAGCACTGGTTACATTTCCAAATGTAAAGAAATGAGTTTACATTTCAAAGGACAGATGGAATACAGTGTAAAGCCAGAGTACAAAAGAATGCCCTCTAACTACTGGCAACCTTAGCTAAGTGTAAAGATCCCTATTTTCCTTCTGTTGGGAAAGCAACACATGTTAAATGTCTTATATAGGAAGGGGTGGGAGGAAGAAAAGAGATGTTCAGATGCTATTCCCAAGCACAAACATGTCCTAGTTTACCAAAACATGAAGCTATTGGAAGAACTTCCCTGATCTTGTTTGAACTTAGAATTAAACAGGGTTGGACCTGGATTCTACATGGATGGATGGAACCATCAGGGACTCTCAGGACTGCAGGTTAGACAGGGAAGAGTATAGGAAATTATATATAGTATAGGAAATAGCACCTACTTTTGTGTTGCTGCTAAATAAATTGCATAAGGTCCAGTATCTTTATCATTCCAAGTTTTTTTTTCTATGTCTATTGAAAGAGCAGGTTAGGTTCTAACTTTAATAGGTTTCCTAACTAATAGACTTCCTAACTCAATAAAGATAAATGCAATGCAATCTCAACAAAGATTTGCAGTTTTCTTTTCAATGTTCAAACATTTCTCATTTTTTTCTATGAATCTAAGAGACGACTAGTGTCTTTATTAATAGCCTCCAATTTCCCAGAGAAAAGGATTGAGGGTGATGGCTTTCTATATTTTGGTCCTGATCTAAATCAGGTCATGCCACTTCTCAGTCCATTATCTTCACTTGTGCCATCATCCTTGTAATAAGTGCCTGTCTTAAACTGTTGACAATTGTTAATTATTAAATTCTTTAACTCTTAAAGTTTATTAACAGTGACCCCTCCATTAAAAACCACTTCAACTCTGAACAAATCAGTTTCAAGGGACACCCCATTTCAGTTTTGTTCTTTGTGACCTTAAGACTAGCTTGCAATAAAACTTTGGTTTGGATAATAAGTAAACTTTTAAAATGTTGTAATGTACTGTATTTGAATTAACTTCTCAGTGATTAAATACAGTGAAGGCAATTTTCATTTGGTGATGCTACCGGTAGTTAGCAATTCAGTTTCATTGGAAACACAATGCTTCATTTCTACAGTACAACAATGTGTTTTAGTAATCTGCTGAAGTAATAGGTGCATTTTAAGACAGTTATTTAAAACAGGATCTACTTCCATGCACAGCGTTGGGATTGCATTGGTTTAAGTTCGTGATGGCGAACCTATGGCACCTGTGCCAGAGGTGGCATTCTGAGCCCTCTCTGTGGGCATGTGAGCTGTCACCAGCTGCACTTCTGATTTCCAGTGCGCACATGCCGGCCGGCCAGCTGGTCTTCCCGGGCGCCGGAGCACAGGAAAAAGGCCTGAAAATGGCCCAAAAACCATCCAAAAGCTAGGCCGTTTTCAGGGCCAAAAATGGCCCGAAAAATGTTTGGAAATGGCCTGGAAAATGGCCAAAAAACAGGCATGCCTGCGCTGGTCACCTGGTCTTTGGATTTCCGGTGCTCCAGCACATGTGCATGCATGCACATTCCGGTTTGGGCACTTGGTACAGAAAACGTTTCCCATCACTGGTTTATATGGCTCATGAAGTTGGGTTAACTGTTGACAAAGAAGTCTGCACTGATTAGTTCAGTGACAGCCAGTCCATCTGGACCATACAACAGCAGGAATTTCTGCATTAGTATCACATAGAGAAACCCCTGGAAACCCCTCCTCTCCCTATGCTTCAGTCACCATTAACCAAAGATTCCTCCATTGTATAAGTGAGCACCTGTCTTCAAACAGATTTCAGAATGGAAGACTCTGCATGAGGAAAAGGCTGAAGGCTAGAAGTGACTTTAAAGAAAGCTGAGCTTTCATGCTAAGAGGGGAACCACAGTTCAAAAGGAGCAGAAGAATGGCATCTGGGACAATCTCAAATATCACGTATAAAAGATTACCTGGCTGCTCTGACTATCAGTGAAAGAGGCAAATTGCCTGGTCTACCTTTAAGAAAAAAAAGCACCTCCAATGTCTCCAAAACAACCCTCTCAGGCTTTTCTTAGCCATTCCTCTACCTTTCCAGGTCTCATTCAGTTTTGAACAGCCAGGGACCCAGGACACTTTTCTGTAACACTAAGGGACAATTCGCAGAGCATTAGCTGGTTTAAGAGCGCAGCTGAGAGCACATGAAAACACCAGATCAATGTTTGCTGTCACAGTTCTCCAAAAGAAATGGTGGGCTAACTAACACCCTGTTGTGAGTGCACATTATCCTAACGATTCAATTGATAGGAAATGATTTGTTCACCTCTTCTGCCTGCAGTGGGCAATTGATATCCCTTTCCTTATTCTGCCTGTAAAGAAGTTTTAGGGGCATTTGGGGTTTGGTTCTTTTGGCTGAGTCACCAGGAGTTGCCTATGATTCAATCAAACATAACAACAACCTCTGGGGGAGGATGCTCCATTGAATGCTTTCTCTATACCTGTTGCTTTCATTATTCAGACAAGGGGATGGAGACTGGAGATTGACTAGAGAAGAAGGCTGGGGTGGGGGGACGGACTCTCTCTCATCAAGGAAATGAGGTGAGAAAGGAGGGCCAGAAATTATTCCAAACCCAGATCCAATTAAATGATCCGATCCATGGAAGGCATGTGTCCGAAGAACACTTTACGGACTTGCCTCCACTTAAGGCTTACTAAGGGGAGCGCTCCTCCTAGGGAGCGCTCGCTGCAAATCTCGATAGCGTGGCTTACTCCCGTGTAAACGTGCTTCGGGATCGGAGTCCTAGCGTCTCTTTCTGAAACGCGCGACAATCACCTCTTTAATGATCGTGTTTGGGGAGGTTATATAATAATCTATGTATAAAATCCAGCTTTGGGTCATTAAAGCGCCAAGCTCTGCAGGCAGAAGGCCCGTACGTTTTTCTCCCTCACCGAGATTATTCGCCGGCCAGCGAGGACCGAGGAGAAGGATCAGGAGCAAAACCCCAAACGCCGGATCGTTTCTAAGAGGGCGGGGATACATTCTTCAGCTAGGTAGGCGCAACGTCGGAGAGACCAGTTGCCCACCAACCGCTCCGGTCAGCTTCGGTCTTCATTCGGCCCCCTAGTTTCGGGAGACGGTTCCTCCATCCCGAATCTCAGCGCAGTCGGCGAGAGAAGCGACAGTGTCTGCGCGCGACTTCGAGGAGCTCCGAGGGAAGTCCGGTTCTCCGCCGCCGGATACACTCCCCGGGAGGACCTCGCTTGTTCGCGATCGACTTCGGCGCGCCTTCATCTGGCGATAAACCCCATCAGCCCGGTCCGACCGCGACTTCATATGGTCGGTTTATAAGCGGAGATGATGATGATGATGATGATGATAGCAAATTGTCTCTAAGACTTTGGAACCCGAGAGGCATCCCAGAAATGAATACCATTAAATAAATGAAAAACCACTCCTAAACAGACGATTACTAATTAATAACAAGGCGAGAAGGACCTCAGCCAAAGCAGGCTGTACCGCACAAGGCGGAACATGGACAAGCGCCAGGATGGATTGGGATTTTAAACACAGGCAGGCAGATCCCAATAAACAGGTTTGCTTAGCATTAAGTCCCTCTAGTCTAAACTCTCGGATTTGCCATCCTCCCCTTTTGAGAAGGAAGGGGAGCGCCGTCTAGACCTGAGCCCTGTGGCTGACCAGCTTCTACCAGCTTTGCTGGGCTTTCCTTAGGCGTCTCTCACACGCTTGTAGGGGCCCCACTGCTTACTTGGAAGACCAAATCCCACAGCAGAGCCTGTAGCCGAATATATTTGCGCATGGCTGCGGATCTCTTAAGGCGCGCCTGCGGAGGCGCTGGTGAAGGAAGCCAAGCGCATCTATTTGCACTGTCAGCCAGAGCCTGAATCCTGCGTGGTGAAACGCTGCGAAAGGACGAAGCGGTTTCAAGTAGGGGGAAACCGAATCGTCTTTCCCAGGATTCCCTCCCCCCCCCAAAGTCACAAGTCAAGAGCAACGCCCCAGCAGCGTCAGTTTAAAAACAAAGATTTCGTCTATTTATTTTTTTTTGAACCTGTTCCAACAGATTGGAGAAATGGTGCCATTCTATACAAGTTTCCGAAGTAAATCCCATTGGCTTCCCCAAAGTTTACTCCCAGGAAGGTGTCCGTTTAAGATTGCAGCCAAAGTCGAAAATCAAAGCAAAAGGGCACAATAAATGAGACTTGGGTTAGGCGGAAAGGAAAGTTAAGAACGCGGGATAAAGCTGCATAAGAGAGTCTGAAAACTCTCCAGTGGATCCCTCTACTCCCATTTCCTATGTCTAGCAAAGGGCAGAAAGTGGTGTTCCAAAATCACGCGCGGGACTCGAGAAACCCTCTTGTCAGCCGTGGTGGGGCATATTCTTGCGTCTCAAATACGAAGGTTTATCGTTCATTAAAGACTACAGCCGCACAACTACATCGATTTAGACGTCCGTACATCCTGTAGAAGCAGCGAATCCGAGTTTTGGGGTTTGATGGTGGGTTTATTTCGCCCCTTCTCTTGACTCGGCTTCGGTTAGTATTTACTCTTCGCGTCTTTCCGTCTTAAGCGGGGGCGTTGTGAGTTCACAGCCACAATTGTGAGTTGCCGTTAAGTGTCGTTTATACCGCTGCTGTAGTCGTTATTACAATTGAAAGAGATCGCAAGCTCGGCTCAACTCCATCTAGAATCCCCGTTGACAAAGTCAGCGAAGGTTTGGCGAAAGGGTACATTTCAACTGCTCCTAACAGGTTCGAAGGGAGGGGGGAAATGAAGGGTCGGTCTTAGGACCCGGCGGAATCCTCTCGGGGCAGACTGGGGCGGGGCGGTGGCGAGGGACCGGGAGCCCGGAGCTCTGGGAGAAAAGACCACGAGTTGCCTTGTTAAGCTAGCGCAGAGCGGAGCGGAGTCTGAGCGGGCGGGCCAGTATATATATACACACATAAAGAGGGCGAGAAAGAAGGAGCGGAGCAGAGGTAGGGACCGGACGCCTTTGGTTGCTGAGGCGCCGGCCGCCTCTGCTGGAGAAGTCTGCCTCAGCCGGACTTGAGCTCCGCCCTGGGAGAGAGAGAGAGAGAGAGAGACCTTCCATTCACACCGAGAGTTCGCTGCCCAGCCTACCTTCCAGTCGCCCGCCCGCTTCTGCAAAAAAGTTGTGGAACTGGCGCCGTGGGGGACCATAGCGCGTCCCGCGCCTCTGCGAGAAAGAAGGCGTCCAGTCACGCCCGCTCAACAGCGGTGGCCAATCACACCAGCTAGCCCTCTCCCGGTCTCTTCGTTGCTCCGTCTCGCCCAGGGGGGACCGTAAGCGCCACCTCCGCTTCACGAAAGAAAAGTCGCCCGGCCGCTGCTGCCTTTTATCCATCGCGTCGAACTTCGTACCCACCGCGATGTCCCTTCTTCGCCACCACCGAATCGGCAGCCGCTGCCGCTGGCGGAGACGTCCTCACTTGGCGGCCGGCACGTGCTGAGGCGGCGGCTCGGCTTTTAGCAAAGAAGAGCGCGGCGGCGGCGGCGGCGCGAGCCATGGTCCGCCTGGCGCGCGGGAGGCGCCTCCATTGGAAGAGCCGCGCGCACGTGCTCCCTCTCGCCGTCCCCGCTGGCGTGCCCTCAATCCCCGGGCGGGATCCTCCTGAGGTGTGGCGGCGTGAGGAGAGGAGGGCGCTGCCCTCCTCGGATTGCTGAACCTGGCGGCGCTCCTCTCCTCGCCCGAGTCCCCGGCAACTCTGGAGGCATGGATCAAGCTAGGCTCTGCCAAGCCACCCCGGGCCTAAACGCCTTCCACGCCAATGACTCTGACCAGACCAGGAACTGCAGTCCTGAAGAAAGTTCCATCTACCAAGATGGCACCCCGTTCTCCTGGAAGGTTGTTCTCACCGTCATCTTGGCTCTCATCACCTTGGCCACCATATTGTCCAACGGTTTTGTTATTGCCACTGTCTACCAGAGCCGTAAGCTCCACACCCCTGCCAATTATCTCATAGCTTCCTTGGCGGTCACTGACCTTCTGGTATCCCTCCTGGTCATGCCTATCAGCACCATGTACACTGTGACTGGGAAATGGACCCTTGGCCAGGTGGTGTGTGACATTTGGCTCTCTTCAGACATCACTTGTTGCACTGCTTCCATTCTCCATTTGTGTGTGATTGCCCTGGACAGATACTGGGCCATCACAGACGCAGTTGAGTATTCGACGAAAAGGACTCCCAAGAGAGCAGCAGGCATGATCGCCCTGGTGTGGGTCTTCTCGATCTCCATCTCCATCCCTCCTTTCTTCTGGCAGCAGTCTAAAGCGGAAGAGATGTCTAACTGTGTGGTGAATTCAGACCACATCTTATACACCATCTATTCCACGGTGGGGGCGTTCTATTTTCCTACCATGCTGCTGATTATCCTTTATGGAAGGATCTATGTGGAGGCCAGATCTCGGATTTTGAAACAGACGCCAAAGAACACCGGCAAAAGATTAACACGGGCTCACTTAATAACAGATTCCCCAGGGTCAACATCCTCTGTCACTTCTATAAATTGCAAGGTCTCGGAAGCATCCAGTGAAATGGGGTCTCCCGTATATACGAACCAGGTCAAAGTAAAGGTATCGGATGCTTTCCTGGAAAAAAAGAAGCTGATGGCTGCCAGAGAGCGGAAAGCAACCAAGACTTTAGGGGTTATTTTAGGAGCCTTCATTGTGTGCTGGCTACCCTTCTTTATCATTAGTTTAGTGTTGCCTATTTGTAAAGATGCTTGCTGGTTCCACATGGCCATCTTTGACTTTTTCACCTGGCTGGGATATCTTAACTCTCTGATCAACCCCATCATCTACACTATGTCCAATGAAGACTTCAAACAAGCGTTTCATAAATTGATACGGTTCCGATGCACAAGTTGAATTGATAAGTGCAGTTAAATATAAAGTCTCTGGTGTCGGAGGCTTGAGTGAATGCATTTTGTGTGACTGGTTCTTCAGGTAGGTGATTATTCTTACCATGCTACTGTCTCTCCAGAAAAACAGTATCTTTTAATGGCAAAATTGGAATTCAGTAGAGAGGGGAGCCATGCCAGTTAGCAAAGCTTCTCATTCAGGGTAGAGGTAACTACAAAGCAGCCTCCTTCTGAGCCTGGGTTTAAAAATATGCTGCATCTTACTCTGCTCCCACTAAGGTTGCTGAAGAAGTCTTTTTGGCCTTAAAATGAGAGTTGATCCTGGATTTTGCCTTTGTAGAGCCATTGTGGTAGGAACTGGAGAGGTTTTGGACAACTTTTGTGGAGACACCCGATCCAACGTGACTGTACTGTACTTGAACTAAGTGACTCTCATCCCATCTCTTCTGCTAGGAGATCTTTGCCTCTCAGACATCCGTGTTTGAAAGTGCTTTGCCATGTTCCCTCCTTTTTAACTGCTAGCTTGCTAAGTTAAAGACTATGCAGAGTAGATTATAAATGAATTGCGCATGATGCTTAGTAGTTATATGGATCAGAGGACTGGAAGAACTAGAACTGATAATCTTAACGATAACCATTCCTTCACTTGCTTATTATAAATGGGCTGAAGGAATGTTGGGGAAGCAATCAAATATAGACAAAACTCAGCATGAGAAGAGCAACTCATCTTTTTTTTTGTACAGATGTGCCTTTTTTGTTTAACAACCTGCCAGTATCACCCCCCCAAAAAGCCAAACTATTCTACGTGCATATGTTTGTGTGAGTGTGTGCATGGTGGCCTGCAGAATCAAGTGCCAAAGCTTGTAAGCTTATTTTTTCTTTGCCCATGTTTCCTCCCTCCCTCTTTCCTTCCTATCATATTTTTAAATAACTCATTATCAGCTAGTCTTTTGTTCATTTTTTTTAAAGTTGAAAATCTCCCTTTCAAAGCTTACTTACATAGTTTGCTTTTCAAAAGAAAAAAATGTTTATTCCTTATGTGGACACTGAACAAGCTGCGGCCACCATGAGTGTAATAATTCTTATTAAATGAACCTTTCCCCCGCCCCCTCAAAAGGCTTTTTTCCTATATCGCAAGGCAATTTTTCCTTAACACAGATTTCATAAGCAGATTCTCAAATCTTTAATATATTCAGTTCCTAAAGGAATCTACTCTGTTTTCCTGATGCTTTCTAGTACAGAACCTCATCTACAGTTTTAATTTCCCTTATCCTTACTCTTCATTCATCTCTTCTCATATGTCCCATCCCATCCTTTCCTGAAATGCTTTGACAAACAGATTGAATGAGTGATTCCTCTACATTATTAATGCCACTAAGACAGTAAGGCAGGACAGGACCCAGTTTCAGAAACTGAGAAAGCTGCAAAGTTTCTTTGTCATCTGCCTAAAGCCCAGATGCACAGAAGTGACTGTTATACAATATTCACTGAACACTTTGAACAAACTGTATTCAAAACCTTGCTACAGTTCATGCTTGCTATGTTATATAATCCTTAAAAGAAAAGATGACCGACTGAATACCTCCCCTACTATTCAAGTTAAGGGTGTTACTAAAATAGCTTTTATTATATAGGACAGTCTGGTTCAGGTCCCCTATGGATTATGAACTTGTTTTGGTGGGAAGGAGAGATCTCCCGGGAACAGGATATTAAATTAATGATGGCACATCATGCCAGAAGCCTCACAAAAGTTTTGATTAGAATCCTTTTAGAGAGCTTTCCTTCTGTGATCTGGGTCAGGATTGGTAATAGCTTCCTTTGCCCATGTGTTGGGTTAAGTAGAAAATCTGACTAATGCTTCTCTGCAGTGATAAAAATAGAAGTATAAATTAAGACTTCAATGTATAGCCAAGCTGCCCAAATGAGAGGAATAGGGAAGAAGAAAATAAAATCCTCTGTATCTTAACTACTGTAAGATCTAAAGAGTTGCATGCGACCCATCTTAGCAACAGTTATGGTAATTCTCCTGTCCTACCTGATTCTAGCAGCCATATTAAGGAAGCACAATGGGACTCACCTTTGCTACCTCATACTTTTCTACATTCTCATAGAATTCCCTGCCATTTTCCCCCTATAAAAAATAGGACCTCAACAGTGATGTTTATAATTTTACTTCCCTCTCCCCCTAAAGAAAAAAACAACACCTTGCTTTCACAGTGTGAGTCACTTTCATCAACCCTTGTTAGACAGTAAATAAGATTTATATATACTATCAAGAAAAGCATTCCATCTTCTTTATTGCAAGAGACCTAAAATATAAATACTGCTTGAGATTATAGCAAATGTGTAGAAGAGAGAAATGTCAAGGAGTGAATGTCAACAAACACAGTAAAAAATTATATTCTGGTTTTGTTGAAGTGAAATAAAGATTAAGCTTGATTGGATTTTTTATGAGGCCTTTATGGTATTATTATTTAAATCCAGTTCTCAAAAATGATGGTGAGTTCAGGAAGAAGTTTGAGAATGAATACTTTGCAAACATAACTTTCCTCTGCGTTACTCTTTGGTTTTCATATGTTATGGCTGCATTTTTTTTTCATGTACTATAGCTAACTCCCAATTATTTTTTCTTGAAAGAGCTGCTAATCTCATTCTGAAAGTCCTGAAATGTAACTTTTGCACTGAAATGAACTGTACACTGTGGCATAACTTCTTCAGGTTGCTTGTTTATGGAAAGCAAATGGTTGTTCAAGAAATATTTATTTTTGTTTTAAATCAGTAAGTGTTGATACTGTAACATTGAGACTTATTTAGCCATCATACTTCACAGACAGGAAGTGGAATGGATTGCTTGTCTCTTAACACTGTTTGCACTACTACAGTCTTCTTCAAAAGTGAAGGACCTTGCGTTCCTGTTTGGGGAACGTAGGAAAAATGTGAAAGTCCTGTCCTTTCATCTTTTTAATCAATCTGGAATTTAAAAAATAGCCATTTGATGTTGTGATCTTACAGATTTTTTTCATATGTATGATACTGTTAACAGAAATTTAAAATCATCTGAAATACTAATCACTGTTCTGATCCTTTAGGTTGCTGGTGTGTACAATTGGAACCTACTTTATTATGTATTTTTACTCTTGTTTTCGAAGATTAGATAAAATATCTCTATGTAATAAGCCCAGCAGTCAAAATTAAAAAAAACCAGACTATGTTGTTCTGTTCCATTTGCTTTGAAAGGATTGCATTGCAAGTGTTTGTCTTAAATGTAGCTGAAAATCAAACAATAAAAAAGCTTTACTGTGATAACAAGAGTATTGGATAGAAATTGTGTTACTCAGGAAGATGACATTTGTTTATTTGACTGAAGCTTTATATCATTTATAAGATGATGAGACAGTAGGAAAAAAATAACAATTAATTGTAGCTATATAAATTATAAATTAATAAATTATTAATTATTATTATTATATTTGACAGCTGTTGTGGAGCCACAACAAATTTAATACAGATCAAGTATCTCGGACAGCATTCCACTTCATCAAATATGCAGATGTGATCCTTAACAGTGATTGGGTTCATGCATATACAAAGCCATGGTTATTTGAATAAGTGACAATTGTCTGGATTCATGTAACATGGTAAGCAGTAAGCCAAGACTTATGTAATAATTTAACCAGATATGCAAAACTGCCAATGTATCTGGTAAAGTTCATTGTAGGTCCATGAGTTCTTACTTGTTGCTGTAAGACACTGTATTATTTAATTTAATTCATGTATGCTGCCTTTCTCCCATCATGGAAATCCAAGGATATTCATGGAGGTTTTCAGATAATCTCTTGCCAGGCGATGACTAGACACATATTGCCTTCATTCGTGAGACAATAATACCTGTCTAGATTCAGCAAGAACGCCACATCGTATGTCCCTATCTTTTAGATATCTTTTTAGAAAGGCGTAAATTCTGGTATTCATTTTTACTTCCACTCAAGGCATTGTTGGGTAAACCCAAGACTCCTGATAAGTGAAAGTAATTTCCCCTTTACTAGCAAGTGAAGCTGGCTTGGAAATACAAAGAACATTCTGTGTTGAGCAGGGCATGCAGAAGCTGTGGGGAATCCCACTGTCAAGGCAGTTCTTGGGCTAAAGAAAATGTCCTTATTGTAAAATGCAAGTAGTTTAGTAATCCAATTGGATAAACCATCATCCAATTGGTTTAAAATACTAACAAAGATGATAAAAGATCTGGATGCTAAATCGTAGGATAAAGGGTTGCGGGAGCTAGGTATTCTAGCCTATTGAATTTTGGGGAGGGGGGAAGGACGCAATCCCCATCTTTCTGTACTTAAAGCCTGGCACAGAGAAGAATGGAATGGCTTATTCTCCAAAGCACCAGAGGGCAGGAGAAGAAATAATGGTAGGAAGCTTGTTAAAGACAGATCCATTCTAAATGTAAGGAGAAATTTTCTTACAGTGAGAGCAATTAATCAATTGAATAGATTTTCTTCTGGAGTTGTGAGGTCTCTGTCACTGGAGGTTTTCAAAAATAGATTGGACAACAATTTGATTGGGGTGGTATAAGGTCTCCTGCTTTGGGCTGAGGGTTGTACTAGAAGATCTTTTGGGCCCCTTCCAACCCTATGATTCTATGTTCTAAGTTTTCCCCCCCTCCTTTGGAGTTATTGACAGAAATGAGAATAGTCTTCTTCCCCCTTTAGATGTATGTGTCTAAATTCCAGGCCTGGTTTAGATGTAAAAATAATTTAAACATTATTGATTTATGTACTGTCCTTGCCAAGTAATTGAATTGAGCCCTCATTTCTTTTGCACACAAAATTCCTATTAACTGCATTACATGCAACTTGTGAATGTTGCTGACTAGAAACTTGAATAGAGTCCCAGTCTCTACTGTTGATAACGACATGCGTATATGCTTATAGGTTCCTTTTCAACCATTTGGTAATTGCAAAATGTGTGGTCCTGATCATGGGAAGTGGAACCATCCACATTCAACCAGTACAGGTAGTCCTCAGCTTACAACAGTTTGTTTATTGACCATTTGAAGTTGCAATGGCTTTGAAAAAAAGTGACTTATGACCGTTTTTTCACACTTATGACTGTTGCAGCATCCCTATGATCACGTGATTAAAATCCAGGCGTTTGGAAACTGGCATGTATTTATGATGGTTGCAATGTCACATTAATTTTGTGACCTTCTGACAAGCAAAGTCAATGGGGAAGCCAGATTCTTTTAACAACTGTTTTGCTAACTTAACTGCAGCGATTCACTCAATAGCTGTGGCAAGAAAGGTCATATAGATGGGGCAAAATTCATTTAACAAAAATCTTCCTTCGTAACAGAAATTTTGAGCTTAGTTGTAATCGTAAGTCAAGGACTACCTGTATACTTTTGTAAAGGATTCTGGGTAAAAAATTATTTTCTTTGGGGATAATAAAACAGGCCTCTAGGAAGTATAATATGGAACTCATCTGAATAACTGAGTATTCATTTCTTGGTTGTGTTCTCATGATAAAGTATACAGGTAATCCTCAACTTATGATCATAATTGAGCCCAAAATTTCTGTTGTTAACTCAGACATTTGTTAATTAAATTTTGTCCCATTTTACGACCTTTCTTCGCTCAATTGTTAAGTGAATCACTGCAGTTGATAAGTTAGTAACCTGGTTGTTAAATGAATCTGGCTTCCCCATTGACTTTGCTTGTCAGAAGGTCACAAAGCAACGGTCATAAGTATGAACTAGCTGCATCTGAATATTAATCACATGTGGGAGGCAGGAAAGGTCATAATTGTGAAAAACAGTTGTAAGTCACTTTTTTCAGTGACGTAACTTTGGTCTCTAAATGAACTGTTGCAAGTTGAGGACTATCTGTTATTTCCTCAAAGATAAATAGCTGTGAGATTCATCTATTTAAAAAGAACACAATATAAGCACTTCTAAGCCATTAGAAAGTTCCAAAATTATTGTAACCTTTTGAACATTCATTTTAAAATGTGGATTTGACCAGTAGGAAAATATGTCTTCACAAATGTGCTCCGTGATGCAATCAAGGGGTATGGTTGATAAAGTAAATTGAAACATATTATTTCTTTTTCAAACTTCTGTTGACATTGCAGCAAGTTTGCAAAATTGATGTTTGGTCCTAGTTCTCAGTTCATTGCTTCTAGGAGAATTTATGGTTGATAATGTAAATTGAAACATGTTCTTTCTTTTACAAACTTTAATTGGCATTGGATCAAGTTTGCAAAGATGATCAAGATGATCACATTTGGTCCTAGTTTACAGTTCATCCCTTACTTTTAGGAGGAACAGAAAATGGGAATATTGATTACTTTGCAAGGAGGGAGAAAATATCTAGCATTTTTAAAAAGAAATTTTGGGTCTTGTCTTAGTTTCTGTCGTTTTTGTTTTTGTCAGTTTGTTCCCATATTTACAACTGTATACCTCTGGTTGAGTAATAATGATATCCATGAACAGGTTTTTGAAGATGTATGTGTTATAGCCATATGAATCCTGCAGGTAGCTTTACTTTTCAAGTTTTGAAGAATGTAGACTCAGACTGAACCAGGCCTAATAAATAAATTCCTTAATTGACAGGCTACTGTAAATATAATTCTTATGATCTTTTTCATAAATATTCAAGCTTCAGCAAAAGGAGTTAAGAATGGTCAGTTTTATCTATAGGCTCAGTGGTAGTCAACCTGATCCCTACCGCCCACTAGTGGGCGTTCCCGCTTTCATGGTGGGCAATAGGGGTTTTGTCCGATACTGAAGCACTTTCCTTTTTTAAAATTTAATTGACTTTCCTACTTTATAAATCACCATTACTGTGGAACCGGTGAGTGGTTAGAAAATTTTACTACTAACAGAGATACAAAAGTGGTTGGTAGGTATAAAAAGGTTGACTACCCCTGTATAGGCTAGACCCGTGTTGGCAAACCTATGGCACATGTGCCAGAGGTGGCACGCAGAGCCCTCTCTCTGGGCACGTGCACCACCGCCAGCTGCTCTTCTGGTTTCTCGTGTGTAAATGCCAGCTGGCCACTGGTCCTCGTGAGTGCTGGAGCACCAGAAAAATGGCCCGAAAACGGCCAAAAACCCGGCCTGCACAGGCTGGCCAGCTGGTTTTTGGGTTTCTGGTGCTCCGGCACGTGCACATGCACACACATTCTTGTTTGGGCACTGTGTTGCCATCACTGGGCTAGACACATACTTGCTCCTCTATTCTTTCAGCTTGTTGCCTTTGTCACCCACTGCATAGGGACATTGTAGCTAGTCCTCCAGCATGCAGTTGGGATATTCAGCAAAATAGGCCTGCTACCATATAAGAAATAATTTTGGCACATCAGGCTTTGCGACCTCAAGGCGCTCCTATTGAAACATCCTGTGTTTTACACAAGTGTTAAAGATACCAAAGCGAAGCCCTCTTACGTTTGGAGCATAATATTCCTAGAGGTTTATGTACTAATGCACACATTACTTCTTGGAAGTGATGCCAAGCAGAAATATTGCAGAAAGCTTGCTCATCAGAATCTTACACTTAGTTGGCACTGTAGATGGATTCTTGGAACTTCAGTTTTGTATCTGTTATTTTTCCTAATGTTACCTTTTACTGAATTAGGGAAATTGCCTTAGGTAAGTGTTTTTTAAATTCGCTACTCAAAAGATGTTGCAGACGGATCTATAAGAGCTATTCGCATTAGAACTGAAAAGCAAAAAAAGGATATTCATGAGAGAAAAAATGTGGAACATTGTATATCATTAGCTGCAGCTGAGAGAATAGACAGGACAGCATTCCCCATGGAATTCTGAAACAGGTGTTTAGAAAAGTTATAGATAGCATTTGGGAAAGAAAATTACAATGTAATTTGTTGCAATCACAGCTTGAGGAAGAAAAATTTCTTGGGAAAGGTAATAGCAACATTTGTAAATGGCAACAATTTGCATCTTAGCACCAAGAGCCCTGATGGTGCAGTAGTTAGAATGCAGTATTGCAGACAGAACTCTGCCTCACAGCCTGCAGTTCGATCCTGACCAGCTCAAGATTGACTCAGCCTTCCGTACTTCCAAGGTTGGTAAAATGAGGACCCAGATTGTTGGGGGGAAATATGCTGACTCTGTAAACTGCTTAGAGAGGCCTCACTATGAAGAGATATGTAGTGCTGTTCCTATTATAGAGACTAAATTATAGCCCACATTGTGGTGTAGCCCGCATTTGAATGTGGGAGCTAAGCAATTTGTTTCCAGAGGACAAAGGCAATGTTGACTGTAGGAACATAAGTATTGGTCTTTATAGGAAATCATGAAATTGATATTGATAGCTGAGAAATGTCTGTGTCAGGGTCAGATAACCTAGTATTCTTTAAGGTATTTTATATTTTCATTGCCATGTCACCCCGAGCCAGCATGACCAAAACGGTAGTTGTAATCTAAAAATTATAGAATACCTCAGATTGCCTATTCCTAGTCCCTGTGAATGACAACAGCTCTCCAAAATTTCAGACCAGTTTTTTTTCACAGCCTTTTTTTCAGTGCTGGAGATCGAACTTTTGGTGCATGGACCTTTAATAAGTGATTGCACTGTAGCCCCTCTTTCCATTTAGGACCCCCAAAAATTACGTCCACTTCATTTCTGTTTTCCTTATGGAATTGTAAAAACAAAGGGGTAAGGATGTGTGATTTCTCACAGATGTTAAGGTATAAATAGAGAAATGGTTTATGTTTTCTTCTTTGTTTATAAAGTTTGAGCTCAGCTTTATGAATTTCAACCAGGAGAAGCTTTGAGAAAGGAAAAAAAGATAAAATGTGAGATGAGATTTTAATTTGTTTAGTTCACTATATGAGATCAATAGGACCTAGTTTTTTCAAATAAACATGCATAGACTATGCCACTAAATTTCTTTAGTATGCTCAATCATACTGATAAAAAACCCCATAAATAACCATAACTCTTCTGTTGTAGTACAGGTAGTCTTTGCCATACTACCACAATTGAACCCAGAATTTGCATTGCTAAGCGAGACATTTGTTAAGTGAGTCATGCCCCATTCTATAAAGTTTTTGGCCATGATTGTTAAGTGAATCACTGCAGTTGTTAAGTGAATTATGCCAATTTGGCTTCCCCATTGACTTTGGTTGTCAGAATGCCCCTGCAAATGACAATCCCAGGATCTCAAGATGCTGTAGCCATCATAAATACATGCTGGTTGCTAAACACCCAAAAGTTTGTTCTCGTGATTATGGGATGCAATGATCTCAAGTGTAAAAACTGGTCATAAGTCATATGTTAACAAAGTCCTAAAACTGCTCATAAGTCACTTTTTTCAATACCATGGTAACTTTGAATGATCATTAAATGAATGGTTGTAAGTCAAGGACTATTTGTACTTGACTTGTGTTTGGTATTTATTAACAAATCACTTTATTGTTTGTTATTTTATAACTGATCAAAGTATGTTGTAACAAATTTATTTCTGTGATAATAACTTAAATAGCTGCAGGGGTGCCCAAACTTGGCAACTTCAAGACTTGTGGATTACAACTCCCAGAATTCTCCAGCCAGCTGCTGGCTGGAGAATTCTGGGAGTTGAAGTCCACAAGTCTTAAAGTTGCCAAGTTTGGACACCCCTGATCCAAAGTTATCCTGGATTCTTTTAATAAAGTTTATGATACGTAAGAAGGGTAAATCTATTAAGAGAATTACTTAGAAATCACAAACTGGAATTATATTAATCTTGTAGACCCTAATTGCCCCTTTGTAGGGTTCTGTTCCACAGTTTCTTACCTCTCATTAGTACTCTTTATTAATTAATCATTTAAATGCTTATTTTTATTTCCAGTTAAATTTATTAATAATTACTATAATCGCACCGCTTTCTTTAATGTAAACAGTTTTCATTATCTCCGGCATCTATGTATGAGTGCTGTCATTTAAACAATATTTTTGCTGTTACAATTGTTTTTTACATGCTGCTTTCATCAATAATGTAAATAAACTTGTTTTTCCTATTAATTAAATGTGTAACTGTTAATACAATTTTCATCTTCATTATTGTCTCTATGATGTCTTTGGATAAGTTAGTTCTTGGAATTCAGACATTTTACATAGTTGGTGCTTATTCTGTTGCTGCCCATTACCAAATACTGTATTTTTCAGACTATAAGACGTACCTTTCCCCCCCAAAAAGAGGGTAAAAATCTGGGTGCATCTTATACAGTGAATACAGCATTTTTGGCATCACGAAACCCTGCCCCCTTCACAAAAATTGATGTGCAGAGAGTTTGGGAGGCCTGCAAAGTGCTCCTGGGGACTGGGAGGACAAAATGAGTGAAAAACAGGCTGTTTTTGCCCATTTTTGCCCCCTCCAGCCCCCAGGAGCACTCTACAAGCCTCCTAAAGTCTATGCATGCCCTTTTTTGGGCAAAAAAAAATGAGGTGTGCAGAGGGTTTGGGAGCCTACAGAGTGCAAAAATCTTTTTTTTAAATTTACCTCTTCCAAATCTTGGTGTGTCTTATACTCTGGTGTGTCTCATACTCCAAAAAATACAGTATATTATGATGCTCCTCTGTTTTACGTTAACCAAGCTCAATAGATCAGTGTGTTTCCATTGCATTATACATTAACAGTTTCCATTTTGTTTCCATACAAAAATAATGTAAGATTTGGCATTATAGAGAAACGTGAGAAGTTTGAACAGAGATTCTAGCTTTTTAGAACTTCTGCTTAAGTGACTGCTGTTTGTCTCCAAATGGTTAAAAGCAAAATGTTAGGTGTCAGCAAACAAGCCATTTGCTTTGGAATACTGCAGTAGAGAATCCAAAAATCTTCAAAGCTATGAGTATACTTCGTTTATTTATTTAATACATTTTTACCTTGTCTTTCTGCTGAAGTAAGTATTCATGATAACAACAGCTTAAAAAAGCAAACTATTAAAATTTAAAACTAATTAAGTCAGCAAAACATCCCATCTTTAGAAGTTTTCCAATGGATGACAGATTGGAGGGGGTATTACCCACAGTCTGAACTAACAACTGAGGTTTTCTTTTTGAGGGTTAAAAGGTGACAGTTGAGGCTTTTAAACATGGGCCTTTCCAGCAGATCTTCACATAATTTATCACAAATATTTGGTGATTGATGGGTGGCTATGAAAATGATAAACGAACAAACAAACACATGCTTCCCAGCTCTCTCTATGGAAAAATAATGGCAAATATTGCTTTACAAACACGTATAAAATTCATATTTTTCTAACAGTCCTTATTCAAGAAAAAATAATATTACCAACTATATTTAGCTGTGTTCCCTTTTGTATTACATTAAGCACGCATGTACAAATATAGAGAGAGTATAGATATAGTCCTGCTACTCAGAGGTGGGTTGCTAATTTTTTTACTAACGGTTTGGGTGTGCTCTCATACTCACGCATGCGCGGAAGCATCCGGGCAGGTGGGTGGAGCCTCCCGCCGTCACTACTACCAGTTCGCCCAATCCAGGCCGAACTGGCACCAACCCACCATTGCTGCTAATGCAGCCAAGTATGACTCTAGAATTAATGCTAATATAACATAATTTCAGTTCTGTGCCCAATCATCAATAGTAGCAGCAACAAAACAACAGTAGTTGAACAAATGAAAGCTAATAGCAATGTGGAACAATAAACCATACCTTCCAGCAACTGCAGGAAGGTTCATGAACTCTTAGAGCAGAGAGACAAAGTCATGTAAAACTCTGGGTACATGACATAATACAAAACCTGTATCTCTCTGCTCTGAGAGCTTAAGGGTAGATGGACTGGACTATAAACCCATATTGGGAGCTTCTAGGCATCTCTTCTTGAAGTTGTCAAGTGTCAGCACTTGGATAGCTCCTAGATCTAATCCCTGAATACCAGGGGTGTCAAACTGACGTCCTCACAGTGGTGTCATATGACGTATTGGGACTTTCTCCCCCTTCGCTAAACTAGGCATGGGCGTGGCCAGCGTGTGACGCATCAAGCCCACAGATTGGGAGTTTGACAGCCCTGCTGTGTACAGTATAATCTAAAGTGTGAAGTTCTGTGAATTCAATTCTCAATAGAAAGTTTGCACTCTAAAGCACAATATCTGATTATCTGAATCTGATCGGGATAAATCCAGTAATTTAGTGCCTCCTGATGAGTCAATATAACTAAACAACAAGAAATATACTATGTAAAAATAGAAAATAGGAAAAAAACCTATATAAATATAGTCCTTGACTTATAAGCTAGTCGCTTAGTGACTGTTTGAAGTTATGGACCACTCCCAAAATGTATTTGCAAACTGGTTTTGAAATTCCAGTTTCCCCACCCCCAGTAATTTGCCCACATATGAACCAAACAGTAAGGGGTTAGTCTCTCTATTTGAATATCCTGCAATATCAGGATCCTTAGGAGATGCAGTGCTTGAATGGAAACTCACAATTTAATTTGACAATTAAAGTAATTAATTTACTTTAATTAAAAGTAAAATTAAAGTTAGAGTTACTTGCCTATTTGAACAGTGGAATGAAAAATATTCAGTTTTGGAGAATCAGTTGGTCCAACGGTTCAGCATGGTATAAATGCGCTTATGATTTAAAAATGAACATTCTAAAATTCTGGCATTGTTTCGTGTTTATGGGAAAACAGTATAATTTGTATTCTGGACAATCACTCTGCTTGCTTATTTTACGTTTAACAGGCTCTCCCTTAGCCTTTTCTATCTTTGCCCTTTAGCTTATTAATAGGCAGTTCTAATTCTGCATAGGCCATCTATGCAGTATAGTATTCTACTGACCCCTTCTTTCAATATAGCAATCGGACCTTCTTTTCCCCATCTGTGTAATTACTGAAGTACTGTTCCATCTGCCATCTCCACTACCACTTTTATTTTTGTTCTCCTATTATTTCCCCCCCAAAAATACCCTTAGGTGGTAATGATATTTCAGTGATAAGATATCTCTCAATATGATCTAGCAAATAATTTCTTTGACAGCTCCCCTGTATGGGTTTAATTGTTTTCCTCTTTGTCACTGGAAGAAGTATGACAATTTCGTGGTGGATTTGCCTTCTGTCATCCTTTTTATTGCATTTGCAGAGTTTTCCACTAGCTTACAGCAACATTTCTTCTCTGTCGGGGGCCACTATGAAGAATAGGCCTTCTGCCCACTTTTATGTTTCATTTTTAAAGTAATATTTCTTAGCGCACCATTTTTAAAATTGTGCCTCTTGCAGAGAACTGAAGCAGGTTATGCCATACTCTACATTACATTTATTTCTTAATAGGTTGATGCTGGTCAAAAACACACTACATTTTTTTCTCTTTCAAAGATGCCCAAGAAAAATACCAATTAACAAGAAACACTAATATAAAATCACTAATGCATTTAGAAAGAGCCTGGTATCTCCTTTTAACAAGTTTAACATATTTTATGGCAAACCATAAGCTTTTGTGAACTCTAGCTCACTTCATTACATGCATGGAGTGGCTTAACTGATGTACGATTTCAATGCAGTGGGATGAGGTAGGGGAAAAGGAAGGGCAAGACAAAATATATTAAGCAGGTGAAGGTCTCATGGGGATATATTGCAAGTAGCTTATCAATTAACAATTGTAACATGCCAAAAGCCCATTGTGCCCTGAGATAGCTTGAAACCCATTGTTGAGGTAAGCTCAGTTGTCTCCCACTCAATTGTGCTGGAAAGCGTCTTTGTTCCATTTCATTTCATTTTATTATATTTATATCCCGCCCTTCTCCACAGAGGACCCAGGGCGGCGCACAGGAAATTTAAAAAACATACACAATAGAAGATAGACAAATAATTTAAAATATATATTAAATAATCCCCAATCCTGTGCTAAAAACCAATTATTAAAAACCCAATTTAAAACTTTTCTAAAAGTCCCCATGGGAGGTTAGGCTAGGCCGGCTTGATGGAAAAAATATGTCTTTAAACATTTGCGGAAGAGGCGGAGGTCGGTGATAGTCCGGAGTTCAGGGGGTAGGTCGTTCCAAAGGGCAGGGCCCGCCACAGAGAAGGCTCTTCCCCTGGGTGTCGCCAGTCGGCATTGTCCGGCCGACGGCACCCTGAGAAGGCCCTCTCTGTGGGAGCGGATCGATTCCAAAACAATTACTTTGAGTTCTGTAATGGAATTTCCTGGGAGGCTAAACTGCTCTGTTGCTATTGCGCCCTTGATGTCAAATTCATGTCCATTAATGGTTTTGTACAAAGTCTACCCTGTTTTGTCCTGTGGACAAGCCACAGAAATGTTCCTAGCAGATGATAGCATATGCCACATTAAAAGACCATGTGAATGTCTCTAGCTTTGTGTGTGAAGCTGTTGGGGCACATGATGGTAATGTTGGTGTAAATGAGGAGACAAGCTAGAAATATGGATGGGGAATTGAAGGTTCTGTTTTCCATGTTACTCTGATTGCCTTCTTGTTTCTTGCTCCTTGTGAGAATATGCGTCAAGTGGAGTACAGGTTGTTCTTGACTTTCGACCCACAATTGAGCACAAAATTTCTGTTGTTAAGTGAGATGTTTGCTTAGTGAATTTTGCCCCATTTTACCACCTTTCTTGCCACAGTTGTTATGTGAAACATTGCAGTTGATAACTTAGTCACCCTGTTGTTAAGTAAATCTGGCTTCCCCATTGACTTTGCTTGTCACAAAAGGGGATTGATTACATGATCTTGGGATAAGCAACAGTCATAGACATGAACCAGTTGCCAAGCATCTGAATTTTGATCACATGATCATGGGAATGATAACTTTGAAAGTTGGGATCTAGTTGTAACTGTTTATATGAACATCATCAAAGTGCCTGTGAAAGTACATTGTCATTGTCCAGTATAGGTTAATAATGCTTATGACTGGCTTAAGCTGTGAATTGTAGATGACAACCAGTGGTGTTCTGTTGTTCTGCTTTTGTGGCCTCTTTTAATAGGTCCTCCCTGGGAATTCATTTGTCTCTATTGATCTGTACATTAATCTTGCTTGGTGGTTACTTCAGTCTCCTGAATCCTTGGCTAAATTCCATCAGTTGAACATCTCTATCTAGTAGGTCAGAATAAATGCGATTGTACCATACAGCTGTATTGATCAAGAATTAATTAAAAAAAAGGAGAATCAGAACCATAGCAATAATTTCAAGCAGCTATAATTGGACAAAGCAGAAAGGATGCTACACAGGTAGTCCTCGACTTACGATGACATTTGAGCCCAACGTTTCTGTTGCTGAGTGAGACATTTAAGTGAACTTTGCACCATTTTACAACCATTCTTGCCAAGTGGTTTGCAATAGCAATAGCTCTTACACTTATTTACCACTTTACAGTACTTTACAGCTCTCTCTAAGCAGTTTACAGAATCAGCCTATTGCCCCCAACAATTTGGGTCCTCATTTTACCCACCTTGGAAGGATGGAAGGCTGAGTTAATGAGCCTGGTGAGATTTGAACTGCCAAATTGCAGGCAACTAGCAGGCAGCAGAAGTAGCCTGCAGTACTGCACTCTAACCACTGCGTCATCGCAGCTCATAGGTGAATCATTGCAGTTTTTAAGTTAGTGACATGGTTGTTAAGTGAATGTGGTTTTTCTATTGACTTCACTTGTCAAAGTTCACAAAAGGAGATCACATGACCCTGGGACACTGAAAACTCTCATAAATATGAGCCAGTTGCCAAGCGTCTGGATTTTGATTACGTAACCATGGGAATGCTGCAATGGTTGTAAGTGTGAAAAATAGTCATAAGTCATGTTTTTCATGCAGTTGTAACTTTAAATGGTCACTAACTAAACTGTTGTAAGTCGAGGACTACCTGTACAATATAAGTTACATGTACTGTAGAGTTGTGGGTGATCCATCGCAGGAGGTTTTAAAAAATAGACTGGATGACCATTTCACCAGGATTGTGTATAAACTCAATTGAACAAGAAGTTAGACTAGAAGACTGAGATTCCTTTCAGCCCTATGATTCTGTGTTCCATAGGTTTTTTTAAAATTCTATACTGTTATTTTTTCTTGCTGTGAATTTATGTAGTAAAGTAATAGAAAAGAGATTAACAATCTTGTTGAGTGATTGGAGAACTCTTCCAATACAACTCTCAGCAATCCTCATATTTGCCAAGGCATTTTATTGTTTAGTTTTTACATAGAAATACAAAAAATTACAGCATCATCAGAAAAAAAATGAAATTAAGATTTTTATAGGGAAGGAGAAAAATAGAATACAACAGAATAAAAACTTTATTATCATTTTAAATGTACACTAATCAGCATTACATTAAAATGAAAGTTTATTACATTCAGCTCTCTAGAGATAACCATTATGCATATACCGTATTTTTCAGAGTATAAGATGCACCCAGGTTTTGAAGAGGCAATTTTTTTTAAAAAAAGTAGGTAGGTAGATAGAGGGATAGAGAGGGAGAGAAAAAGAGAGAACTACAGTAGGTAGGTAGGGAGAGAGAGAGTTAGTTAGTTAGGCTGTAATCGATGTATAAGACGCACCCAGATTTTCAGCCTCTTTTTAGAGGAAAAAAGGTGCATCTTATACTCCGAAAAATACGGTTCTGTACTTACATACACACCTATATATGACAGAGAAACATCACAGTCTAGTTCAAATATATACATACACTATATCGCCAAAAGTATTTGCTCACCCATCCAAATAATCAGTCAAGTGTTCCAATCACTTCCATGGCCACAGGTGCATGAAATCAAGTACCTGGGCATGCAGACTGTTGTTACAAACATTTGTGAAAGAATGGGTCGCTCTCAGGAGCTCAGCATGGAAGTGTGATAGGATGCCACCTGTGCAACAAATCCAGTCTGAAATTTCCTCGCTCCTAAATATTTCACAGTCAACTGTCAGCTGTATTATAAGAACTTGGAAGTGTTTGGGAACGACAGCAACTCAGCCACAAAGTGGTAGGCCACATAAACAGACGGAGCGGGGTCAGTGGATGCTGAGGCTCATAGTGCGAAGACGTCGCCAACATTCTGCAGAGTCAGTCACTACAGACCTCCAAACTTCATGTGGCCTTCAGATTAGCTCAAGAACAGTGTGCAGTGGACCGATGTCATATTGAACCCTATGGATTAGGAATGGGATGTCACTTACTGTAAGTTTATATGCGAGTAAAGGGCATGTAAGCAAATACTTTTGGCAATACAGTGTAGCAAAAAAAAAAAAGAATCCTGTGAATTTACAAGATGGATGGCATAAGGACCAAAGCTGTTAAAGAATCCAGTAGTCCTGCTATAGATACTTCGAAACTTATCCCAGAGGGGAGCAACAGAAACAGACCATGAAGGGTGTCCGTGTGGGGTCTCTAACAATGCTTCAAGCTCTAAATACAAGGCACTTAAAAGCAGTATCCTGAATAACAAGAAGCAAGCTTCCTATAATCTTCTTGGCTGTCCTTACAGTGGTGGGTTTCAAATTTTTTAGAACCTACTCTGTAGGTGTGGCCTATTTTGTGGGCGTGGCTTGGCAGTCATGTGACAGGGTGGGAGTGGCCACCTTTTAAAATGTGGTGAAACTCATTTAACAACGCTCTTGCTTAGCAACCAAAATTTTGGACTCAATTGTGCTAATAAATTCTTTCTTTCTTTCTTTCTTTCTTTCTTTCTTTCTTTCTTTCTTTCTTTCTTTCTTTCTTTCTTTCTTTCTTTCTTTCTTTCTTTCTTTCTTTCTTTCTTTCTTTCTTCCTTCCTTCCTTCCTTCCTTCCTTCCTTCCTTTCCTTTCCTTTCCTTTCCTTCCCGTTGGGTCACTGGCAGCGGCGGCCCAGATTTACTTCCAGGTACGCCAGTGGAACCCTCTCTCACTGGTTCTCTAAATTTCACCAACCGGCTCTTGCGAGTAGGTGCGAGCCTGCAGAAACCCACCACTGTGTCCTTACCACTCTCTGTATGCATCTCCTATCTGAGGCACTGCCTGCTACCACCAAACCAAACAGTGATACAGTTTGTTAAAAGGCTCTCAATCACGTAGTAGTAAAGATAGCATATGAAGAGACCAAGTCAGAGTGTTAGTTATCTCCACCCCCAGATACTTAATTCTATTGATCATCTCCACAGCTTCAGCCTTAATACAAAGTGGAGTATGATTATGCCAGCTCTTTCTAAAACCAACAATGATCTCCTTCGTTTTGTTAATTTTAAAAACCCGGTTATTTTTTATCGCACCAATCCACCACAACCTTTATCCGCCTCCTTATAAGAATCTTCATTTTCATCCCCGATAGGACCCATCACTTTTGTGTCATCCACACACTTCACAATATGATTCATAGCAGATTTGGCACAGCAGTCACGGGTCATCAAGGATGAACAGTAATGGATTCAAGGATGAATAGCCCCATGGGGAACCTGTACTCAAGGAGATAGAATTGGAAACTTTTCTTCCAACTCACATAGACTGGGGCCTATCAACAAGGAAATAAAGTATCCAATTACATAAAGGAGTATTAAAACCTAATAAGCTCAGTTTGTTCACCAAATGCTGAGGAATGATTGTGTTGAACTTAATTATGTTACGGTGATTAAAATAAATTAAATGTAGCATGCATGGTGGACTTGTAAAAATGTTAGAAAATTTTGAGTAGAAATATACATAGTAATATGAAGATTCTAACAAAAAATTATTTAGCTGAAACCAGATTTGGTAGGCACGTATCCTTTAGAGTGTATGTATGCCACTTGTCTGTGTGCAGTCTATTTCTTAGCATATAGCAGTGATGGCGAACCTTTTTAGACTCGCGTGCCATAAGGTGGGAAACACAGGGAGGTCATGTGCGGGTGTGCCGTACCCATAATGCAATGCATCCCCCCCCCCCCCAGTGTGCATGCCCGCACTACAGATGCGCCCCCCCAGGCTCTAGAGGCTTTATAGGAGCCCGGGGAGGGTGAAAAGAGCCTCCCCCCCAGAGGCCCTCCAGAGGCTTCATGAACTTCCCTGAAGCCTCCAGAGTGCTCAAAATGATGCTGCAAGCAATCGGAGGTCACTTCTGGTTTCGGCGGTGCATCATTTTGAGTGCTCCGGAGGCTTCAGGGAAGTTCATGAAGCCTCTGGAGGGCCTCGGGGGGGGGGGGGAGGCTCTTTTCACGCTCCCCAGGCTCCTATAAAGCCTTTGGAGCCTGTGGAGAGTGAAAAAATCATGAAAAAAAGGGCGAATTCAGGTGGCCAGCACACGCATGCACGTTGGCCAGCTGACAGGGCATCGCCTCGCATGCCCTGACAAATGGCTCCACGTGCCGCTTGTGGCACACATGCCATAGGTTCGACATCACTGACATATAGGTATTTCTGGGCTATCCCTGCTTAACAAAGATCTTGTGAGATTTGGGCTATTAAGAAGCTAGAATCTGCTGCTTCTGGTGTCTGTAAACTGCCTTTCTTAATTAACACGAACAACTAAAGCGTGGAGGAAGTTAGAAAAGATTTCTGTGGCAGAATGGGACAATTTGCAGTGGCTCACTCACTGTGACCAACTGACCACCACCAACTTGCTGCAGGACAACTGGCCACCACCAACTTGCTGCGGGACAACTTAATGCGAGATGGCTATATTATTATTAATAATATAAATGATATTACTAATAATATTGAGAGAGGAATGGTTCTAAAATACAGTTATCTTGCATTAAATTGTCCTGCAGTGAGTTGTCCCGCAGCGAGTTGGCTGCAGTGATGTATCCTAGACTCAAGATGGCGAACCTATGGCATGCATGCCTGAAGTCGTGCACAGAGCCATGTTGCCTGGCACATGCGGCATTGCCTGTTGCTCTCTGGGTTTCTGGCACACATACACATATGATGATCAACTGGGCTTTTTCCGTGCGTCTGTGCTGGAAACTGGAAGAGCTGGTCTTCCATTTTCTGAGTTGAGCATGTGCGCCGGCCAGCTAATCGGCACATGCGCATGCACGGCAGTAACCGGAAGTACATTTTTCATCACGTGCATGCCCCCTTGGCAGATCCTCTTCCTGGTCGCAGCCTAGACAAACACAGAGTGCTGCCTTTTTGGCACTCGGTGCTTCACATGCACTCCGTTTTTGGCCAAAAAGATTTGCCATCTCTGTCCTAGGCCCTATGGTTGGCATTTGAACCAGCAACATCTGAATTATTAGACAGGATCTTAACTGACATTATTGTTTTAATAGGGTCAAGAAACATCAACATTCCTTTGGAACTAATCTATATAAATAAAAATGTAACTATGAGTTTGTTCAAAACCGCTAATCTCCGAAAGTACTGCACTGATCGCTTCCAAATGTTCACACAACGTTCCTTACAAATACAGCACCAATGATATATATATATATATATATATATATATATATATATATATATATATATATATTGTGTAGATGTCACACCTGTGCCAGTTACATGCAACAGAAATGTAAAAAATTGTAAAAAAGGTAGGTAGAAGGATACAGAGAAAGCAGTGGGCCACAGGTATTATGTCATCCTTTATGACATAACATACACTGTCCATAAGATGCAAGTAGAAATACAGTAGATAGGTAAGTAGGTAAGTAGGTAGAGGGATAGAAAGAGGGAGAAATACAGTAGGTAGGTAGGTAGGTAGAGGGAGAGAGGGAGAAATACAGTAGGTAGGTAGGCTGGGGGTTTTACGTGGTTGAGTGTACGTGTTTGTGTGTGCAGGTGTAGATCTACACACAGATTGTTTGGCCATTTAACCAGAGTGGCCCACAGCAACGCGTGGCCGGGAACGGCTAGTATAGTAATAAGAAAGGAGGTTGTATTTTTAAAAGCTTTTTTTGTACTGGGAATGTAGGTGCATTTTACCTTTGTAACTTTGTTTGCTTGTTTGCACACACAACAGTGTCCAGGAAGACTTGCTCACAAGAAGGAAATCAACTTGCACTGTAATCATTTTCCTACAGAAAGTGAGAAGCCACAGCAGGAGGGAAGCATCCTTTGGGACGATACCATAGCTTGCATTCTATACTGAATAACTGTTGCCAAAATGTCTTAATCCAGACAAGATTTTTTTTAATTAATTTATAAATATCCATTAATTTAAATTAAGCTGCCGTGAGCACAATACAAGCAGCTTAGATGTTAAGTGCAAATGGGCCATTACTTAGGTTGGTGTTTTGACTTTGATGTAGACTTACAGATATGACTCATCTGGATAAGAATCTTTCCTACAGATAACAATGACCAAATATATGATGGGTCGCAATGAATAGGAGAACATTTGTACCTTTGATAGTTTAAATTCATTGCTTCCCTTGAATTAACCAGCTCTAGCTGTAGTGCTTGGCAGCCTGATAGCTGAGCAATTGTATGATTATATAACTGACATTTTGGCCTGGGAATCACTGGTTCCAGGCACTCAGAAATCATATGGAGAATTATAGCTGAAAATACAATAGGAATGGTATAATAATAATTTGCAAATGTTTGGATTTGTGTCTATGTATTCAACAGTGCACAACATTGAAACATGTCTAGCAAGGCAGTGCACGAAGAATAGCCGTTGTCATTTTGTTGGGAGGAATTGACATCTTTCTCTCTCTGTGTCCTTGGAGGCCTTCAAATATTTATTCCTACATTCTATTTCCCACTTATGCCACAGATAAGAAAATGCCAGTCACTCTCTCCTTATCTGATACTGTGTCCTAGGTGGAGTCTCCCTTTTGCCAGAATTCCGTGCATTTTAAACACTTAATGTATTTTAAAATAAAGATGCAAGTGTTGGAAGAAATATCTTTCTGGGTTCAGTTCCAAGTGGGGGGAAAAGAAACTGGATTCATGGAAGGCGCTTGAAAAGAAGGTTTATTGATGGACAGGATCACATGGCTGAGTGAAAAGGGAAGAGATGCTGAGAGTCCCTGGGTTTTATGCTAGCTTTGTAAATTGTCTGTGTGCTAAGTTTGGTTGAAACTTGGTGGGTGAGGCAATGACTGGCAATGAAATGGCTCTGCCTGAAAGGGGTAGATCTTTGTTATGTAGAATAGACTGACTCAGGCCTTAATGACCCATTGACAAAGGTGGCGGGGGGGCTATTAAGAGTGAGTCTGTTTCCTGCCTAGAAATATGTTTCTCCATTTCTCACCCCCATCCACCAAAAATTCAAAGAAAGGAAAAAAAGAATGTCAGTCAGTGAGTATCCTAATATATTGGCATTACAATGCCAAATAAGTTAATGACTTAACCTATACTTCTCATTGATTTCCTTTCTTTAACCTCTAATCCTATCTCTGATTATACAATACCTCAGTTTTTGCCATCTAACCAAATTTTCTGCATTTAACTTATTTATTTCTGCTTTCCTTTTCCACATTTCTCCATTTCTAGAGCTCTCAGTATTACATTCCTTTTTATCTATAGAGATATATTTTTTCTTTAACTCGGTTGCTTCCCCCTTCATGTACCAGATTGAAGCTTCCATCTCTCAGAAGTTTTTTTTATTCCTTAGAATAACAAAATTAAAAATATCAATATAGACCACTGAGTCCAAATCTTCCTCAGTGCAGAAATGTAACTTCAGATATCCTTGATAGATGTCCCTGGTAGCTTTCATAGCTTTTTCTGAGAAAAGCACAATAACGTGGAGTTATTAATTCCTATGATTTGGAAATTATCTTTCTGTTGACGCAAGCCAAAATTGCATTTGCGTTTTTGCTGTAAGCTCACATTGCTAACTCATATTCAGTTCACAGTCAATTAATATTCCAAGTTCATTTTCACAGGAAGTATTACCAATCCAGCTTGTATTTCTGCATTTGATTCTTTTCATAAATGAAGAACTTTGCTTTTGTCCGTGTTAAATTTCACTTTGTTAATTTCTTAACCTATCAATATATTCTGAATTTTAATTATTTCTTTTAGGCTATTAGCTATGACACGTAATTTATGATTATATGTGGACTTGATAATTATTTTCTCTAAGTCATTAATGAAAGTCTTGATGAGTGCTGGGATCCTGACTGAACTTTGCAATCAATACTCTCTCCAATTTGATGATGAAACATTGAGGAGCATGGAGTACATTTTAAGCCAGCTGTATATCCACTTAATTGTCATGCCATCCAGCCTACACTTAATTAGCTTGCTAATCACATTTTCCTGGGGTGCGTTGGCAAATGCTTAGCTGAAATGAAGATATATTCTGTCTATAATGTTCACACAGTCTCCCAATTAAAAAAATAAGATAAAATTAGTCTGGCAAAACTTGTTCTTGACAAATCCATATTGACTTCTGGTAATTATAATTGTTTTCAAGGTCCTTACAGATTGATCTCATTATAATTTGCTCTAGATCTTCTCAGTTAGTAGTGTCAGATTTCCTGATCTGTTGTTCCTTGGTTCGGTCTCTATTGAGTGTATAGACTGCAGCAGTGGTGAAATTCAAATTTTTTTTTACTACTGGTTCTGTGGGCATGGCTTGGTGGGTTTGGCAGGGAAAGATACTGCAAAATCCCCATTTCCAACCCCACTCTGGGGCTAACCAGAGATGGCATTTGCTTAAGGTGACCAGATTTTAAGTTTACTAAAGCGGGACACCATAGACGGGGGGAGGGCAGCAGCCTTTCCTGGCCCCACAGCCAGCAGAGGCCGCCTTGCTGCCCGCTTCCCTTGCTGGCCGGAGGGTGTCTGGTGGGGGGGCATGCAGGCCGACCCCCTCCCTCCCTTCCCCCCCGAATGGGGCACCTGCAGGTGTAGGCGTCTGATGGGGCGGCGGAGCGGGGCCGGGTGGGCGGCGAGCGCTCTTCATGCGCTCAGAGGCACGGGGCAAGGGCAGGAAGAGGTGGCCGAAGCGGGCTGGTGGGCAGGCGGAAGGGGCGGGCCAGCGAGCAAGGAGCTAGGCAGGCAGCAGGCGGTGGCGGCGGAGGAGAGCTGTGCGTGGTGGGGCTCCAGCCAGAGCCCATGCGGTCCTGAGCTTTGCACATACGTGCCACTGTGATGCGCTGAAAGCAGCCGGCCGGGAGCCCCACTGCCGCCCACCCACCCATCCCACTATGGGCACCTGGGATGAGTCGGGTGGGGAGGCGGCGGCAGTGGGGCTCCCCGCTGGCTGCTTTCAGCGCATTGCGGCAGCAACGGCGGTGCAAAGTTCAGCGCTGTGCGGGCTCTGGCTGGAGCCCCGCCGCACACAGCTCTCCTCCTCCTCCGCCACATGCTGCCTGCCTGGCTCCTCCCTTGCCCGCCCTCCCCTTCCGCCTGACCGCCAGCCCACTCCGGCCGCCTCTTCCTGCCTGCGCCTCTGAGCGCGTGCAGAGCCACCGCCACCCACCCGCCCACCCGCCGCCGTCCCAGGCAAAAATTGCAAAATTTTTAAGAGGCCGCAGGACGTGGGACAAATTCTTGAAAAGCAGGACTGTCCCACCAAAAGCGGGATGTCTGGTCACCTTACATTTGCCGGTTCTCTGAACTATTCAAAATTTTCGCTACCGGTACTCCAGAACTTGTCAGAACCTGCTGAATTTCACCCCTGGACTGCAGACCATACTGTTAACTCAAATACACCCAATCCACTTCTTCATGAAGGAGAAATAATGTTTTTTGTCATGTAGGTACAGGAAGATACCGCACCATCTTCCTTAGTTGAATGGTTAATAAAGTTTTGATTTTTGAAAACTAATATAAAAACCAGTACATAACAGAGGTGGTATTCAGCTCATTCTCTCTAGTTCGAACGAACTGGTAGCAGCTGTGGGAGACTCCACCCCCCCCAAACATAATGTGCTCACAGTTGCGAATCGGTAGAGAAGGTTCTTCACTACAATTTTGATGCTTATTTTCCACTACTCTGTACATTGTTTCTATTTCCCTCAGTAAATATGTTTAGTCCAATTTTAAATGCACACCTTCCATTGTGCATAAGTAAATCATTTATCTATGAATTTTTGTAGGATTTGAAGTAAATATCTGAAATCTTCTGCAATCTTTTTACAGTGGCTTTTAAAGTATTACAACTTTAATCCTATGTCCATATAAATAGTTTAAATAAATAACATTAACGGTAGCTTTTAACAATGTTTTTAAGCTTTTAAAAGTGTTTAAAAAATGAATTGGAAGGAATTGTTTTATCCCATTTAAGAATAAATGTTTGTATTATGGACTATTAGATTTTTTTATATTTTTCAAAATACCTTTTAAAGCAAAGCTTGATTTTGTAAATTTCCTATGATAATGGATTTATCTTCCATTGGAGAAGACAAAAAAACCCCTAAATTATTTTAGCCATGTTTCAAGCTATACATAGATATTATGAGTGTTTTTTTATTTTAAGTTTTTAGAAAAATGGCACAAAGTAGACATAGGAAAAATCCTATGGAAGATAAAGAGTGGCAGCAAGAAATACTAATACATTACACCAAGTCAGGAAAAGGATCAAGTACATATACATCCTATTTATCCATATCCATATCCATATCCATATCCATATCCATATCCATCAGGGGTGGGTTCCTGCCAGTTCTAATCTCTTCTATAGAAGAGGTTCCACAAATCTACAGTGCTGTTTAGAACTGGTTCCAGCTCCTTCTCCCCGCCCGTCCACACATCCTCAAGATGAAGAGTGAGAGGAGGAATTCTGGGAGTTGAAGTTCACAAGTCTTAAAGCTGTCAAGTTTAAACACCCCTGGGGTATTTTTCCTAAAGGGTTAGGGGTGCAAGGGTCTTGTAACTTGACAGCTTTAAGACTTGTGTGCTTCAAATGCCAGAGCCAACATTTTGGTTTCTAAGCAAGAGCGTTGTTAAGTGAGTTTCACCACATTTTACAAGTTGGCCATGCCCACCCAGTCATATGACTGGCAAGCCACTCCCACCTAGTCACATGACTGGCAAGCCACTCCCACAAAACAGGCCACACCTAACAGAAGAGGTTCTAAACATTTTTGAAACCCACTACTGATATGCATATACATATACATCAGTGGTGGGTTCCAGATCCCGTTCCAATCATACCGGTTGGAACAGGCCCGGTGGCATCCACATGGACATGTGCAGCATGCACATGTGCCTTAGCGCCTCCACGAGCCTCCACAACGCTCCAGCTACACAGTGGAGTGTCGCGCAGGCGCTGTATGCACCATGCAAGTGCGTGGAAGCGCCGAAGACTTAAAAGACCGGTAAGGAGCTCAGGTGGGCAGGTGGGCCCTCTGGAGCACCATACCAGAATGGTATCCAGTGCTCCGGGCAGGCTCTGGTACACTCGTATCAGGGCGTACCACCTGCAACCCACCACTGATATACATATATGCATACGTATACACATGCACACACAAACGCACATACGTGTGCGTACACACATGTTCATTCTTGATGACTTGTTTCACTTACACCTCCTATAGGTGCACTTGTTTGTTCTTTGTTGTACATCTTCACAAATGTTTTTGTATAGCCATTCTGGCTTGTTCTGCTGTTTTCCATCTTCTCCCTTAATTAAAATTGGTTAGAACTGCATTTTTATAACCTCCTCTGACTTCCCCTGGCAGGCAATCATATTGATCATTTCACTGTTAAACTGTGTTTTTGTAATGTAGGAATGATCTTGGGAGACACGAAGAAGAGCCACAGACTAGACAACTGTAATACAAAAGATATCTCAGCCCATGGAAGGGAAACAGGTGTGGGAATCATCCCTAATTTTCTGGAAAGTAATAATAATAATAATAATAATTTAATTTATAACCCGCTCTCTCTTCCCAAAGGGACTCGAGGCAGGGCACAGGGAAATTAAAAATACATATAAAACCACAAACAATACAGTATTAAAAAAGAATTAAACTAAAACCCTGCGCTAAAATCCCATGTTAAAACTAAAACAAACCCCTAAAAAACCCTAAAACAGTTAAGTTATCCCAGGCCGGCCAAGCAGAAGAAATGTGTTTTTAATTTTTGACGGAAGGAGCGGAGGTCCGTGGTTGTTCTGATTTCGGGGGGAAGGTCGTTCCAGAGGGTCGGGCCCGCCACAGAGAAGGCCCTTCCCCTGGATGTCACCCACTGGCATAGCCTAGTGGACGGCACCCGGAGAAGTCCCTCTCTGTGGGAGCGGATCGGCCGCAGGGATGTATGGGGCAGGATGCGATCCCGCAGATAGCTAGGTCCCGTGCCATGGAGCGCTTTGAAGATGATGACCAACACCTTGAAGCGCACCCGAAAGACGATGCAGCCAATGCAGCTCGCGCAGGAGCGGTGTTACACGAGAAAATCTAGAAGTTTCCATAACTGCCCGCGCGGCTGCATTCTGGACAAGCTGAAGTCTTCGGGTGCACCTCAAGGGGAGCCCCATGTAGAGAGCATTGCAGTAGTCCAGTCAAGATGTCACGAGAGCATGAGTGACTGTGCAAAGGGCACCCCGGTCCAGTAGGGGACGCAACTGGCGGACCAGGCGAACCTGGTAAAACGCCCTCCTGGCTACGGCCGTCACTTGATCTTCCATGGACAGCCGTGCATCAAGGAGGACACCCAAGTTGTGTGCCCCATCCACAGGGGTTAGATGTTCGCCCCCTATGGCCAGTGATGGAGTCAACTGGTTGTACCGGGATGCCGGGAACCACAGCCACTCGGTCTTGGACGAGTTGAGTCTGAGTCTGTTCCTTCCCATCCAGGCCCGCACGGCTTCCAGGCACTGGCATATCACCTCTACGGCATTGTTGGGGTGGTTTGGGGTAGATATATACAGCTGCGTGTCATCAGCATAGAGGTGGTACTCTACCCCAAAACCACGGATGATCTCACCCAGCGGCTTCATATATGTGTTGAACAGGAGAGGCGAGAGGACCGACCCCTGAGGCACCCCACAAGTGAGGGGTCTCGAGGTCGACCTCTGCCCTCCTGCCAACACAAATTGCGATCGACTGGAGAGGTAGGAGAACCACCGCAACACGGTGCCCCTCACCCCCAACCCCTCCAGCCGATTCAATAGGATACCATGGTTGATGGTATCAAAAGCCGCTGAGAGGTTTAATAGGACCAGGATGGAGGAACAACCCCCATCTCTGGCCCTCCAGTAAAAGTAAAGGAGGGGAGAGATGCTTCCAGACTTGCAAGTTTCTCTTAGTGCAAACATACAATAAAAGCAGCGTTCCTACTCATGATCTGCGTTTCTAAGCATTTCATCCAGACAGCTACTGTAAGGTGTATTCTTCTCATCCTTAAGTATGTCAACAAAAATTATGCTGTTTCCATAACTAAACTTTGCTGCTGCTCTCTCTCTGCCGCAGAACAGTTTCAGAGTAGCATATGACATAGATTCACGATTGTACTTCCTTATCAATGAGAAAAACCTGTGACAGGGCAGGGGTAACAGACAATTAAATGTGTGTGTGTGTGTGTGTGTGTGTATGTGTGTGAGAAATGCATACATATACATAATTATATACATATACCTATGTATTTATTGTCCTAGGCAGAAACCAAACCTTTACAAAATCTAACCCAGGGGTATCAAACTTGATTTCATCAGGGTTGTGTTTGACCTCAGGAGGGCTAGGAGGCATGGCTAGCTCATCACTCATGTCGGGGGCGCCTGTGGTGGCCTGATTAACAGATTAACAGAGTTGGAAGGGACCTTGCAGGTCATCTAGTCCAATCCCCTGCCCAAGTAGGAGACCCTACATCTGCCTCTACCTAGGATTGAACTCACAACCTCCTGATTGGGAGGCGAGAGCTCCACCTCTAGGCCACAGCAGCAGATACCTGAACACTCTGCCAGCAAAAACAGGCTCCTGAGCACCGTTTTTACCTGTGACGGCCTCCTGCAACCCTTTGCCAACGAATACGTAGCTTGAGAGGGCCATCCACAACCCTCCTGAGCTCTGTTTTTGCTGGCAGAGGCACTGCGGGCTGGTCATTCGCTGTTTCCAGGAGAGCCCCACGGATCAGATCCAAGCACCCTGAGGCCAGATCCTACCTGCAGGCCTTGAGTTTGATACCCCTGACCTAACCACAACCAAAAAGAAAAGCACTGATCTACCTCTCCAGGTAACGTTAGAATCACTCGGAAGATAGAACTGCTGCTCTAGTTGCCTGGGATGATTGCTGAGGCTGCCTTTCCTGTTGTCCCTCCCCTTTTCTTAACATACTTTTAGAGAGCTTTAAAAGCCTATTTAACTGAAAGCCTCCCTCCCCACTGAAACATTTATGTCAAACTTCAAAGCTCAAACATCTTGGCTGCCCTCACCCTCTCCCAACCCCGGAAATTGATTTTTACTGGAGTTGATTTAATTAGTGAGGCTAATCTTAGTGTAGGTTTTTTTTATCCTGCCTCATTTTCTTCCTATCTCCCTTTTATTTATATTTTATCCTGAATACTCTTGTTTTTTTTTAATGCAGAGTGGGTAAAACTCCATAGCTACTCAATTTATTTGTTTGTTTGTTTGTTTGCTTCCTTGTTGATCCAGTCCTCTGTTATTTTGTTTTCCCCCATTACCACTTGAACAGAACTTTTGATCTCCTTTGTGATTGATAGCCAGGAGGGGGTGGTAGTGCAGGAAAGACTTTTGGATGGGGAGAAACAGAGATTTCAGGCTTCTGTTTCAAAAGCTTAAAAAAAATGGAGAAAAGGAGACTGCACAATGTACTGGATGGCTCCAAAATGGATAAAAATTCAGGAGACTACTGTAGTATGTAAACGGCTAACTGCATTCTTTTCTCTTGTCTGTGAAAAGACCGTCAAGAGAAAGCAATTAGAAAGGAAATATAGAAATTTCCATTCCTGTAATGTACACTATATTGCCAAAAGTATTTGCTCACCCATCCAAATAATCAATCAGGTGTTCCAAACACCTCCATGGCCACAGGTGTATAAAATCAAGTACCTGGGCATGCAGACTGTTGTTACAAACATTTGTGAAAGAATGAGTCGCTCTCAGGAGCTCAGCGTGGAACTGTGATAGGATGCCACCTGTGCAACAAATCCAGTCGTGAAATTTCCTCGCTCCTAAATATTCCACTGTCATCTGTATTGTAAGAACATGGAAGTGTTTGGGAACGACAGCAACTCAGCCACAAAGTGGTAGGCCATGTAAACGGACGGAGCAGGGTCAGCGGATGCTGAGGCTCATAGTGTGAAGAGGTCGCCGACATTCTGCAGAGTCAATCGCTACAGACCTCCAAACTTCATGTGGCCTTCAGATTAGCTCAAGAACAGTGTGCAGTGGACCGATGTCATATTGAAACCTATGGATTAGGAATGGGATGTCACTTACTGTAAGTTTATATGCAAGCAAAGGGCATGTAAGCGAATACTTTTGGCAATACAGTGTAGCAAAAAAAAAAAAAAGAATTCTGTGAATTTACAAGATGGATGGCATAAGGACCAAAGCTGTTAAAGAATCCAGTAGTCCTGCTATAGATACTTCGAAACTTATCCCAGAGGGGAGCAACAGAAACAGACCATGAAGGGTGTCTGTGTGGGGTCTCTAACAATGCTTCGAGTTCTAAATACAAGGCATTTAAAAGCAGTATCCTGAATAACAAGAAGCAAGCTTCCTATAATCTTCTTGGCTGTCCTTACCACTCTCTGTATGCTTCTCCTATCTGAGGCACTGCCTGCTACCACCAAACCAAACAGTGATACAGTTTGAGTCAATCGCTACAGACCTCCAAACTTCATGTGGCCTTCAGATTAGCTCAAGAACAGTGCGCAGTGTACCGACATCATATTGAACCCTATGGATTAGGAATGGGATGTCACTTACTGTAAATTCATATGCGAGTAAAGGCAGGTGAGTGAATACTTTTGGCAATATAGTGTACTTTGGATTATGTTGGTTTAGAAGCCGTTCAATTGCCAGAAATCCCTTTCTTGGGGGATGACAGGTGGGGAATCTGAGTTCTGGCAGTGGAGAATATTTTTGTGTTTATATTTCCAGTTGTCATTTTAACCCAGTGAGTTTCTTCCTTTGTTGGTTTCATGTGTCAATTTGTGCTGCAGGTCCACCTTTGTTCGATGTGGTAATTTTTCATCTTCCCTTTGATGAAGTGTGGCCACTTCCCATTTAACGTTTTCTTCAAAGACTCCGAACAAACTTGCACTCACTGAAAATATATGCCACAAATTGCGTGTACGTGTTCAGTCTTGTCAGGCATCTTCACTGCTGTTTTTTAAGAAGAAAAACGTGCATTTCTGTTTGTTTCTTTCTCAGGCTCACAGTTTAGCTAAGTACACATTTCAATTGATAAAAAAAAGTTATTTCCACAAACTTGTATTAGTTCTCCTTGTTCACTTGCCTCCTAGAAACTGCTAAGCTAAGCTTTTCTTAGCCTCTGTAGCTGCCTCTGCTTGCTTAGTAAAAATCAATCATTCCACCAACTTTCAAGACACACATTTCGCAATAACACCTATTCAGATAGCCTTTTTCTCCCTTTACAGCTGAATACACAGTCTCCCAGGATACATAAGTTCTTTGGTTTTTCTTCCCTCTGTTTTTTTTCCTCTTTCTGTTATTGAACTCTGCTGCCTAACTATTTTTAGTTTTAGTGCTGCTCAATCAGTTCAGCTGCTCCCTGGAAACTTCTTTCTTTTTCTCTTAAGCTCTGCTCTCTTTCATCATATTTAGTATATTTCATAAGTCACGCGGCAGATGGCATTCATTTCAGAATAATTCACAAACCGATTTGCTGTGCAATATTAATCTGAACCTCATTTGAAACATGCTAGTTTCTAGCAAGTGTGTCTAATAATGCAGCCTCTTGTGATATGACCTGGATCCAAAATTTTAGATAAATCTGTCCTAATTCAAATAGATTCATCTGAATTCAAGAAGAAGATAATCAATCTGTACTGCTGTTCTTGATATTTTAGGGCAGATAGATCTGGGAAAGAATTCCAGCTACAAATATCTTGAATTCGGTCACACAGCTGTAAAAAACAGAAGTGTGTTTGTGCAGATTATCTAAGCTCTTTTCATTCTCAGGACTCAGGCTGGTTTACAGTACTGAGCCACCACTGGTTGCACTTGGAATGGGCTTAGATCAGTGATGGCTAACCTTTTTCGGATCACATGCCAAAAGTGGGCGGAGGGCAGGGGGATTGTGCCCAGGTGTGCCCACACCCATAATGCTATGTACATGCGACCCCCCCCCCCCATGCACTTGCACACATGACCGGAAGTCCGGGTTGCGCATAGGCCTCCTGAAGCCTCCGGAGGGCAAAAAACAGCCCTAGGGACAAACCAGAAGTCACCGTTCCCGAACTTCTGGGTTGCCTGTACAGCTGTTTTTCGCCCTCTGGAGCCTTCAGGAGGCTTCCTGAACTTCCGGTTTGTGCGTTGGGTGGTTTTTTGCCCTCTGGAGGCTTCCCTGAAGGGCAAAAAACGGCCAAAGAAGAAGGCTGAAGTCAGCTGGCCTGCACACACATGTGTGCTGGAGCTGGCAGGGCAACACCTCATGTGCCCTAACAAATGACTCCGCATGCCACCTGTGGCACACATGCCATAGGTTCGCCATCACGGGCTTAGATGCTGGAGTTGGTATGTCCATGCTGGCCCTTTGAATCTTTCAGTGGTGTTGTACACCATTGTCCATTGTACCATTATTATTTTTTTGTTTTTATTTAGATTTATACCCCGCACCTTCTCCTAAAAGGACCCAGGGCAGCGCACAGGAAATTTAAAACATAACAAATATCAAACTACAAAATTTAAAAACATATTAAATTCCTACCCTGTGCTAAAATCGATTAAAATCCCTCGAATTAAAACTATCTAGGAGCAGTCACAACGGGAGGTAATGCTAGGCCGGCTTGATGGAAAAGGTGTGTCTTATTATCATGCTAGGTCTGCTCTGGGGATTAAAAATGAGAGACTGTTTTTCAGGGACTTTCCTCCTTCCTCAATAACCAGTACCAGTCAGTCCTAGTAAGTTCTAGTAAGGGAGCAGAGATCCAGCCAGAGATCCTTGTTATGTGGGGTGCCCCAGTGTTTGATTCTCTGTCCTTCTCTCTTTAATGCCTATATGAAGCCATTCAGTGAAGTCAATGCCATCATGGGGTTCAGTATAATCAGGTAGCTGATGATGCCTAATTATAAATCTCTACCCCATGCCAACAGGGTATGTTTTTCAGTGTTTGAAAGCTGGCAAGCCCTGTTTGAGAAGAAACTATGACTCAATTTAGCAAAACAGAGTACTTGTAGGTATTTGGCATCCTGGGCTCAGGAGAAGTGACATATTAGACCCTGATCTGGTCTCATATGACCACCATGTTATCTCAATCTCTTGGTCACTCAGTTCCTATTTAGTTTTAAGTTCCCCTTTTTCATTTAAAATAATCTTATATCTGGTAACATTCTCTATATTAGGGGTAGTCAACCTTTTTATACCTACTGCCCACTTTTGTATCTCTGTTAGTAGTAAACTTTTCTAACCGCCCACCGGTTCCACAGTAATGGTGATTTATAAAATAGGGAAGTCAATTAAATTTAAAAAAGGAAAGTGCTTCAGTATCGGACAAAACCCCTACTGCCCACCATGAAAGCTGGAACACCCACTGGTTGGCGGTAGGGACCAGGTTGACTACCACTGCTCTATATCAATAACATTAGGATAAATCAGTGCCTCCATTGTGGAGAGCTATATTGGTATTTTCAAATAATGTTGTTCTTTAATTTTATTTCATACTCTGGTTTCTCTTCAGATCAAAGCAGCACAGTTCTGAGCACCCTGCACTTTGCCCACTGTTGTGCTAATAGTTTTCTGGGTGCAATTCAGAGTGCTGGTTATCACCTTCAAAGGCCTACATGGCACAGGACTAGATTATTAGTGAGACTGCCTCTTCTAAAGGGTAGCTTAGAAGAGGCATTGGAGAGAAAGAATGTTAGATTCTTTCTCTCCAATGTTGTCACCTCTAATATTCTCCCATCGGAGAATCAAAGAGCTGCCAACCTTCTTAGTCTCTGGAAGACCATGAAGACCTGGCTTTTCTCCCAAGCAGTGTGTTAGGGTGGGATTGAGTCAGGGGTTCAACAATATGGGAGGTTCTGGTGCTTTGGTGAGAAGGATGCATGTTATTGTTCTTATTGGTTGCTCTGAATGCCTGTGAGATAGGTGGCCATATAAGTTCTTTAAAGCAGTCAGGCTTGGCTAATGAGTATAATTCATGTCCAATCAATGCAAATTATTAAATAGTAGGTGAAGCTAATAGCACGTAAAGTAATAAAAGATGACTTGGTATTCATTAGCTGCAATTAGCAATTTATAGGCTAACAATAGAAATGTTCATCAGTTACAGAATTTAAAAAAAAGAATCAAAAAGAAAAAAGGGACAAAAAATACAAAACAATCAAAACATTAAAAAAAGAAAAAAGGTGCCAACACATATAAATATATCCGCTCTAGCTGAATACTGATTAATAGATTACTGCAACATTAGTTCCCATCCCTTATGAAATAGACCTTCCCAAAATTTTTAAATCAGGGAGACTAGGATAGATCTATTTCGAGCTATTTAGCTCTCATCAGTTAGTCATACCCTTACTGGGATTCGAACCAGGGAAGCATTACATGTGAGGCAATTGTAATTGCCTCTAGGCCTGTCTCAGCTGATCAGGATGGAACCAGCTTATTTATTGATCAGCTCAAAAACGTAACACACACACACACATCTTAACAGTTTGAAAGGCTAACAACGTAGTTCAGATGAAACATAGCAGTAGTAATAGTTGTCAACAGTAGCAGGAACAACAACACGGACATGCAGTTTATAACACAGCAGCAAGTTCATTGCATATCCTGCAAGTGGAGAGACTGAAAAAAGGCAGAAGAGAGGGTTAACAGAAGAGAGGGTTAAATCAAGAGAGTTCTCAGTCAATGGCAAATTCCGTCAATGAGTTCAGACCTGTGGACTTCAACTCCCAGAATTCCTGAGCCAGCCTGGAATTGAAGTGAAAGACCACATAAATGTACTGAGTGTGGAAAAAGCTTTCGTCGGAAGTCAGAATGAATTCATCATGAGAAGATCCATAGCAGGGAGAGACCATGTACATGCATGGAGTGTGGAAAGAGCTTTGCTCGGAAAAGGTGTTTTACTGGTCGTGAAAGAATCCACATGGAGTGAGACCTTACAAATACAAAATATGCAAAAAGGGCTTCAGTACAAACTGTAATCTGGCTCGCCATTCAAGGATCCACACAGTGGAAAAACTGTATAGTTGCTAGGAGCGTGGAAAGATATACACTGAGAGTAGTGATATTACTTCCCATCAAAAAATTCACCAGGGGCAGACCATCTAAATGCCTGAAATGTGGAAAGAGCTTTTCTGACAACAGTGACCCTAGTTGCTCAGCCCTGGTGTAACGTAGGTAGAGAAATAAGGGGGGGGAAATAGAGACTAGATACCCGATGAGACTTCTCACCAAGGCAAGAAGGAAGGAGATCCAGAATGATGCTGAAAAGTATGAGACTTTTTCCTCAGCAAAAAAAAGTGAAAGTCTTCAACTTTCTTGCTATAGCAGAGAAGGCAAGAGATTTGAGGACAATATAATATTCCCACCCACCCCCACACATAGAGAGAAAGAGACAGAAGCTGAAGGGCATCTGAGCACACTACAAGGCATAGCTCAGCATGGAAACAGAGAATAAAGAGAGACGTGCTGGTTTTCTTTGGAATTGAGGGTGGGGGGGGGGGAGATTTCTGAATCAATAAGGCAAAGCAGCAGAAAAAAAATCATTTTTGTAGCAGGATTGGGCTGCATCAGACTATGTTGTTAATATATAGGGTTAGCCAAGAAGATGGGAATTTCCAAGGAGAAACTGGGGGTGCACAGGTGTACAGCAGAAAAGACACACAGAGCGCACACAGGCACCTTTGCCTTTTGTAGAACTGTCCTGAGGCACTAGCATTGCTAGTTCAACCAAACTAGCAATGCCAGTTCTCTTTGGAAAGAGAAAGTACTAGACACTAAAAAAAGAGCATCAGGAAGGGACAAATAAGTAGTCGGAAGTAGTAAGAATACTCTATGCACAGAAATGGAAGGTCACCTCGATCCCCACAAAAGAGATGAATGGTTACAAAAACTGGTGGCGTTAGCAGAGGTGGCTAAAGTGACTGCTTTGATCAAAGAAAAAAATACAAATGCTTTTATTTCTACTTGGAAACCACTTCTGGACTTCATGCTTGAGGTGGAAAAAAAATGAAACTGATTGTGGGCTTAACCGATTAGATAGATTTGTTGTTATAGAAATGGCTGGTTATGGAAACGTAAAAACCTGAGGGTAGATGTTAATGCCTTATTTCACTGCACCAAAAGAGTTGAAAGTCAATGCCTTTTTTTTCTTTTTCTCTTGCTTTCCCCCCACTATCGACTTCCCTGATTCATGTCCTAATTTCCCTAAATTTTGCTCTTGTATTCTTTTTGTATGTCATATTATAAATTAATAAAACTAGAAAAAGGAAAGGAAAAAAGAAGAGGAACATGTTCTTCCAGGAAGCTGGGTTGTTTTATGGCTTTCCTCCAGCCATGAACAAAAGATTGCAAAGGATATTTTTGTCCAAGAAAATATCATAGCTCAGAATGATGTTCTCTACACTTGCTTGATCTGTCATTGCTTTGCCAGGGTCCAGCAATCGGTGAAAGACATGGGAAGAACTGGGCAGAAGATGTTTCTGCAGGTATTCTCTTATTAGTCATGCTTTTTGAATCAAGGTACTTCAAATCCACAAAATTAAACAATACATAATAAATCTGGGACCCATTATTCCTGGTGGAATTGAAATTTCCATGAAGTTCAAACCACTTTTATTCACAAAGGTTTGGCTGTTGTTGTTTAATCCTTAAGCCCTGGTGGCGCAATGATTAGAATGCAGCATGCAGGCTAACTCTGCCCATAGCCAGGAGTTTGATCCTGACTGGCTCAAGGTTGACTTAGCTTTCCATCCTTCCGAGGTCGGCAAAATGTGGAGCCAGATTGTTGGGGACAATATGCTACATGCATTGTAATTCCCTTTAGTCAGTAACAAATTAATGCTAATAATAAATGATAGGGTCTAAAGACCATAAGAAGAAACAGTATCATACTGTTAAGGATTTGAAGTACAGAAATTAAAAAATACATTCACAGAGAAGATGATATCTGAATGCTATCTATGGTGGCTTGCACATGGCGATACTTCTAAATAATGGGATAATTAAAAATGAGTAGGTAATCATAAACTAGTTTATAGATTATATATCATTCAGCATAAGCATTTGAGAATGTCTACTCCAGACAACATATTGTAATTGAATTGGATTCTTCTCAAAAATATGATGGAACATTAAGCTGAAATAGTAGATTAAATGCTCACATTTAGTTGTTAGGACTTATATTCATACTATAGTAGAAATAATAACACCAAGAAGGCAATATGAGAGTTAACATCTCTGAAGGCCTATCTAATGTAAGACCTAATAAAAAAAGACCTATAAAAGTAAAAATTACGTAACGTGACCTCTTGAAGTATTGTCATCCCATCAATAATTCTCACAATGACTCGCATGTATTCTCATTATGCCTGGTAAATCTTATTTCCATGCAGTTCTTGCTTTGCCAAATTTTAATCATGTCTGGCACTTTAATTATATTTTCCAGGATATGAAAGTAGATCTATAAAAACATTAGCCTTTATTAATATGTTCTGATTATTCTTTTTCTGTCCAGATCCTTTAAGCCTTGTCCTAATAATCATTTATTGTTCCATTGTGTTCCAATTGTCCAGTTATCTTTAATTTTACTTCTGCTTTTCAGTCACAGTATAAATTGCCCTTGAGTGTTAATGAAAATAGCTAGTATTTACCAAATTACCAAGGTATTAAGATTTGTATCCAATTATGCTTTTGCAGAAAGGAGGAGTGCTTCTTTTTCTTCAAGGCGTACATTTTTTTTAATTCATTGCTACTGGGTTAAGCTAATAAAAGTATTTTTTTCTAGCTCAGCATTATCCCTGGATACAACTGAAAGTATATAATCTATACCAGTGTTTGGTTTTAAGCAGACCTGGGAAGGCTAAAGTAGATGTAAAACCACATCTGGCACATAATGATGATAAATATAATAATAGTCAATGCAAAAGACAACTTTACTTGGAAGAGCTTATATCCTGCAATGATACCTTTAACGTTATATTCCACTATATAGTATATAACACTACATATAATAGCTACCTATCCCAATTCCTTTGGAAAGATTTGATAGATAGATAAAATAGTTATATGCGAGACCGTCTCGTGCCCCATACATCCCTTAGACCGATACGCTCCCACAGAGAGGGCCTTCTCAGGGTGCCGTCGGCCGGACAATGCCGACTGGCGACACCCAGGGGAAGAGCCTTCTCTGTGGCGGGCCCTGCCCTTTGGAACGACCTACCCCCCGAACTCCGGACCATCACCGACCTCCACCTCTTCCGCCAATGTCTAAAGACATCCGGCCTAGCCTAACCTCCCATGGGGACTTTTAGAAAAGTTTTAAATTGGGTTTTTAATTAATAATTGGTTTTAGCACAGGTTTGGGATTTAATATATATTTTAAATTATTTATCTATGTTCTATTTTGTATGTTTTTTAAATTTCCTGTGCGCCGCCCTGGGTCCTCTGCGGAGAAGGGCGGGATATAAATGTAATAAAATAAATAAATAAATAAATAAATAAATAAATAAAATGCCAAATCCCATCTAAATATCTGGTTGACTGTGTCAACCTTATTCTTTCCAGATTTTCTACAGTAAAAACTGTTCCTATTAAACCATGCATTTAGTGGGATAAAAATGGACAGTCCATAGCTCTCCAATTGCAGGATTACTGGTGCCATCATCTGAGTATTTCTCATTGTTAAGAGAATGGAATTAGGAAGTTAATAGAATCTTTAGGGTCATGTGATTTATCACTCTCTGCCTCAGAACCTATGGATAAATGCATACTAAATTGGGAATAGGAAATATATGTGCAAAAAACACACCAGCCATATATAGTGGGTCTTTAGTTTCGTCTCCAAGATTTGCTCCCGTATAGGGCTGCCTTAGCTGGGCTGGAAAAATTCAGATGTCCCCTAGATCAGGGGTCCCCAACCCCCGGTCCGCGGACCGGTGCCGGTCCGTGGCTTGATAGGAACCGGGCCGCAGAGCCGGAGAGGAGGAGGAGGGAGCAGCCCCCTGGGCAGAGCGCACGCCAGATTGTGCCATTGGAGGGCCGAGTGAGCCGATTCCCCCCCGCATGCACATGCGCCGCCTGTTCCCCCTCCCCCCCGCTCCTCCTCTATGCCAGTCGGTCCACAGAATTTTCTTTAAAATGAAACCAGTCCCTGGTGTAAAAAAGGTTGGGGACCCCTGCTGTAGATGGCAACTAGAACTAAAGTTTTCCCTATCTTTTCACTGCCATCTACTGGTTTCCTGGGATTTTGCAGCACGTATAATATGATAACTCTAGTCTTTTGTGGATTTCTGAAGCAGGGAGTTTGTCGAGCATCTGGCATTATTAATGGCTAACAAGCTGCATTTGATTTCAGGAGTCATGTCATGTGCAGACCTACAATGAAATGCAGATAGTCCTTGACGTACAATAGTTCATTTAGTGATCAGTTGTTACCACGACACTGAAAACAGTGACCTATGATTATTTTTTTCACACAATGACCATTGGGGCATCTCCTTGGTCACATGATCAAAATTCAAATGCTTGGCCACTTATTCATATTTATGATGGTTGCACTGTCCCAGGGTCATGGGGTCACCTTTTGCGAACGTCTGACATGCAAAACCAATAGTCAACCCTATGACTATTTTAACAACTGGAGTGATTCACTTAACAACAGTGGCAAGGTGATAAAATGGGGCAAAATCACTTAACAATTGCCTCGATCAGCAATGAATTTTTTGGGTTCAGTTGTGGTTATAAGTGGAAGACTATCTGTAAGCAACATTCCCCCTCCCCCTTCCCAACAGTTCCCAATTGCAGGACTTTTTATTGTGCCTCATCTGAGTGTTGATCAATTGTTTGTGACAGGGACTGACTGACCGGTTTATTGACATCATGAGCTAAGTATATATCTGTTCAGTTAATAATATAAGAACAAGCTTTTGAAAAAGATATTGGCTCCGTGTCTGAGCATATTCATAGCAAAATACCAATTAAAATCAATCCTTTCAATAGTATGTTTGAAAATGACCAAGGCAACTAGAAACCAGGATACAATCAACATTTTTGTGCCATAATCTGTTTGATTCCCTCCCTTATGTTGGAATAACCAGATAATGTCCAACTAGCAAATATATTAATGGCCTATTTTACTGAAAGGCTTTTCAGTACTGATAACATTTTGCAATGCTTGACTCCAGCCATGTTGCTATGGTCCTTATGATGTAATCTATCTTTTGCAAATTTTGAGAGATCAAAGCAGATACCCCCAAACCAACCCATTTAGCTTTCCAAATGGCAACTGCTGGAAGAGGGAGAAGGATGGTTTTTAAATCCATATTTAGGAACCCTAACTGCAGTTTTAAAAGAGATGCATTTCCATCCTTTACTCTGGAACTGCTAAGAACAAAAAAAAATCCTTATAGTAATCACAATATAATTGAAAGAAGTATGTGCTGGAGTTATCAACTCTGCCAATTGTAGTTGAACCTAGGAATAATGAAGTGAAAACAAAGCAGAGGATGATGTAAAATCTTTGAAAGAGGTTCTTTGCAAAATACATCAGTGTAAACACAGCATCTTTCTTTGAAGTATTAAAACAGCCCATTGCATTTCGAGATGTATGTAGCTGCTTCAAAAACTGACGATGGGTACAATAAAAGAGAATATTTGTAGCTCAGGGTTGAAATGAGAGGTCCTTGGTACCCTCTGAGCTTGCTTGTTTTCTTACAAACTAAGTGTACCATTAGTTTAGAAAGAAAGTCAGTGAAAAAACACACACCATTGTTTACATAGTTGGATTGTGTTCAGTAACATTTAACTCAGGTAAGATGGGTGTTAAACTATTTCAGTCACTATGTCATACTGTGAGATATATTGTGGATGGTAAAATAATAAAGATGGATTCTATTCCACACACATTCAGCACATCTGGTTTACACATAACACCAAGTCATAGCATGTGATTGCACTTTGCATAAAGCTATGATTTGCTACACAGAAGCTAAAGCACAAACTCTGGTTTACACCACTAGAACAGGAAATGTAGAACACATTAAATTAAAATAAACCATACTCTGGCAAGCAATAGGATGGGTTGTCTTAGTATAATATGTGAACCCAACCATCATCAATTCATGTTTTGGAACTTTGTGCTATATGTAAACGAAGCTATTCTTTTAATTCCTACCCACTAAGATATGATACTAATTTGCATCAGAGATTTGAGGCAATGATCAAACTATAGCTCATATAACCCTAGCTGACATGGAGAATAAAACAGAATATAGAATATCAGAGTTGGAAATGACCTTTGATGTCTTCTAGGAGGTTGTTCCCTGTTCAGACAGGAAATCCTATACCATTTTAGACAAACGGTTGTCCAATCTCTTCTTTAAAACTTCCAGTGTTGGAGAATTCACAACTTCTGGAGTCGAGGAGAATTGTATTCTAGTTCAGCAACATTCGAAGAACCCAAAATATAAATGTAGTTCCATATATTTACCTGAGGTTTATTGCCTAAACGGGATATCCATATATAATAAAGCTGAGATACATATATTGTACATATGAATGAATGGGGCGTATTGAAAATCCCGAGCCTTTGTTGATAGGATTTTGAAGAGCAAAATGTTGATTGATTTTATTTGCCTTTCAATTCAGCAAATAAAATAGTGAAGATAGCAAAAGACAGATTCTTCTTTTATCTATCAGCATATTGTCATTGATTACATGTGGATAGAGAATCTGATGTGATTTACACAGACCTTATGTATTAAATACTTAACACACAGGGTCCCCCCCCCTAGTTTTGAAAATATTTTCCTTTTTTTACAAAAACACCTATTTTAATTCTTACATTACTTTCATACAAATCTAAATAACGTCAATAGGAAAACACAAGGAATAATTAGATACAGAAAGCCGACTAATCTGAACTGTACTGATCAGTGTATCTTCCCTAACAGATAGCTCTATAATCTGAGTTGTTTAGTAGCACTACATATGTACTTTTACCAGTAGATGGAAATCTGATGCCCTTGCTGATGTCTGTAACAAATCACTCAGAACAGATCAATAGATCAAAGTTTATTATTTATCTAAGTAGAAAATACCCATTCTTTGTTTCTTCTCTTATTTCAAATTTCCAAGAAGAATAAGTCCCATGTTTTGTAGGCAAAACAACAGATGATACCTTATGTCAGGGATGTCCAAACTTGGGAACTTTAAGACTTGTGGACTTCTGGGAGTTGAAGTCCACAAGTCTTAAAGTTCCCAAGTTTGGACATCCCTGCCTTATGTAATGAACCTTTCATCTTAGGTAGTGAATTAAATGGATTGCATAGCTTCCCAGTAGTCAAGTTGAGCTCTGAATATAGGTAGATATTGTATTAGGATTTAATAATATTTTAACCGTGTCCATTTTTTGTCCAGTTCCTTACAATCCATTTGCATTTAGTAACATACAATCAATTTTATATAATAATGGGTTTTCTATTTCTTAAGAGGCTTAGGTATAATTTGTATGTACCTTAAGATATTTATTCTGCTGGTCAGTTGTTTTATTATGTCTAACAATACTCGCATTTTAATATTCATGAATCATTGAAACACTATTTTAAATAAGGCAGGCTTCAATTTCATTCATAAATATGCTGAAACCTCTTTTAATTCAGTGGGTCATAAATACAGAACACATTTCCTGAAATTATTTTGCTCCTGCTATGTTTCTGTAATAATTTTTTTCCCTGGGGGGAAAAAAGAGATTTTATATCATCCACATTTTGGCAGCTATGCCATCATTAAAGATGTATGTATGTATGTATGTATGTATGTATGTATGTATGTATGTATGTATGTATGTATGTATGTATGTTGATTTTTCCAGGAGGTTGTATCATTAGATCTGCTCTATGCATCATTCTGACCATTATGTGTGTCAATTGCCATAGAGTTACTTACTTACTACTAAACGTGGTGAAAGTCATTTAACATGTTTACAAAAAAGCTGGGGACGAGAAGACAGGAGTAAGAGGTAATCTGTTAGAAAACTCCTTCTCTGTGTAAAGGAAATGGTACAGGTGGGTTGAAGTTGTTTGGATTTTGTTCTCAAATTTTATTGCACTAAGGATCTACCATAAACGGGTTGGTCTGTAAAAGACATTGACAAGCATTTCAATTGTACAGCTTATTTTTTGTAAGAGAAGGGAACGTCCTTAATTTAGTTAAACATGTAAATGTTCACCTAGGCCAGAGGTTCCCAAACCTGGCAACTTTAAGACTTGTGGACTTCAACTCCCAGAAATCTCCAGCCAGCAGAGCTGGCTAGAGATTTCTGGGAGTTGAAGTCCACAAATCTTAAAGTTGCCAAGTTTGGGAACCTCTGACCTAGGCCAAAGAAAAGAGGGGAAATTTGTACATTATGCTGAAGACAGTTATAGACTGGAAAGATAGGAAGTCAAGGAACAAGAGTCCAAAGATAAGATGGCTAAGGAAATTGCAAAACGTGATCTGGTCATGGATTGAGAATTAGGAATGTGAGGGAAGAGTATGTAAAGAAAAAAAAAACTTCAGGAAATGAGAGCTGGTGAACTAGACAGCTACTGATGTTACCATCTTTGCCCACCCCACTCTTTTTATCTTTATGTCCTATTGTCACATTTTACTCTTTTGCACTGCGAATGTTTTAAATTGCATTTTGTTTCTGTAGGAATAATTTTGATTATGGCAGGCTAAAAATAGATTTAATGAATAAAGAGTGAACACGATAAGAGGCATGGATGCTTTGGAAGGTTTAGTTCTTTTTCTTCAGGATAAGTTGGCCACAATAGAGTTGACTACTTTCTTTCCTTGCTCCTTATTGTGCATTTTATACATTTTTTTAATTTAATAATGTTTTCTGTGGATGTAGCAATATGGGCACTCTTCACTTAAAGGAGTCCTGGAAAAATATAGAATCACAAAGAAACATGATTAAATATTATAACATTAATACTTTCTTTCAACATCCTCTCCCTCTGGCCTTGTCCTTCACACATACTAATGCTTTGGGCTAGTATTTTAAGTGCAGTTCGAAAGAGTGGTACCAAAAGTATCTCAAAATTTAACAAACCTACACACCATCTGCAATTGGTAAATCTCTCTGACATGAATCTGTGTTGCTTAGCAATAAATACTGCTGCAGAGGCTTGAAAGTCATAAAGAGCTTTCATTGCTTTGTCATCCAGCCATTTTGTCAAGCCTTGAAGGTTAAAATAGACACGTATTCATTCAGGATTAGTGTATGAGAAAAGAGAAAACTAGAAAGCGAACTTGAAGTCATGAAGAAATGCAAACATTTACAGGATGGAGGAATAATAGCAAATGATAGTTCATTGCAACAGAACCTGTTGATTAGCCAGCTCAGAACATTACTGCAAACCATAACTTACGAGTATTTTAGAATATATTAAAGTACAAGCCCTATAAATTATTGAACCTTATTGAGCAATTAGAATATTGATGTGAAAGTGTTCATTCTAACATCTCGCCCAATGTGTTTTACATGCCAAACAACAAAAGAAATATTTAACTTATTTTTTTAAAAAAATCTTTATTTACCATGCAAGTGGTAGATTTCAGGTAGTCTGATACCCTGGAGTGTTTAAATTCTCATAATTCCAAGATAGTGCCCATAGTCTCCAGGCTAAATAGAGGGTACAAAGTTTGGAAAGATTGTAACGGATTACTAAAAGATCGAGACTTGAAGGTGGAGCTGTGCAATATTTTTCATGATGCTTTAGGGCAGGGCTGTCAAACTCCCAGCCTGTGGTCCATACGCATCACGCACTGGCCACACCCATGCCTGGTTTAGCGAAGGGGGGGAAATGTCCTGATACATCACATGATACTCCCCTGACAACATGAGTTTGACACCCCTGCTTTAGGGTAATTGAATACACATGGGATCAATGCCATCTTTTTTTCCTGTGTGGATAAAACATAAGGGATTTTCAGAGAAGACATTGCAAACTGAAGACAGTTGTGTTAAAAGCAGAACTCATGACTGCAGCAGAATGAAGAGCCAGCAAGAAGACCAAACAAGAAGAGGATATGAAATCACCCACTAGTACGCCAGACAGTGTTTCCTCATGTGGGACACAGCAAGACAGTGACCTCTGGTGGGTTTAGAGCTCTGGGAGATAATCTTGCTTAAAGCACAGTCAACGCCTTCAAAAGGACACTGGGTTTGCATACTTCCCTTTTTAATTACTTTTGGAAATTTCTTGTTAACTGCTTTTCAGCTATTAGGAACCTTTGGTTTGACCGGTTTTACAGCACCATGTAAGTTTCCTTCAATCCTTAGCAAAATAAGTTTTCAGTACAAATTGAAGGATTTGAAAAGTTCTTTTGGAATAAATACCAAAAGCTTGATTAGAACCTTGGTTTAAAAGTTATAAATGGAATAGGGTCAGATTTGAAATATTATTTGGGAATCAATGGAAAAATGATTCTATTTTGAATTTTCCTAAAAAAAAAACCATGATAGGATGAAGCTTTGAATATTGGACATTAGAGTGAACCAGAAGGAACTAAACATTACAATTAAAGAAAAAGAATACTTAAATTTGATTTGCTGCTACCGAATGAAGCAAAATATTTTAGCAAGGGATATATTGAAGAATATTTTTGAACAATAGACGTAGAAGTTAATTTTAAGATTGTGTGCCTTTATAGATATTTTGTTTCAAAAACTTTGAAAGAGGAGCAAGTTTCAGGTTGAGACTTGTCTGAAAGTGAGGTTAAAAATGTCAGAGTAGAAGAATGGTACCGTATGGAGAAAGGTTATATAAAGGACATACAGAAGAAATAGCTAATGTCTTAATATTTAAAAAAGATATACAAATAGCAAATCAAGAGAATGACCTGGATAATTTTTGTATATTGGATTTACAAAAGAAGCTTGTTAAAGCTTTGAAGAAGTTGTAAGAAGGGAAAATGAAAAGAAATGAGATTCTGGGGCATTATTTGAAGGGAGTAAAGATTAAGATTGTCTAAAGTAAGAAGAAGGAATATAAAGTTTGTTTATTTAATCAAGGTTAAAATAGATATGTTATCTCTGGTAATGGATTTTTGCTGATCAGGATTGAAACAATGAGGTTTTAAAAATATAGATAAGAAACGGGAAATAAGATATTATTTGCTGCATTTTAAGAGAAAGTGATGTTACTGAAATTGTTTATACTTGTGATGAACGGGGATATTGTTTACATATTTCTTTTCTTTATTATATTCCTATTTTTTTCTTTCACTCTTCTTTTGTTAGTTTGCCATAGTTTTTATCTTTTTAATTGTAACTTTTAACAAAGACTACCATTAAAAAAGATAATTAAAACATATGGCAACAATGAAGTCTTTCAGGAGCTCTTGAAGCACCAAAATATATAATAGGAGGTAAACAGATGGAGAGAATAATAATTCGTAAAAGCTTCTCCCATCCTTCTCAGTTATAAGATGCATTCAGGTTTATAGTTTCAAATTCATTCCTATAAAAATAGAGAAAAGGGCAACTTATTTCTGATCTATTGGAACACATAGATATTTCTTTTTCTTTTTTTGGGGGGGGGGGGAGATTGAGCCTGTTTTCCTTGAACTGCCTTGCATTATTTTGCATATCATGTTAGCCCTAGTGATTTATTCTTTTGCCCCTAACATTGATGTCATGATTCATCTTAATAGTGGTAACCATTCACTTCACAGCAACCTAGGTCTGTGAACCTATGGCATGTGTGTCACAGGTGGCACACGAGCCATTGCACCAGTTCAGCTCTACCGCTCATGCGCCTCCCACTGCCAGATGGTCTTTGGGTCTCTGCTGCAAATGTGTGGGAAATGGTGTGCGTGCAGGGGGCAGGTGCACATGCACGGGGGTGGATGTGTGGGGGCTGTGCAGGCATTGCATTTTGGGGGGTTGGGGGGGGGGCGCTTTAGGCACTTGGTCCAGAAAATGTTAGCCATCACTGACCTAGGTATACACTGATCAAAAGAATTCCTAAAGTTTCTTGCAGGAACCAAGGAAACTTCCATGTGATTGTCAGATGTAAATAATCTGTTAAGAATAACTAAAAATAATATTTTTTTACTTTGTATTTTCACAATGCGTGTTTCAATTCTGACAATCTTGTTATTCTCTTCAACTATATCTGTTCTGAATGAAGGGACCTTTTGCATTTCCATTTTATTACGAGTCAATCCTTCAGTTCGTCCATGTGAAACAATAAATTTATTTCGGATTGCAAAAACAAAAACAAAAAAACCCAACCCCAATCTCAAAACAATGAAATTGTTATAAAATAAGCAGTCTATAATATGGGATTCAAGTATATATATATTTCAGGAAAAGAGATCAGGACCAAAATATGAGTTTTCCTTGTTATTTGTTAGAATTTCACCTTTCCCCCTTGAACTAGTTTCTTCTCTTTTATCTAAAAATTATCCAAAGAAGATCTTTTTAATGCTTGGTATTTTGCAGCAGTTCTTATCTAATTCTGGCCTTTAGTTTTCATTATACTGTAAGTATGGGTATCTAGGCAAATTTAATGTACTCTTCCTTCTTTCTATCTCTATGTGTGTCCGTTTTATTTTTTAATTCAACATTTTGTTAATTTTCTATGTAACTACATTACTTTTTTTTTGCTGTCTTTTATTTTTTTCCCCTCCCTTGAGTTGTCTGCACTCATGCGTTTAGTTTCTCCTTTTATAGAAGCTAAAGCTGTCTTCTCTTGTCATGACTTCCATTTATCCTTGCTTTTAGTTTATTAAAATCCCTTTATATGTCCAATATATGAATTCGACTACATTGAGTTTTGAATCATAGCCACACTATACCTTAAAACTGATTTTTGCACTCAATTCTTGCTACCTTGACTCTAAGCCACTTAAGAAAATCCTGCCCAGGCTGAGAATCGTTGGCAATAGCTTGTAAGGTATTAAATCCAAGTTCAGATTAGAGAATCCTCCACCTGCTTTTGTGCTCTTCCAAATTTCTATCTGAGAAAAGCATTTGCCTATTATTTCCTTACTGTGTGCTGATGTTACTGGACAGATAAATATGAACATACACATACATGCAGGCACAACAACCAGCTTAATATAAAAATTCCTTACTTACTGCTCTGATGTTCTCTAATGCAGGGGTCTCCAACCTTTGCAACTTTAAGTCTGAAGGACTTCAGCTCCCAGAGTTCTGGCTGGAGAACTCTGGGAGCTGAAGTCCTTCAGACTTAAAGTTGCAAAGGTTGGAGACCCCTGCTCTAATGGCTTCTATTTTTACCATAAATATTGTATCAGCACAAGGGTTATAATGTCTGCTTCTGTATAAATAGAATCTCGCTGATTCAAAAATCATCAAAAACCTTTTAAAAATGTTTTTGTTCTTCTTTTTGTCAGCCAGCTGTGTTTCCTTGGCTTTCCTGGGCTTTATTTTAAGATGTCAAGTTATTTACCAAGTCAAAATAAGCCTGGATTGGATAGCATATTTTGTAAATTGCAGCCATCCTGCAGATGTAACATACATTGATTTAAAATGAAGCTTTTGAAAGATAATACCTAATATGGCAATATGCAAACTAGTTAACCATTCGATGGCACAAGTTGCTTAAAAATAACACCCTGAATATTTATCAATAGATCCTCATTTAACTATAAAACAACCATGCACTGTTTGAAAATGATGCAGATGTTTTAATGAATTTAAGGTAGATGTTGCATTTGTACTCCTACATGCCGCCCTGGGTCCTTTTGGAGAAGGGCGGGATATAATTTAATAAATAAAATGTTCCAAAGCATCTTTTAAAAACTAAATCCAAACATTGGCTATACAATAATAATACAATAGCAGAGTTGGAAGGGACCTTGTAGGTCTTCTAGTCCAACCCCCTGCGTGGGCAGGAACCTTATACCATTTCAGACAAATGGCTATCTAACATCTTCTTAAAGACTTCCAGGGTTGGGGCATTCACAACTTCTGGAGGCAAGCTGTTCCAGAGGTTAATTGTTCTTACTGTCAGGAAATTTCTCCTTAGTTCTAAGTTGCTTCTCTCATTGATTAGTTTCCACCCATTGCTTCTTGTCCTGCCCTCAGGTGCCTTGGAGAATAGTTTGACTCCCTCTTCTTTGTGGCGCCCTCTGAGATATCGGAACACTGCTATCATGTCTCCCCTGGTCCTTCTCTTCATCAAACTAGACATACCCAGCTCCTGCAGCCGTTCTTCATATGTTTTAGTCTCCAGTCCCCTAATCATCTTGGTTGCTCTTCTCTGCACTCTTTCCAGAGTCTCCATGTCTTTTTTACATCGTGGCGACCAAAACTGTATGCAGTATTCCAAGTGTGGCCTTACCAAGGCACTATACAGTGGCATTAACACTTCACGTGATCTAGATTCTATCCCTCTGTTTATGCAGCCTAGAACTGTGTTGGCTTTTTTGGCAGCTGCTGCACACTGCTGGCTCATATTTAAATTGTTGTCCACTAGGATTCCTAGATCCCTCTCACAGTTGCTACTATTGAGCAAGGTACCACCTATACTGTACTTGTGCATTTGGTTTTTCTTGCCTATATGTAGGACCTTACTTTTTTCACAATTGAATTTCATTTTATTAGATAGTGCCCAATGTTCAAGTTTGTCCAGATCCTTCTGTATCTTAAGCCTATCTTCTGGAGTGTTGGCTATTCCTGCCAGCTTGGTGTCATCTGCAAATTTGATGAGTTCCCCATTTATCCCCTCATCCAAATCGTTGATGAAGATGTTAAAGAGTACTGGGCCTAAAACAGAGCCTTGGGGGACTCCACTGCATACTTCCTTCCATGTAGATGCAGTTCCATTGAGGACTACACGTTGAGTGCGGTTGGTCAGCCAGTTGCAAATCCATTTGGTGGTGGTGCTGTCTAACCCACAATTTTCTACTTTATCTAATAGTAGGTTATGGTCTACTTTATCAAATGCCTTACTGAAGTCCAGGTAAATTATATCAACAGCATTCCTCTGGTCCACTGATTTTGTCACTTTGTCAAAGAATGCAATTAGATTCGTCTGGCATGATCTGTTTTTGACAAACCCATGTTTCCAGTCTTCTGGAAAAGAGCTAATGTGGTTCCCATCTTCAAAAAAGGAAAAAAAACAGATCCAGGAAACTATAGACCCATCAGCCTGACCTCAATACCAGGAAAGCTATAATTTATTTATTTATTTATTTCAAATTTATACCCCGCCCTTCTCCTTGCAAGGACCCAGGGCGGCGCACAGGCAATATTAAAAACCATACATAATTACAAAAATACATTATTAAAACTATTAAATTATATCCCGTGCTAAAAACGCTTATAAAACCTTAAGAATCAAAATTTATATAAATAAAAGTCAGAAACGGGGGGTTATGCTAGGCTGGCTTGTTGGAATAAATACGTTTTGAGACGCTGGCGGAAGAGGCGGAGGTCCGAGGTGGTGCATAGATTGGGGGGTAGGTCGTTCCAGAGGGTCCAGAGGCTAGAACTCCTGGACAGATAATATTGAATGGACTGCTTGAAATTTTAAAGTTTCGGTCCTTTTTTCTTCCACTTTGGACCTTTGTTCTTTGATTTTTAAAAATGATTTAATGAAGAGGTAAAATGCTTATCAAACTTGCAGATTACACAGTGTTGGATGGGATAGCTATTGTCCTTGAAAATAGAAATAAAAATATTTGGGTAGAGAAGTAGACTGAAAATAACAAAATGAAATTTAATAGAAGCAAATGCATAGAAATGTAATAGAAATGTAATGGATAGAAATGTAATGGAGAATGCAAGCCTTCATAATAGAATTTGTGAGGAAAAATTTGAATAGTATTGATCACAAACTGGAAAGGAGTCAACAGTGTGATTTGGTTACAAGAAATACTGTAAAAAGAATTCCAGAAATTGAGACATGTTTAGAGAAGGGCATCTAAGAAACACTAAGGAGCTAGAACCAGCCATGTTTAGCCTTGAGAAAACTATAGAGCAGGGGTGTCAAACTAAAGGTGCTTAGATCTGGCCCCTGGAGCTGCCCTAGAAAGAGTGAAAGACCGGTCTGTGGTGCCTCTGTCAGCAAAAACAGAGCTCGGGAGGCCCGCACATGGCCCTCCTGGGCTCCATTTTCAGCCACAACATCCTCCTGAAGCTCTCTGACAGCAAAAACTGACCTTGGGGAAGCCGTGTGCGGCCTGCCAGGGCTCTGTTTTTAGCTGCAAATCTCCTGCAGCAACTCTCCAGCAAAAACAGAGCCTGGGGAGGCCATCGCAGCCAAAAATGGAGCCCAGGTGGGCTGCATGCAGCCTCCCCAGGCTCCGTTTTTGCTGGCAGAGGTCTGCAGGAGAGTCGCGGCCAAAGAAGGAGCTTTGATGAGTGTTGTTGAGCTGGCCATGCCCATCCCGCCCATGCCCCCAGCCCCCGGAGGTCAAACGCAACCCTGATGCGACCGTCAATGAAATCGACTTTGACATCCCTACTATAGTTTAGTTAGTTTAGTTAGTTTAGTTTATTCAATTTCTATACCGCTCCTATCTCTCCAATCGGACTCAGGCGGTGCACAGGAAATTAAAAATAACACAAACAAACAACGATAAATACAGTTGTAACATTAAAATGCAATTAAATTAGGAACCTGTGCTAAAATATTCAAGCTAAAAATGTTAAAATCCCTACCTAATCCAATTAAAATGATATCAAAATCTAGGCTCTAAGCTAGGCCGGCTAGGTGAAAAAAGTGCGTCTTGAGTGATCGGCGGAAGAGGCGAAGGTCCGTGATGGTACGAAGTTCGGGGGGAAGGTCGTTCCAGAGGGCTGGGCCTGCCACAGAGAAGGCCCTACCCCTGGGCACCACCAGCCGGCATTGACCGGTAGACGGCACCCTGAGGAGGCCCTCCCTGTGGGAGCGGATCGGTCAAAGGGAGGTATGTGGTAGGAGACGGTCTCGCAAATAACTAGGCCCTGTGCCATGAAGCGATTTAAAGATGGTTACCAACACCTTGAAGCGCACCTGGAAGGCCACCGGCAGCCAGTGCAGCTCGCGCAGGAGGGGTGTTAGTGGGAGCACCGTGGGGCTCCAAAATCCCCCACGCGGCCACATTCTGCACTAACTGGAGCCTCCAGGTGCACCTCAAGGGGAGCCCCATGTAGAGAGCATTGCAATAGTCTAGGCGGGACGTAACGAGCGCTTGAGTGACTGTGTGAAGGATGTCCCGGTCGAGGAAGGGGCGCAACTGCCATACCAGGTAAACCTGGTAAAAGGTCACGGCCGTCACATGGTCATCCAAGGACAGCCGTGAGTCCAGGAGGATGCCTAAGTTGCGGGCCCTCTCCATGGGTGCTAGTGACTTGCCCCCGATGGCCAGCGATGGAGTTAGCTGGCTGTACCGGGACGCTGGAAACCACAGCTACTTGGTCTTGGACGGGTTGAGTCGAAGTTTGTTACTCCCTATCTAGACCCGCACGGCCTCCAGGCACCGGGACATCACTTCAACGGCATCACTGAGTGGTTGGGGGTAGAAATGTACAGCTGAGTATCATCAGCATACAGGTGGTACTCTACCCCACAACCACGGATGATCTCGCGCAGCGGCTTCATATAGGTGTTGAACAGGAGAGGCTGTTCAACTATAGAGCCATATGGTAGCGTTTTTCAAGATCTTGAAAAAATGTCATGGAAAAAAAATGACATTCTGTTCTGCTTTGTTCCAAGATGCAGAGTGTAGAAAGATTGTTTTTGTACAGGATCACAAATGTGCTACAAACATTGCAGATAACGACTGCAGATTATTATTCCTATTAATTCCTAATCACTTTAGTGAATAGTATAGAATAGAACAGAATAGAATAGAATTCTATTGGCTAAGTGTGATTAGACACATGAGAAATTTGTCTCCAGTGCATAAGCTCACAGTGTACATATAAACAGAAATAGTAGTTGTAGATCATAAATCATATTTATAATCATTAATCAATTAGTAGAAAGGATTCTTAACATGAGATGCTCTCATGTTAACAATGCAATAGTTTAGGGATTTCCCCTATTAAACATCACGGAGAAACTATTAATTCTCCATATTTCTTTGTTGAAAGCATTTGCTTGTGTTATTTTAACTCTCTCTGCTTTACTTAGCAGGAAGCAGTCACTTAAATACAATTAACAATCAGCGCCTTTCAGGTCACATCTCTTGCAACTAGCAGCAACTTCAGAAAATTATCCTTTTACCCATGACAGCTGAGCATACAAAAGAGCTTCTGTGGTTATTCTATTGCCTTCCTTGTCTCTCCTCCTTTATTAACTCCACTAGTAAACTTCTGTTTGCTCTCATTATTCACTTATTCAATAAACTTCCTTCCTTCCTTCCTTCCTTCCTTCCTTCCTTCCTTCCTTCCTTCCTTCCTTCCTTCCTTCCTTCCCTTTATAAATAATTCAAGGCAGCCACATATCTTCCTTCTCCTATTTCCCCCACAAAAACAACTCTGTGAATTGGATTTTGCTGGAAGAAACTAACTTGCTCAAAGTCGGCTTTGATGGCTAAGGTGGATTTATGGTCTCCTGCTTTCTATCTTGGTGTCTTAACCACTTGGTGGGAGTTCCCCAACCTTTCTGGCTTTGGGGATCAGTGGTAGTGGGGAGGCAGAGGGGATAGTTCGTGCAACCAACTGGCAAGTGCACACCAGCTCCATTTATGTGAGTGGTGTGCACACGTGCCCGCTGCTGATGCAAATGGAGCACACATGCACACACTTGGTTCAAATGGGGATGTGCATCAGTGGTGGGTTCCTACTGGTTTGGACCGGTTCAGCCAAACTGGTAGTGGTTTGGTGGCCTGTGTTGCTGGAACCGGCAGCGACCTAGACCTGCCACACATCTGAACAGGTTCTCTGGGCAGCACTGTAGGTGCCACCATCTTGCTTTTTGCTTCTGCACATGTGCAGAATTTTAATTGCACTGCACATGTTTATGTTTATTTGATTTATATACCGCCCTATTTCACCTAAAAGGGACTCAGGGCTGTGCACAGAAAGATAAAAACCCCGCAATACATACAAAATATAAAAACAATTAAATTATTAATCTGTGCAAAAATTTAAATAAATAAATTTAAAACCAATAAATATCAAAATTTAAAATTCTTCCCTTAGTCTGTCAGGCCGGCTAGATGAAAGAAATGTGTTTTTAACATCCGACGGAAGAGTCGTAGGTCCGTGATGGTACGGATATCAGGGGGCAGGTTGTTCCAGAGTGCTGGACCCGCCACAGAGAAGGCTCTTCCCCTGGGAGCCGCTAGCCGGCATTGACCGGCTGACGGCACCCTGAGAAGGCCCACTCTATGGGAGCGGACAGGTCGAAGGGAGGTATGTGGTTGGAGGCGGTCTCTCAAGTAACCAGGACCCGTGCCATGGAGCGCTTTGAAGATGGTAACTACGCACATGTGTGCGTAGCATGCATCAAGCGCACAAGCACAAAGTGCACACACAAACAAACCAGCAGTAGTGCCTGTCGGAACACACCCCTGATGTGCGTGCATGTGCACACATGCCAGCCGTTTCCACAGCCTGGTTGCAAACAGCTCAGGACCCAGAATTTTGAGACCCTACACTTGGTGAAACTGGCATTCTATTATTCAAATAGAAGAACAGAGAAAAACAAAATGTTAATGTATCAATCCATCAAATGTTCTCCGTTATGCAAGCCATATTTGAATTTAAAGGAACAATATTTGGTGAATTGCACTTTTTATCAAGAAAATTATAACATGAAAAGAAAAACACAGAATGTTTAGAAAAAATATCCCAAATGTTGAAGAGAGAAGATTTAAGTTTCCTCTAGGCTGTAATTTTATGTTGAAATGCTGAATGAGTTACTTGACCCTTTTGTACCTCTGCTGAATCTAACTGCGGGGAATAATTAAATAAAAGTTCAGTCTTTCAGAAGTGTGCAGAGTATCGCCAACAGAATTATTTTAGCAGAAATAGATTTTTAAAGACTAATTTTGCTGAACACTCTCCTTGCATATTTCCCCCCAGCTCCTTAGACATCAATACTTGGCCCATGAATATGATTATTGTTAAAGTTAGTAATCCAAAAACACAAAGAAATAGCCATCAAGTAATTATGGTTTTAATGAACTGAATGCTAAATATATCAAATAGCAAACTAAGCAGCACAAGTAAAAACACTAGCCAGAAAAATAGGTTCATTGCAGTAGAGACTTAAGTAGATCCTGAACTAAACAAAGAATTTAAAAACTTGTGAGTGGCAGAAATTTTATATGGTGTGTCATGTATTGAGTTGTAGTGGAGAATATCACCTTGCTCTTTAGTTCCCAAGACAAGGTAGATCAAAGTAGACACAAGGGGGAAAAAAGCAGAGAGGAGATTTCTTCAATGTTCCTTTAATGTTTATCTCTTAAATTTACATTTATAAATTGTATAGACTCTCCTAAGACTGATTTTTCTATAAATACATAGTACAGTCCAAGGCTCATGCTTACCATATGTTTTACTTTTCAAAAATGAAATATAAAACTTGTTCTGTTTTCCAGTAATATCATTACCGTGACCCTTACAGGCCAAGTGTTTAAAAAGGGCTGCTTGTGGCTGAAAATTGTGTTTGGGAATTTGATTTATACTCACATCTACATTCAGTTCACCATCCACCCAAGTCTGAGTAGCACAAGCAATATACACTCATAAACGAGACACTGTATATTCGAATGGCTCAAACAGATAGAACATGAGAACCAGTGGTGAAATTCAAAAAAAATTACTACTGGTTCTGTAGGCGTGGCTTGGTGGGTGTGCAGGGGAAGGATACTGCAAAATCTCCATTCCCATCTGATCAGCTGGGACTCGGGAAGCAGAGAATAAATGGGGGCAGGATCGGTCAGAGGTGGTATTTACCAGTTCTCCGAACTACTCAAAATTTCTGCTACTGGTTCTCCAGAACCTGTCAGAACCTGCTGAATTTCATCCCTGATGAGAACCAACTTTTTAAAATTGAGATCACACATATTTTTATACTAACAAACCATCCATACATTAATCAAAATAACCACTCCTTATCACAGGCTTTGTCTTTCCCCAGAATTTACAAATTCTTGATACTAAGGCCAGCAATATTTTTGGCTAGGGCAGAGTAAATCTTTGGCAACAAAGTGTAATTGATAACTGACAAAACAGTGAAACAAACATTGAAAACGCAAATGACATACTGAAAGGAGGGAGCAACTGTAGATGAGCAGATTAATTATTTTTTTCTCAATTTTGGGGAGAAAACATTCCATTTGTTTAATATGCCACAAGCTTCCACAATGCCATTTCTGTTGAACAACACATATGCTTAGCTGTTAATATCTTTTCTAGAGGAATATGCAGTGGGTATCAATTCTGACAAATCATAGTGGAAATATTTTCATCTTCATGCCTGATTTATAAGCCATTACAAAAGAAACATTCAGTGAGAGCTGTTTGGGAAATATTAAATCAGGATCCAAATTGATTGTTTAAATTCAAAATAGCCTTATCTCTGACATATCCATGAACATCAAACCTTTCCCTTGTTACCAAGGGACATTTTGCAGCATATGTATTTTGTTGAGTATACTTGTAAATATAACTAATATTAAATTTTAGTTCTTAATTTGGATAATTCAGACTTTTTATATATTCACTTTAATATATTCACTTTATATTTTTTTAAAAGCATTTGTATTTTGACACTCCTTATATCTGTAATAACAGAGGTGATGTAGTTTAATAATAAATATTTCAATGTTTTGCACACTTCCCCCCCCCCCCCCCTTTAATGATTCTGTAATCCCTTTGAAGTTGGAGTGATTGAAGGGACTGAATGTTTACTGGCTGGATGCTCTTCCTGACACCTATACAGGGCTCACAGCAGAGAGAAATATCTGTTGTTACCTAGGATTTAACTTATAGCCTCTTATGAGATGAGCACTCCACTTCTAGGCCACTCCAATGCTTTACACACCTGTTTTGTTGTAATTCAACGAGTAGATTGCAAATGACAGTATCTGGTTCACTTTAGTTAGTCTTGAAAGCTAAGGAGGGTCATCACTAATCAGAACATTGGATGAAGGACTGTCTGGACATCAGAACTATTGTCTAATTTGGAAGGTCAAAAACTCCTCAAATAATCGAATGTGGAATTCCAAATGAGTGTTTGATTCACATACCATGACACAAATCTTTTCTTTTACAGAAAAAGCAGCAGCAGCAATTTTATTTGGATACATCCAACAATTGTTATAATGGTTCAAATAATGGTTTGAATAAACTATTGTGTGTTGCCGAGATGTCCAACTCCTTTGGACTAATAGGTGCAATTAGAATGTTGGGAAAATATACAGATGCTGCAACAAAAATGGTTATCTTGGGGATATACACAGATACAAAGCACTGATATACTAGAAAGAAAATTGTTCAGGGTGCCCCAACATCTGCTGGAACATTCCTTATCATTCTATTTTTATAAACATCATTTTCATTCACAACAGCAAAGGATATCTCAAAACGTTCAAATGGGACTTGTGGGACAAACTATACTTATTCTGGCTATTCTATAAAAACCGATCAGTTCCTTTAGAATGAGAGCTTGAATAGTTCTTTAATATCTTGGCTGTAGTGTTTTCCCCTTCCTCTGAACATGTGGGGTTATTTACAACAGCTTTTTTTTAAAGGGTTATTTACAACAGCTGTCTAATTTCTGACAAATAATCTAATTTCTGACATTTATTCACAAATAAACATCTTCACCCTTTTCTGTTTGACTCCTAGGATGCAGATAATAGAACTGGCTCTTATAAAGACTTTGGAGACTGCATGGGAAACCCTGTAAACAGCTTGTATTCATATGCCATCCTTATACTTGACATATACTCCATCTTCATTTTAGAGACAAACTGTGAATTTAGGCTAACAGTTCTGATTTTTTTCAGTTAAGCACATGTCAGTATACTCTTAAATATAAAAATATTACAAGTTCATGTAATTTATGTCAATGATACTTCAGCTATATGATACACATTATCAAGAATATTATGATGAGTATAAACTTAATAATCTAACATACAAAAGTTGGCAACGAATAAAATATTGGTAAAGTCCTCTCTTTAAAAAAAAATAGGTTTATTTTTCCGGTATCCGGCTCCAGCGGTGACGGGCGAGCCTAGGGCTCGCTCGCCGCTTTGTTGCCTTTTCTCCCCCCCCACGGGGGCGAAACTCTCCGGTTACCAGAGGTTTCCCGTAGGGTCGGCTCAGAGGGAGCGTCCCTCGTCACGGCGGTGGGGAGAGCGCTCCTCTCTGCGACCTAGGTGGAGAGGAACATGCTGCGGGGGTTTTTTTCCTTCGCTAACGGCTGTCGGCGCCATTCGCTTTAAGGGAGAGGGCTGAACGGAGAGACCGGGCGGATCACCGAGGCTTCAGCTGCGAGGGAGAGTGAGTTTAAAAGAACACCTTTTTTTTTCCTTGCTGCCAGCCAGGCTGAACGGACTGGGAGGGGGGTGTTTATTTCTAAAAAAAAAAACCTCGGATTTAAGCGGCACGTTAAAATGGCTTCTCTGCAAAGAGAAAGTGGAAACTTTCACTCCGGACGATCTTTAACAAGGGAAAGTGGAATGCGATTCTTTGCAACATTGTTTCTAGGTCTGGCTGGTTAAAAAAATTCTTATTTTGCTACTCTCTCCCTCTGGCTCTGAGATGGGTGGTGGAAGTGGTTTTTCTTTGTCCCTGCCTGACTATTTCAACTAAGGAAAATTTCCAGCGTCTCTTTGAAAGCAGGACTCTCTGGATTTTTGAAAAAAAATTTTTCTTTTGATGGATTTGTGATTTCTTCTCTGGAATACCTTCGTTATTACTATTTGCTGACCTGGGAAACTGTGTCTCTTTTGGTTTCTGAATTGTTTGCAACTTCACAGCCCTGAACTGAACTGAGCTCCTGATTTGCCCCACCAGCCCCACCCGGAAAACGCCATCTTGGTGGCAGTGACTCTAACTTTTAACCATGGCACAAGAAGCAGCACTTGTAAATTTGGAACAAAGGATGGCTTCTCTTGAAACCTCTATGCAAACTTTGATATCAGAAATAAAGGCCCAGAGGGCTGAAAATATTACCTTCAAGAAGGAGCTACTGGATACCCGGAAACAAGTGTTGGAGAACACACAGAAGAATGAAGAACTGGAAGGGGGGTTGGAGGGGGCTAAGGGAGAGATTAAAAATGTTTCTAATGAGGTGGGGGAAATAAATGGGCATGTGTCTAGGATAGATATGGAAAGAATGACATATTTTTTGAGATTTCAGAATGTTCTTGAGGAATCTGGTGAATGCCTGCCTGATCTTATGAGTACAATTTTAGCAGACTATTTACATAAACCTAAGGATGAGATCAGGGGGGACATTGACCTAGCCTATAGAATTAATTCTGCATATGCCAGGATAAATGAAGTGCCTAGAGAGATACATGTGAAATTTGTTAGAAGGTCAACCAGAGAGGAAATCCTGAAAGCGCAGAGAGAGAAACCTCTAACTCACCAACAAAAAACGGTCACTATCTTGAAGCAGATCCCTAGAAAAATTAGACATGCAAGAAGGAATTTTTCCTTCTTGTCTAAAACCTTGTTTGATCACGGGATTTGGTTCAAGTGGATGACACCTGAAGGGATGCTGGTGTTCTGGGAAGGAGGAAGAGTGAGGATTAAAACAGTTGCTGAGGCGGAAGCCTTTCTTAAAAAACATTCCTCTGTCCTGGGGGAAGATCCAGGGGGGACGGAGGGGGCCACGGCCCCGCCTACGGGGGGCCAGGGAGGAGAGAAAGAAGATACAATAGCCAAAAGACTTAGATCAAAAAAATAACTTTGCCTTGATTTTTCTTGAACAATTTTGCATAATATTTCTATCTGGACTTTTTGTAAATGTCTGACAGCATGGAACGGAGAATTTAGGTAAATGTACTTGCTTTCATCTTGTAGTGGTATGGAAAATGTTTTCTATGTTAACTTTTTTATTGTGTATTTTGAGGTCTCGGAAGGTCCGACGACTCTAACGTGAATGCTCTCAAAATTTCTTTGTAACCATTACCCTATCCTGTTAAAAAATGTAAAACCAATAAAACCTTTTCAATATTAAAAAAAAAAAAAGGTTTAGACTAATTTGCAAGGGTTATATAATTTTTTTGCACTCATAAATTGTAACAATTTTTGACAATACATAAGATAGGGGACTAAAGTGTCAGAAAATTAATCTTCCAAAATAAAATATTAAACACTTTCAAGTCTAGTGTATTGGGACATTTCCATCTAGATAAATATAATTTTCAAAAATGTTGAGTTGGCATAGGGCTGAAAGTTCATCTTACTCCCATTATGAACCTGATCATCTACATACTTTCTTATTACACTTTTCTTCTAAAACAGAAAAGTTCTGTTATTCTTAAACTCACTTTAAACATATCATCATCTGAATATTTAATGGCCAGGCACTGATAGCAAATATTTCTCACATTCTAATAGAACTAATACAAAATGTACTCATATCAATGGTAGCCTTTCTATCTAACCAATCAAATTAATGTAATTCCAAAATAACAAAAGGACCACACACAAAAATATCTCAGCTGCAACTAAGCAGAGCTATTTTAATCCTCTAGAATGGTTAGTTCTTGGGTATATTTTTTTTAAAAGTTCATCAGTTATATCTCGCTGGTAGATGGTGGTTTCTTATTTTAAATATCTTTAAGAATTAACTGTAACCATATGTACCTCAGCAATTCCACAACAAACTAGTGGAATCTTAGTACTGTTTTGCAAGGTCTCAGATTTTGAAGCTCTTGCCCTGAAATCTCCCTCAAAATGGCTATACGTGTTGTATTATTGAGGTGCTATAAAGCCATTGACAAGGAATATCTGAAGTTATATGAATTAATCATATTAAGATATGAGGAAACAACAATGCCATCTTTCCAATATTGTTGTTCTTTTAACTTGTAAAGCGACTCAGGTGCTCTTTGGATGATTTGAAAATTCAAATAAATATTAAAATATTAACAGGTCATTTTCCCTTTATGACAGTCCATACAAATATATATATAGTTGATTTAGATACTGCCCAATTCATTCCAATTCTGAGCAGCTCCCAATATTATAGACCAAAATAAAAATCCAAAACAAAATAAATGTATAAGCCAGAATTCAGCCACTTGATCAAAAAAAAAAAAAAAATCCAACAAAGGGCCTGGAGAACAATCGGGTGTTTAAGGTAGCCACATGGCTCTCAGGAGGGATTTCATTGCAGAAGGCAGGTGCCTCGACAGAGAAGAAATGTTTCCTAATCCTGATAGATAGCATTATTTAATCAAAGGGACCCAGAGCTTACCAATGTTGCTAGCTTGTACTGATTAGATAGAAACCATGGTAGATAGGCGGTCCAGCAAATAACCTGTTCCTATGCTGCGTGTGGTTTTATAGGCAATACCTAGTACCTTGAATTACTTTCTGGAAGCATACTGACTATCAGAAGTGTCACATGAGCATACAAGCCCATCACAGCCTGCATCATTGCATTGGTGTGTGTGTGTGGGGGGGATGTCATGTGACTGGGTGGGTGTGGCTATGTAGTCATGTAACTGAGGGATCAAACTATAGAAACTCACTTTAATAATGTTCTACTGGAGCCGGGGGTTGCAATAGATGGCTTCCAGGTCCCTTCCAGCCCTGGATTGCTGTGCTCTTTCAAGGTATCCTCTGAAGCTGCATCTAGGGCCAGGTTTGTGGTCCTTCCTCCCTCTCCCTCCCCCATCCCCCCTCTCTTTTTTCCTTCCTTTCTTCTTTCACAGAACCCACACACCACGTTTGTGGCCTAGCAGGCCTCAGGGAAGCCCCCTGGGAGCAAAAACAGACCTCAAATGCTAAAAACAAAAGTGTTAAAAAAGTTCCTACCATTGCACAGCACAGCTGATTGTCAGAACTTTTTTTTACTTTGTGAAGCATTTTTTTACTACTGGTCCAGGTGAATATTAGCATTTTTTTACTACCAGTTTGGGTGAACTGACCTGCACCGGTAGCATTTCACCCCTGGTCTAGGGCATGAGGCTATGACCGAGTTAGCCAAAGAAATGGCTGAAGGGCATGTTGTAATACTGAATAGGATAAGATATAATGATCCATCATGATTGTATTGGTGGACATTTTTGCACTGAAGTGTTTTTAATGTGTATTGCATTTTGGAAGAGATCAGGCCAAAGTAAGCTTTGCACAGAGCCAGCTATGCAGTAAGATGTCTAACACTGAAAAGCTGAATCCCTTAATATTTTTAGAACACTACCTTAGAAATAAAATGCTCCAATAGTCTTCGTTGCATTCCCATTGTGGAGCACACAATTCTATTGATTAATCTACATTTGCTTGCATTAACAGTAGATACAGTATTTTGTATCCCTCCTAGTCGGTACAAACAATATATTCAGTGACAAACAGCTGCATGGGTATCCTAAGGGAAAAAAGACATGCAAAGTTCTAATGACTCAGACATGGGATGTAACTAGCGGTTACAAATTGTTTTACTACCAGTTCTGTGGGCATGGTTTTGTGGGTGTGGCAGGGAAAAGATACTGCAAAAGTCCCATTCCCTCCCCACCCCACTAACCTGCTTTCCAGCCCCGTTCTCCTGTTCAGGGCAACAAAAGAAGATCGGCTGGGATGCAGCAGGGGTGGGGCCAGCCTATTTGCCGGTTCTCCGAACTACTCAAAATTTCCGCTACCTGTTCTTCAGAATCTGTCAGAACTGGCTGAATAGCACCTCTGGATGTAACCCTACAAATCAAATGTATTGACTATATATTCTCAATCTCCCATTGCAGGAAGTTTTATAGTAGCAACCTTTGTATATACGAACCAAAATAACATTCAGGGTGCTTCCTAAAAGATATTGTGTTAGTCCCTATTTTCACTGGAAATAGTACATACTCTGGAACATCCAAGTGTTTCCTAATAATTCAAAGGGAAACATTCGATATATATAGCATGTGTTACTCACCGGGTGTCCTTCTTTTCTCTATGTCCCAGAAACAGTGCACAGTCTCCTTGAAAGTATTTGATCTTTGTAAGCATTTCTAAAACAAGAAATGGATGATAGTTGCAAATATTAAGCAGTTTCCAAGCCTTTTCAGAAATGGCTGAAGTGTTAACTTCAGAAAATGCAATTTCTGCATTGTGACAAAATCTAATTGCTCTCTTTTCCAGTCATATGGAAAACTTTATCAATGAGCTAACATATGGAAGTGAAAGAGGGAAAAAAGTCACTGCTCTATAATAAATAAAACATAAACTTATGCACTGTGTATATAATATCAGTAAAAAGTGGTATGACACCATCTTGATTTTGGGGTAGGGGAAACATGATTTGGTCGGTGCCTGAAACAGTGATCTTATTAACTCATTAACAAGAAAAATAATCATAACGTGACCATATCTAATAAGACAGAATCACAGTTTCTGAAGGCTGTGAAAATGTTTTATTATTTATTGCATCTTCAGGTCAATGATGACTCCTGGTGACTGCAAAAATAACCCCAATATAAGTCCTAGAAAGATTACACACACAATTTTACACTCATATATTAGAGACTTTGATCATTTGGAAGGCTTCCTGATGATCCAAGTTGGAAAAATTCATTGTTTCTGCCATGATATCCACTAGTTTGTTACAGATGCAGTCATCTACACAAGGAAAAATAATATACACTATTGAGACTGTTAAAACATCTTATATTACTTCCAATTTTTTGGCCTTCTTGCCTCTGTCAAGCAAAGACTTTCTTTTTTGGGAGCATCGGAGTTGTACTGAAGCAGGGAGAAAGTACCTGAGTTTTATTGACTCAATGACCAATCATGGAATTTACTGCAAATGGTGACTCTAGATCAGTGGTAGTCAACCTGGTCCCTACCACCCACTAGTGGGCCATAGGGGTTTTGTCCGATACTGAAGCTGGGGGGGGGTTGGGGATGGGAGGCACCGTTTTACGGTGGTTCTCCTCCTACCTCTCTGGCCGATCGCAATTTGTGCGGGCAGGAGAGCAGAGGTCGACCCCGAGACCCCTCACATGCGGGGTGCCTCAGGGGTCGGTCCTCTCGCCTCTCCTGTTTAATGCATACATGAAGCCGCTGGGTGAGATCATCCGTGGTTTTGGGGTAGAGTACCACCTGTACGCTGATGACACCCAGCTGTACATATCTACCCCAAACCACCCCAACGATGCCGTAACGGTGATGTGCCAGTGCCTGGAAGCCGTGCGGATCTGGATGGGAAGTAACGGACTTAGGCTCAACCCGACCAAGACCGAGTGGCTGTGGTTTCCGGCTGCCCGATTCAACCAGCTCTCTCCAACGCTGGCCATAGGGGGCGAACATCTTGCCCCTGTGGATGGGGTGCGCAATTTGGGTGTCCTCCTGGATACCCGGCTGTCTATGGAAGAGCAAGTGACAGCCGTGGCCAGGAGGGCGTTCTACCAGGTTTGCCTGGTTCGCCAATTGCGCCCCCTATTGGATCGGGACGCCCTTCGCACAGTCACTCATGCCCTCGTGACATCCCGCCTGGACTACTGTAACTCTCTCTACATGGGGCTCCCCTTGAGGTGCACCCGGAGGCTTCAGTTAGTTCAGAATGCAGCCGCGCGAGCAATTATGGGGACCACCAGGTTCACCCACGTTACACCGCTCTTGCGCGAGCTGCACTGGCTACCTGTCGTCTTCCGGGTGCGCTTCAAGGTGTTAGTTATCATCTTCAAAGCGCTCCATGGCTCGGGACCTAGCTATCTGCGAGATCGGATCCTGCCCCACACATCCTCACGACCGATTCGCTCCCACAGAGAGGGACTTCTCCGGGTGCCGTCCACTAGACTTTGTCAGCGGGCGACGCCCAGGGGAAGGGCTCTCTCTGTGGCGGGCCCGGCCCTCTGGAACGACCTTCCCCCTGATATTAGAACGACCACTGACCTCCGCTCCTTCCGTGTAAAATTGAAGACCTATTTCTTTCGACTGGCCGGCCTTGAATAGTTCTCTCTGTCTATTGATTCCAAATATTTTAATGGGTTCTTAATCTTAATTATTTTTAGCACGGGTAACACTGTTTAATTCTATTTTAAAGTATGTATTTTGTATTGATTGTATATTGTTTTTAGCTTCTCCTATGCACCTAACCCGGGTCCCTGTGGGGAGAGGGTGCGGTTTATAAATTTGAATTTGAATTTGAATTTGAATTTGAAGCACTTCCCTTTTTTAAAAATTTAATTGACTTCCCTACTTTATAAATCACCCTTACTGTGGAACCCGTGGGTGGTTAGAAAATTTTACTGGCTTCGACAACCCTGGCCCCCTAAAGTCAAACACAACCCTGATGTGGCCCTAAATCAGGGATGTCCAAACTTGGGAACTTTAAGACTTGTGGACTTCAACTCCCAGAATTCCCCAGCCAGCTATGCTGGCTGGGGAATTCTGGGAGTTGAAGTCCACAAGTCTTAAAGTTCCCAAGTTTGGACATCCCTGCCCTAAATGAAATCGAATGTGACCCCCCTGTGTTAAGTGCTTGTATCTCAATAAGCACCATAAAACATTAAATCTACCCCAGTCGATGATGTAAATAAAGCAATCTCTTGCCTGCTAATTCTCATCAGGATATTTCCTCTGTCATTGTTTCTATGGTTTCCTCTTCTTTGTTTGTATTCTATTGATTTAAAGTGTACCTTGGTGCAAGAAATGTATAAAAACCTGTATTAAAAGACCATACGGAAAAAGAGAGATGCCTGTGCTTCACCACTTCCAATTCTAGTGTTTAAAACAAAGTGTGGCTGGCTTTTGCTGTGCCTGAAAGTGCTACAAAGTTCTTTGATGGTTCCTAAAACCTTTAATTTATTTTATTAAGAGCTTTATTCATCTATATCATCTCAATAAGTCACCACCTGCTCTCAGAGGGTGACCATCTTCGATTGAAGGTTGAAAAAGTCTCTTTTAAAAATATTATAAAATGAAGAAATAGATCTGAAAAAATGATATCTTGAATTATAAGGAAAGACTAACTTGAGATCTTTTCATTCATTCCCTTTCTTTCCTTTACTGGTTACAGAAATTTGTTTTGTTTTGTTGTAGGTGGAACTTGAGTGCAACTGTGTAAAGTTTTTTTTTAAAAAAGGTGCTTTAGAGAAAGATACAGCATTTATTATCTATATTGTCTGTTCTTAGCTCCGAGTCATTTCACGTGGATATGTTTTTTTATTCAGTGATAATACTGATTAAGATTCAGTAATAATATTGATTGAAAATAGGGGGCATTTTCAAGAATGTAAAAAGGCATAGAGCAACATATGAAAATATAGGAATAATTCATTCAATTGATTTAACTTTTATGTAAGATGAGGACAACTTATAGAATTAATTTTCCATTTCCCCCCTTTCCTCACACAAAATAAATTCTTCAATAACTTGCATTCCCAAATGGTACATCAGATAATCCCAAAAGAGTAGTTTCTCTCAATTCAAAAGTATTTTGTTATAACTGAGAACAGATGTAACATGCACAAAAAAGAGGGTCGGTATTCCTCCTCCCCCCCCCCAATGAATATTTACAGATATCCCTAAATATGCTGTCCAGTCACTTCAAAAGTGTGATTGACTGTATATAAATTCAACCAACCAACCAACCAACAAATAAAAATGGCAATTTTGTACCATAATAAAGCTTCACATTTTTGACATATCACTATTAAAAATCAAATTGATTTTCCAATTTAAATTTGATGATATGCTCAGAAAGAAATTTCTTTTCAGTTTATAACTTCATTTATTACTAATGCAAAATAAAATAGCATGCACATTTCCATTTAATGGGCTTTCATTAACTAGACCACATAGTTCTTGTGCGAATGGCAGGCTGGCATGCACACACCCAGCTCGATTTGTACAAGTGGTGGACCAGTGTGCATGGGCGGGAGTGCCTGCCAGCCCTCCACTCATACAAATTGAGGTGCATACGCACACTCTCCAACCAGTCATTTGCATGGCCGAATTACAAATAGGCTGTGGCCTGGTAGTGTGTCGCAGCCTAGGGAGACTCTTGATTTAGACAAGCAACATTTAGGAATGACAACTCCATCAGTAATGCAGTCATTAAATGAAAAAATGGGGCAAAACTGATTTAACAAAGGTCTTGCTTAGCAGCAGAAATGTTGGGCTCCATTGTGGTCATAACTTGAAGACTCCCTGTATATTGATAAGAGAAGATATGAACATAGCTAGCTGTCAGGGTTCCAATGGATGCCGTAATTAAACTATGAGCCCCAAGCCAAGTTTCAAAAGAAACACAGTTATTTATTAGGAGCAGCATGTCGGCACATACACAGGTGGAGTCAGCTCCGCCGCAATTTATTTACAACTCAACTATGACTCTGTTTCCCCCCTCCCCTCAGGGGGTGTCATAAATCACATTCTCCAACAGAGCACTTTTGCGGGCCATAGAGATCACTTTCACAGGCTGTAGAGATCACGCTTCTGGGATACAGCCTCGAGAAAGATATGCTTGGAATGTGGTTCTGTTTGTGACTGCCATGCTGCTGCGTCAGTCCCCCCACCCCCGCCTATGGCAACTCAATAGCAGGCCAGAAATGCTTTATGAGTTGACACTAGCCAATGCTACATTTGCTCTCACCTCCTATGTTGAACAAGATTAAGGGAAGCATTTCTCTTCCCCTCTCTCCAAGTCTCATGCAAATTGAGGTTTTAGCACACAGTGTTTGCGGAGAGTAACATAGGCTTCATAATAGCCCAGAAATTTGTATTCTTAATTTCATTACTGTAGAACATGAATTTGGGATCCTGTCTGGTCATTCTATAAACAGGCTGATGAGATATGATACCACTGAAACACGATGCATCCTTAAAAAAGGATAAGAATTGGAGTTTTGGGTTATGTTTCAACCCTTGTTTATCTCTGTATAAGAATTTCCATTGACTAATATTCACTGGAAAATTATCTTGGTTTAATGTAAATGAAAGAAGATTCAGGTAGTCCTTGACTTACAACAGTTCTCTTAGTGATTGTTCAAAGTTAAATGGCACTGAAAAATGTGACTTCTGACCGTTTTTCATAGTTACAACCTTTGCAGCATCCCCATGGTCACGTGATCAAAATTCAGATGCTTGGCAACTGACTCAGATTTACAATGGTTGCAGTGTCCTGGGGCTCATGTGATCTCCAGAGGAAGTCAGATTCGCTTAACAATTGGGTTACTAACTTACCGACTGCAGTGATTCACTTAACAAATGAGACAAGAACATAAAGTGGGGCCAAATTCATTTCACGTTTTGCAGTCCCAAGCCATTTCCCAGCAATCTCAAACCTCTAAATAATGCTTGGCCAAGATATCTACTGAGATATTCCCTGTGCAAATATTGCTGCTAGCTATCCAGATTCATGATGTTGAAACAAACAAGTTTCAAATAATTTCACTTGAACCAGGTTCAGTTACAGAGACTAACTAGATTTTATGTTCTCTGAAATGTTTTTGTGTAAGGACATATTTCCCTCAAATAAATGCATTTGACACCTTGCGTAGTACTATTTTCTTTTTTGAGGTTCATTTTTTTTATTATTGCTTTATGATTTAAAGGTGAGATTATAGGGATTGGTATGTGTTTGTGTGTGGGTGTGCACAAATTCACGAAGATATTAACAACAAATATTACCCAGTCTGAAATTAATATGCAAGGGAAAATATAATAATACCAGGAAATGAAACATACTGACTCATTCAAACTAACTCCATGAGATATGAGCATTAGTTTGATAAGATAGAAATGCAGAAAGAGAGAAAAACGAAGAGATTCTCAGTTACAAACCAAGTTCAAAGTTCATAGAAAAGCAAAGTTGCCATTAGAGTCATAATTCAGTCCGTTTTGACCCATATGAATATTAGATTGATATGGATCAAAATGAACGGAATTATCTGACTTAGTAGAAAAGAATAAAAACCCAAAATCTTTACAAAAAAATGGTTGGTTCTTTATGAAATCCTTTGGAAAGTTTGAATTCACTTACAGACGTTGCATGCTATTTTCCAATGTAAAAAAATTCAAATAATTTAAAAAGTCATCTTAAATATGAGTAGGCTATGAATGGTTGGCTTATTGCAGAATGCAATTATTATATTGTTTATTTAGCTCTGTCATTTTAAACAGCTGAGAGCCTGTTATAACGCCATCAGACCTTGAATCATGTTAATGTTTCAGTAATACCCCTCTAACTATACTGTACAGTGATGTGGGTTTATGACTAACAGAGCTAGAAAGGTGAATGCAAATTAGAAGAAATGCAGTATGTTTCCTTAGGAACTTTTCAGAATTCAGTTCTTCAACATGTTTTTGATTCTTTGGTACTATATATTTATATGCTATCTGATATCTATCTGATCACCCAACAGGGCTTGGATTGCAATAAAATTTGTTTAACCACCCATGTATATTTTTGTGTGGTTTTGTTTTGTTTTTGAGCTACCAAATGCAGCCTAAAGCATCAGGAATTGGTGTGTCCCCCACTTCAGGTGAAACATCTTTGGGATTAATTTTTGCAGTCTTGTGCCAATTAATGATATTAATAAATCCATTACTGTTCCTGAGACCAAGGATGACATCCAAGTCTCCATTTGCCCTTGTCATCATAGGGAGTAGCTAAGAATCACAGGAATTGCTGTTCATAATACACTCTGATAACACTATTAAAATGTAATTAGCGGCACATTTAATTGTGTGAGAAAGTAATGAAATCTTCAAATCTAGTTTAATGAGTACTTGACCCCTTAGTGTTCAGTTAAGAGGCGAAACATGGCATTTGGAAGAATCTGAGATCATTTGAAATATTCTAAAAAAAAACAAAAAAAAAAACACCAAAGAGGCATGTATCCTGCAACAGAAAATTTCACTTTTTAAAGTGGCTGTATTTCTATTTGTTACAGAACAGTAACTGAACCAAAACTATGAATATTGTAAACGCTTAGTGATGTGATTTTACTTGATTTGTTTTTTCAAAGCTAAGAATATCATTTTGAAAAATGGGTCTCCAATCACAGAAACTTGTTGTGAGATGGGAAGCCGTATAAATTTAATAAATAAATAAATACGGCTTTTTCAAAATTTGTAGAAATGTAAAGTCATGCTTTGGGGAAGAAAATTACTCCATAATTGACCTCCATAATTGTCCTATAAGATTATCTATTACATTATTTTGCATAAAAAGTAAGATTAAAAATTGCCTCCACTGAAATATTTTTTAATAATCCTCCCTCTAACTTAATGCTTCTATAATGTCTTGCCAGAGATGATAATAAATTATAACCTGATCCAAATAATTGAACATTTTATGCCATGTATGATTTAGTTATTGCATGAAAATGTTTAACCAATCAGGTTAAAAATTGCACCTATTCTTTTTAGCCGTAGTCATGAAGATTTTGTTATTTCCTGAGAGAGAAGACTCTTGCATTTTAATGCCAGAAGAGATTATTAATATCATCTATTATACACTTGAGCCTTATGAAAGTTATCACTTATTATACCCCTATATACCTTTGCTGAGTAGCAGAGTTGCTGCAGTTCAGAGTTGTTTAATAGTACAGTAGTTGTTTAATAGTACAGCAGGGGGAGTGTGATGGAAATGTACATTTGCCCTCCCCAAATCCTGTGACCTCTGCCTAGACCCCCATCTATCCAGCAGTCCTAATCTGCTGGAGAATAGCTGCAGTAGAAGAGCTGTTTCACCAGAAGCAAACTAGGAATCTAACTGGCATCTCCATGGTAGCTCAATGCACACTGGAAAGTTGGCAACTGGGACGAATACACAGGTACAACTTTGGAAAACTGAGCTAGAGCTTGCTCTGCTTAAGTTGAATCAAGAATGCTTCCATGCAGAGAGATTTCCATTTAACGCCCTATATTTTCTCTGGAAAGAAAAACATATATGGGGAAGTGAAAGAATTGCAAATGGGAAACCGCATTTCTTTATTCCTTCATAATATTCAGTGGATTTATAACAAGTTCTTCTGATGGCACCTTAATGTCAGGCACAAACAACCAGGTACATAAAGAATTTATGCCGGTTGGCGACACCCAGGGGAAGGGCCTTCTCTGTGGCGGGCCCTACCCTCTGGAACGACTTGCCCCCGAATTACGCACCATCTCAGACCTTCGTCTCTTCTGCCAGCGTCTTAAAACACACCTATTCCAACAAGCCAACCTAGCATAACCTCCCGTTTTGACTGTTTTTAGCTAGATTTTAATTTGGGGGATTTTATACTATTTTAGCACAGGGTATGGGTTTAATAGTTTTTTAAAATTTTGTATTTTTGTTATATTTGTATTGTTTTAAATTTCCTGTGTGCTGCCCTGGGTCCTTTTTGGAGAAGGTGCGGGGTATAAATTTGAATTAAAAAAAAAGTAAATTAACTGTTTTATTTTTATATTGCCTGTTTCTTAGGAATCCTCTCAGACTGGCAGCTTTCCCCTGGGAAAAACTAGATATGGTTTCATGGCATTCAATGGGAGAGTCACACCTTTCCCTCTAGTGTCTGTGTAAGAATTCCAAACTGATCTTTCATTTGACTCCTACTCCTGATTGGTGCAGTCTCTCTCCAACACTAAGAGGGAATAGTGGAGAGGAGAGAGTTCCTTGAGATTTAAAATAGTGAGTCAGTAGATATTTAAAAGTGAATGAAAATAGGATATGTGACTGAGTAGATGGATGTGTATACTCTACTCCCATTTGGCTGCCCTTGGGTGGATTATGATCTCTGATAGGCAAAGATTCCATGTCTTTGTGGTTCTTTGAAATATTTTACCCTTCTTGTAAAAAAACTATAAAAATATGCATACCAGATAGATACAGATAGATAGATAGATAGATAGATAGATAGATAGATAGATAGATAGATAGATAGATAGATGGATGGATGGATGGATGGATGGATGGATGGATGGATGGATGGATGGATGGATGGATGGATGGATGGATGGATGAATGGATGATAGATGGATAATAGATAAGTTAGAGGAGATAGATAGATAGATAGATAGATAGATAGATAGATAGATGGATGGATGGATGGATGGATGGATGGATGGATGGATGGATGGATGGATGGATGGATGGATGGATGGATGGATGGATGGATAGATGGATAGATAGATACATAGATACATAGATTCATAGATGGATGGATGGATGGATGGATGATAGATGGATAATAGATAAGTTAGAGGAGATAGATAGATAGATAGATAGATAGATAGATAGATAGATGGATGGATGGATGGATGGATGGATGGATGGATGGATGGATGGATGGATGGATGGATGGATGGATGATAGATAATAGATAGATGGATAACAGATAGATAGATAAGTTAGAGGAGATAGATAGATAGATAAGATAGATAGATAAATAGACAGATAGATAGATAGATAACATGTTTCTCCAAAAAGAGGATCCACTTTGAAAAGAAGCCCTATCACATTTTTAGTGCATGCAATCAAATTAAGCTCCACCCACAAAATTAGCCCTAATTAAGTCCCCACCCACCCCAGGGTGCAGGGCGTGGGGTGAGGAACACAAGCAAAAAATAAGCCAGGGAGGGATGGCGGAGTGCAGTTGCCTACTTTCCAGGCCTCACACAACCCGCACACCTGCCTCACCACCTTCTGCGGCCACTTGCCGCCACTCCCACATATCGCCCCAGACTCCATTTCATCTCCAGATGCCTGCTCTGTTATCGGCTGCAGTGGGTTTTCCGGAAGGCATCTGCAGCTGATAACAGTTGTTAAGTGAATCACCCACAGTTGTTAAATTAGTAACATTGTTCTTAAGCAAATCTGGCTTCCCTGTTGACTTCACTTGTCTGAAGTTTGCAAAAGGTGATCACATGACCCCAGGAAATGACTCAGTTGCCATGCATCTGAATTTTGATCACATGACCACGGGGATGCTGCAACAGTTGTAAGTGTGAAAAATGATCACGAGTCACTTTTTTCAGTGCCTGTGTAATTGTGAATAGTCACTAAATGAACTGTTGCAAGTCAAGGACTCCCGGTATTCCTATGAATAGCAGTAAAGTTTGCTCGTAAGGTAATACAAAAGTTACCTGAGAATATAACCATTGAAGTTATTGCAAATATTCTGCTTCTAAAACAGAAGACATTGGCGTTGGTGGCCTTTTGTGAGAACAGCATCTCTAAAGAAAGACAATGCATTTTGCTGCCGGCTTTGCAGCTTTGTGCATTAAAATAGTAAAAAATGCTCTTTTTCATCTCAGGGCTTGGATTAATTTCGTTTTCACCAGACTGTTGAATGGCTCTGGACAGATCCAATTAGTCTTTGGTCCTCAGTTCACCCCCTGTAAACTGGAGATAATATTACTCCCCTTTCTCACAACGGCATCGTGATGATAAATATATGAGAGACATTTGAACACTACAAAGACGAGATAAATATAAACGTTACACTATCCATCCATCTCCAGCCATGAAGGCTTGAACACAGAGAGGGAGAGGACCTCTCGGATTGATCAGTGCCGGAGAGCATGTTCCTTCGTGGGTCACTTGTAAGACACAGGAATCTATGTTTGTAATGCAAGAGTGCAGTGCTTGCCAAAGGAGGGGCCATTTTGATTACTTCTGCAATTTCCCACAGCAATAAAGTCCCGAGGATGTTTTAAGATGTAAAAAGGCAGCGCCCAAGGAAATGAAAAACATATTAGCATTTCTATTATCATGCTTATAACAGAAATGGTGCCAAGCAAATAAGAAATCGGGAAGGTCTTTCCTTTACCCACCCTCCGTTATCTTTTGAGCAAAATCAATGTGTCGACAACTCAAGCCTGCTCCAAGAACAAAAAAAAATAACGCTGCTTGAAATGAAATTCTTGACATTCCAATCACTCTCCCTCTATACAGCAAAGCCATATTTTCATAAAAGAATAAATTTTGGAGTGAGCTCTAATGAATATTTTAAATTGACTCCTTCACTATATTTTCACAGTGATGGGAACATTTCTTTACCTTTTTTTTTTTTTAAAAGGGGGCTATTGCAGAGAGACTCCCAGAAAGCACCAAAAGAAGAATAAAAAAAGAAACACGTCACATTGATTTTAAAAAGCAAACGCTTACATGTTACCTTAAGGGATAGAGTACTTGTTCTCATAAGGAATATTTTAATTCAAGTAATTTATCTTGTTACTGCCATATATCAAGAGCTTTTCTATTTCAAATAAGCCCCCTTCAGGCATTATGCAGGTCTAACTGTGCAAAGAAAATCAAGGCGTGCATTCCAGTTCTACTCGCATCCATGCCCTGCCTCCCCTTAACTACGGTTGCCCGGATGTATTCAGGGGTGCAGAGTTATGGTTTTGCTCCAGAACTTCCCTGCCAACTCAGGAGATCAGTTGTGCAGTTGAAGTATAAATCTTTATCTCTCTCTCTTTTTGCTTGCATTTGGTAATGGTTGAAGATGGCAATTTGTATGCTAAATCCTAAAAAAATGGGTTCTTAAGGACTTCTAGTACCCTTGGGAAACTGGTTTTTGAGGAGTTTTATATCTAGGGGTCTGCAAAGTTGGCTCTTTTAAGACTGGTGGACTTCAACTCCCAGAATTCCCCAGCCAGCCTAGCTGGCTGGGGAATTCTGGGAGTTGAAATCCACCAGTCTTAAAAGAGCCAACTTTGCAGACCCCTGTACTAACCCATCTTTTTCAAATTTGGAATATTAGTTTGCAATACTAAGTTTAGTCATATTTGGGTTTTTCAATCTCCTGTGCAATCAGAATCATATGATATGATTGTGGTGGCTCTCACCAAGATGATGATTAAGTTTGTAGCATATTCTGTATCAGCTGTAGGTTCCAGGTAGTTTTCAAATGTGATCCAATGTTGAATGTGTTGAGGTATTCAATCAATCAGAATAGATCTGGAAGTGACCTTGGAGGTCTTCTAGTCCAATACCCTGCTCAAGCAGAAAACACTATACTAGGACTGTCAAATCCGCGGCCCGGATGCATGACATGCTGGCCATGCCCTCGGCCGGTTTAGCGAAAGGGGGGGGGGAATACGTCACATGACAATGCCATGACAATGCAAGTTTGACACTCCTGCCCTATATCATTTCAGACAAGTGACTGTCCAGTCTATTCTTAAAAACCTCTAGGGATGAAGCACCCACTACTTCTGATGGTAAGATGCTCCACTGCTTAATTGTCCTCACTATTAGGCAGTTTCTCCTTAGGTCCAGGTTGCTTCTCTCCTTGATTAGTTTCCACCCATTGTTTCTTATTTATTTATTTTATTATTTTATTTATTTTATTAGATTTCTAGACCGCCCCCTCTCCCCGAAGGGACTCTTGTCTTGCTTTCTAGTGCTTTGGAAAATAAGTTGACCATCTCCTCTTTGTGGCAACCTCTCAAATACTGGAATACTGCTATCATGTCACCCCTAGTCTTTCTTTTTACTAGACTAGCCAAACCCAAATCCTGCAACTGTTCTTCATACATTTTAGAACTGTTGCAGGATTAATCGAATTAATCCTAGATCTAGTTAATTCTAGATGTGAAAAGGACATTTGCCTTCCAATTCTAATTGTCTGCAAGAATCTTAGTATGTTTTGTAAAGGGTTCTTTTCAAATCTGCTTATGTGTATTTGATAAATATTGTTGTCTCTCTCCTTTTTCATTACTTGTTAGCACACACGAGCAAAACAGAACTATGTTATATTAACAATAGACATTTTGTTCTTTTAAAAAAATGATATCATGGACTTTCCACTAAATTGCATGGATTTCTTATTAGGAACTCTTATACTAAAATAGTTTTTGCTTTAAAGACAATTATTCTATAAATGTACTTATCTTACAATCTTGTTCCAAATTGCTGAATCCCATTTTAGACAGGGAATAGAAATGCTGTCAGTCATGATCCTATTACATGGTCTTGGCAATGTAACAAAAAGATAAAATTTTAACCCTAGATCATTTGTTGATAGATTATTACATTCCAAACATGTAAATTAAACAGCTAAAATTGGCCTTTGCTAATGTATTCTGTACCCTCTACTCAAGCATGTCTGAAAATAAATCAAGAACAATGTGAACAAATTTAATAGATTGTTCCAACAGAGAAAGAAATGTTTAGAGAGGGGAAAAAACCCTTTGTTACTTCTTCCCCTTTTAGATGAGAATGATTATCTCACTTTCTGCCCAAGGCTAAAATCACACAATCCAAGAATCATAAATATAAAGAGTTAGTAATTTTTAAAGCTCATGAAAATAAAAGCTCATGAAAAAACAGCATGTCTTCTGTTTTGCACTAGACACAAAGCAGTAGCCAGGCAGATCTCTAACAAGAGAGTTCTAGAATTACTATTATTGTTAACTGCTGAGATTAGGACTGATTGTGGCAGTATACAAAGTGGATGGGTAAATTGTTAAATAGACAGATGCATCATTTCTAAACAGCCAGAAAGGTGTATTGTAGATCAGTAGCAATGACTCCCAGGTAATAGTTATTCAGTAATACTGCTAAGCAATGGACAAGGCAAAAATGTCATTTTTATCCAATTGCTGCCAAAAGGTTTTGTTATTCAGTCAACAAAAAATATTTTAAATTTGGTGTCCAAAAGAACCTCTCGTTAAAACCATCATTACTATGTCACAACAAATCTAAAGGATCAATCCAAGGCATCAACATTAATAATATTATCTAATGCACTTCCCCATGAGCTAAGTATTAGAATATTCATGAACTGGAATAGGACAGGGGAGCCATTGGGGACTGACTGGAATTGAGCATGGCAACAAGGTCAGCAAATGAATAGGCATAAGCAACTAAATCAGCCAGTGAGGGCTGTTTAGAAACTGAAACAGTATTTGCTGGAGACAGCTAGGTGCCTGGGCCTGGCTTAGCTTTATCTTAACTGCCCTGTATAGGGGAAGCTTCTCTTTGTCTGGACTTGTCTGCTCTCTGAATTGAAACTAGAAACCAATCTCTTCTTTCTTCCATGTTGGAAGAATCTGCTGTTGGTATTGTACATTTATTCATGTGTAATTATATATATAAAGAAGTTAATGAATCCTCCTGAATCATTTATCTGTGTGTGCTTTCTGGATTTGATTTTTGCAACAAACCCTGATATTAAAGAAATGTAATCTCTCTCATTTTGGTTTCCAGAGAAGTGAGAGTTTCTTTACCGTAACACTATTAACATTAGTTTGTTAGCCATATAGTCTTAGAACTGGTCATCCATTCTGTTAAGGATGAGACCGAAAATGTGCAACGGAATGTAGCAAGAGATATGTTGCTAGGTATCCACACTATCAGTCACAGACATTGAAGGTAAAACAAGTAGATTTTTACTTGCTTTGGAAAAATAAACTAAGAGACACTTCTTCACAAACAAGTGATAAGTAGTCTTGAATCATATACACAGTCTATTACTCAAACGTTGGCTTACAGTTGCTCAACTCACGATTCTCCTCGCTGATCAATAACCTACATATAGAGCAGCCATCATTCAAGGGATCAGTGTCTAATAGTGATTCTGGCCCCATCTTATGGCTGATTGAGGAAAATAGCAGCCAATCACATCTCACTGTAGCAGTTAAAGTTACAGATACAATATTCCAATCATGGCTTATATATATTGCAAACCCAACACTAGGATTACATCCCATACGCATTCCAGGTTTTATTTTCTATGAGTCTCCTACCATAGTGGTTCAATGAGTTAGAAGTCTTTCCAGAGAAGCTTCAGATAGATAAGGAGGTACATCAAAAAATGACCCTTTCACCATAGGATGGTGAAAGTAGCTTCAGAGCTTCAGAAAATAGCTTCAGAGCTTCAGAAAGTAGCTTCTAGTAGCTTCAGAGTGCTCTGACCAAGTAATGAATTTCTTACATCATATCACTCTCTATCATCTGTTGTATCATTCCCATTGGCTGGAGAGTTCTCCCTCCTCCAACTTAATTTAAAAGAAATATTTCAGTCTTAGCTGCTGTGAGTTAATGCTTCCAAAATGGAGTGCCCGCTTAAGTTGTGGTATTTAACTCACAATTCTCAAGTATTTACTTCACACATCTGGAAGGCACACTAGTGGGAGAAGGCTGGCCTTGGATCAGAATGACAATGGTGCCACTTTCTTTCATGTACTTAGGTCCACATCAGAAAACCTACTTGCATCTTCTGTTGCTTGACATATAGTCAACAAGAATATAGGATGGTGATTTTTTTCAATTGGGGCATTCAAACAATGGAAAAAAATGCCATTTTGCTTTTGAATCCAAAGCACTATTAAAACTACCAATTAACTAATCATCATATTCAAGGTTTTGCTTTTGAACTTTGTCCTTTGGGGTACCTGACAGTGCCAAGAGCATCAGAAATCTTCCTGCCCAGGCTCTGAAAATGCCTCCTTTCTATGACTTAATACACCTTGATAGTGATGTGGTTCTGTCTGGAAATGCTCTTTCTGCTAAAATTCATGAAGCTTCTTTTGTTACATCTCTAAGGCAACCCTTTCCTTTGTGAACATTGAACGAATGGCAATTTTGGCTTTTTTCTTTTCTTTCCCCCTTTCAGACGGTATGTTTCAATGTTATTTTTCTGGAGAAAATCTACTTATGTGGTTGCTAAGAGTCAAAGCTAATTTGATGGCTACGCATAATTGATCAATATTACTGTAATATATTATTTTTATTAGTGCAATTTTGTAACTTCTATTGTAAGCTGTTTTTGATACGCTTTTGTGCAGGAAACAGTTTTGCAATAAGTTGAATGAACAGATCAAGTAAAGAATCATGCTTACAAATTGCCTCCTTCTGGTGGGTGACAGCATATACTGTACATGAATACATCTCCCTGTTTTTAAAATGTAACATTGGAGTTTTGGCACATGAGAAAATAGGATTACAACTATAATCTAAGATGTAATTGTCTCTCTTTCTAAACAAAGTAGAACAGCTTCTTTTGAATTACAGTCTACTCACCTGCTAGGTAGGCTATGCCACTGAAGTATAAATGTCAACAGAATTCACCAGTCTACCAGTTCATGAAATTTGCAAGTGGTGATCAGGCAGCTAAGTAGATAATAAACTTCTGCTTTTTGACATTTTGTGGAAAAACAGTAAAATGTACAAAATCATAAGAAGGAGTTTCCTTTGGATATCTGCAATGAACTGAAAGTTACATAATTACTGTATTTCAGCCTTCTTCATTTATGTTAAATATTAAGATTAAAAGGTCACATCCGCTGAATCAAACCAAAGGTTTATTTAACCTGGTCGCAAAGAAAGCTTGCCAGAAAGATTTTTGGAGGTAATAGCACACTCCCACTAAGGTGAGCAGGGCAAACTACTGTATATAAACAGGGAGCAAAGCCACACTCACTTCCACTGATGATGTTACCTAATTGGGTAATGAAATGTCTGCAAGCAAACAGTAAGGGCTCTATAGTTCAACCCTGAGCTACATATAATTGTCTTCTGTTGAATGTTATCTCTTTATGGTTGTTTACATTCAGCTATCCATCTGTTCAGTTCAAATATATTCTTGGGGAGTTCTTTGTATTCTGTTTTTGGTTCTACCACAATGAATAATTTGATAGACCTTGGAAACATGAAAATGCTTCTTTATCATCAATATTAACTGTATCTTTCTTTACTCAGCTGCTATTTCAAAAATACAAAAGGATTCAGTCTTTCCCCCCTAAAGTGGCACAAAAAGCAGCCAATTTCTTATACCTTGTCTCCACTAGAGCTTCATGTATGTTTTACTGCACAGGCAGTCAGGGACATACAAAAGGGCCAGAGGTTTGATTGCACTGTCATAACTGCCATTTTGACTTTTTTGGCCTCACCCATGTAGTCCCCTCACAAGCAGTGCTCCAGTTTCCTCAGTTACTTGAGACAATTTGGGATTCATTGCATGAAGGAAAACTATATCTTTTTTTCAAGCAAGGGAAAAATATCTAGACTTTAGGGGGAAAAAGCCATTACCTTCTCTTCAGAACAAGCTTCATTTTTATTATTTTATGGCTCTGAATTCAGATTTAAACCATTGACAGCATAATGACAGAAGTTTGCTGCATAATTGTGGCACCACTTATTCTACTATTTATCTTGACTTGAAAAATGGCAGATTTTTGCCTCTGCAAGCTGAGAAAAAACATTTGATATATCCTGCCCAGCAGTATATTCCTCAGAATTGCATTTCTCACCTACTGTGCATCTTTTTCTGTCGCCATCACAGGTTTCCCCCTTCCCCCCAGCTTCCTCCATCTTTCTGATGATTCATTTTATTAAAAACAAGATGGATCTTGTAGCAACTTAAAGGTGAGAATCCACTTCGACTGATGCACAAACCTATCGTCAAATGGCACATGCGCTCATGTATGCATGAGGCTATTTACTCACAGAAATATAATCACAAACACATTCATCTGCATATTTGTGCACATGTGTGCATATATGTATATATATGTATGCAGAGAGAGTTACGAAGAAATTGCTCAGTATCTTTAAAGTATACTAAAGCTTAAGGATATGTAAAATAAGCATAACTATTCATAATTATAATTATTCACATGAATTAGTCATAGTAAATGCTTAAAAATAAACATTTTAGCATGGTTAAGGTAATTAATAGTAGGCATCTGGTAAAAGTTTAATCTTAACTCAAGGAATCAAGCCTTATTTTGATATTTCTCTAATACTCATATGAAGGGGATAGCAGGCCACAATTTCTTGTTTCTGTCTCTGTTCTTGCACCCTCACCATCTACATATGATGAACCTCTGTAAAGCCAAATCTACTTCTTATTATTGTTAGTTGCACAAACAGCCAGATGTTTAGACTGGATTTGGATTATTATTATTTTTGTCCACCTATTCAGTTCTTCCCAAGTGGTTTTGAACCGATGGCGATTTTGTCAGTGCTGACGGTATTCAAGTTGTGAATTGGGATTGTACTCAAGGCATCTATTATATTGGAATTATGTTTGTTTTCTTTTGCTACAATTATTCTACCTCTATTTGCTGATCTTTGTATTTTGTGATTTTCTCCAGTTCTTTCTCTTCTGCTGTCTCCAAATAGTGCAGTAGAATACATATATTTCATAGCAAGGCCCTTTCCCTTTTGCACTTCGGATCAACAGCATTATCACCACCACCATCTGTCTCTCTACCAAAGAGAGGTGCAGATAAATCTTCAGAAAAAATACTATTCAGAAAACCATGGGAAATCGTTTCATCCTTCTGGCCATTCTTCAACAAAGAAGATTTCAGCATGAATCTTCCAAAGTATAACTGATCGATATTTTCCATTATGTAGTTCTACAAAGGAGCAAGACTCCAACTGATATTGGACTCTGTTATCATTAAAGCCTGCAATTTTTACCGTCATGCTATTCATGCTTGGGGATGGATGCCAGGATTCCTCAAAGAGAGCCAGTTTGATGCAGTGGTTAAAGCACCAGGTTAGAAATCAGGAGACCATGACTTCTAGTCCTGCCTTAGGCACAAAACCAATTGGGTGACGTTGGGCCAGTCACTTTCTCACCCTTACACCTAGGAAGGAGACAGTGGAAAACTACAACTAGTCCCAATGGTTCCAAGATATCAAAATAATAACAATTACCTTGACATGATTGTGGAGCTTATGTGTTCTGCGGAAAATGAGATCTATGCCAGAGGTGCAAACATAATAGACAGGTCTCATTAGAGTAGCCAGATGAGGAGCATCTCTCCCATAAATAATAGGGTGAGAGTAACTTTGAGAAACTATACTGGAATGGTCATATTGCCTGAATCCATAAGGGCAATGCTAGGTGATGACATTCCTGAATATCTGGTGACAGATGGACTATAGAACCCAGGTCTGTTGGCTAAACAGACAGGGCCAGCAGTTGTAAGATTACTGGTTGCTTACTTGTCACAAATATTTAAGACTGGGGAAAAAAGTTGCTGTTACAAATCAAGTTCATCAAGAAGAGGCTATCTGAAAAGAATGCACATCTGGGAAAAAAATAACATACAGAATCAGAAATACCTTAACAGAACAGGCTTGCAGAGCAACATTGAATTATAGTACAAACCAAAGTATTTACAGAAGTAGAATTGGAAGAACTATAAAGGTAACCAGGGCAAAGAAATCAAAATCTTGCTAGAAGTGATTCAAACAATAGAGTCAAACCAGGAAGAGTTAGTAGAGGAATCTAATGTCACTAATGAATAGTTTTCATTCCTAAACTTATCTTCTAAGAACAACTGAGCACTTAGAAGTGCACAAAAAAACAGAATAAAGTTGGCTGCATTGAAGCTTGTTACAAAAGAAACCCCCAGCTAACACAAATATTAAAGGTTGCCAATACTGTAATATTAAATGTAAGCGCCAATTCCCTGAAAGAAATAAACCAACCGATGTACAAAATGGCTACAGTTATAACACAATATCTTGGATACAAAATTAGTAAAGAAAAAAAAGATAAATAATGCATCCCCAAAATGAAAGATCAGGTTGGAAAATAAGATTAGCATGCTAAAAACAGATGCAAGCAAGCTAGAACAGATGAAAGAAAAGCTGAAGAACAAGATCAAAAAGTACCCAATCAAGAATTATCTCCTAGAGATAGGGAAAACCAAAAAAGCACTGGAAATAATAAATCAGCATATAATAGTTATCACCAGGAAAATCAGATATAGGGCTCAAATCACACACTACAGGGCATAATCTCCCATTTTGACTACCGAGATTAGGGGTGTCAACCTGGCAGTCCATGGGCCGGATGTGTCATCCACCCACCCCAGCTCCACAAAAGGGAAAAACGTCGCAAAACATCATGTGATGGCAACACGATGCTGTGAATTTGACACCCTTGGCCTAGAAGAAGTAGAAAGGAAAAGCTGTTATCATTGGGTTTATAATTATGTTACTTCATCAATATTAATGGCATCTAGCAGAGAATGGTCCTTCTTCTTGTGTAACCATTGGGTGATGGTACTAATTAATAGATGTTACAAAGCTAAGCTATATATGACATTAAATAACAACATGCAGTTGCTTAGGGGATTGCTTCTGTTTTAAATTGAAAATGTGGGATCAATTTTACCCAGTTTCACAGTGCAAATGGAAGGATGATTGAATCACTCCCCTTCTTCAGCAGGATTCAACCCACTACCTTGTGGGAAACATGCTCATTGACATCATGGGGGATATTTCCTTAAAATTAATTCTTGCAGTGGAGTATATATACAAAGCTGGGGAAAGCACACCCTACATAAGCTAGGAAGGTGATCCAGATTGCTTTCTTCCACTGAATTTCTAGCAGCCCCAAAATGAACAGAAAATGTGAGTTTGATAAAAACTGAAACCTGACCTCAATTGTTCAGTTTCCATGAGATTAAAGCAAATACAAGGTGTAGCACAGGGCAACAATCAGACGCTCTCTGAACCCAATCAGATCATTCTGGTTTCTGATTACACACTTGGAGTTTGAAACTGTCTAGTTCCCCTAGTGGAGGTCTACTAGATTTATTGAGCATGACTCAAACTTCATTACATTGGTGATGGCATATTGGGTCCCCTGCCATGAAAAATAGAAGAAGCACTTTGACACCCAAAGTGCTATTGCTGTCTAATAGCAATAGCACTTATATACTACTTTAAAGTGCTTTATAGCCCCCTATAAGGGGTTTACAGAATAAGCATATTGCTCCTCCCAACAATCTGGGTCCTCATTTTACCTACCTTGGAAGGATGAGTCAACCTTGAGCTGGTGAGAATCGAACTGTCGAACTGCAGGCAGCTGGCAGGCAGCCGAAGTAGGTTGCAGTGCTGCATTCTAACCCCTGCGCACCACAGTTAAAGTAATTGCCCCCAAGTAATGGCAAACCCTAAAAACGCTTTCTAAATATAAGACATGAGACCTTATTAGAACAAATAACCCAGTGCAACTGAATTATGTAGCAGTTTGAGAGGCTCCAGTATTGCATCTGTAGTACTCAGCTGTGTTTACATTTCCTCCTGATCTTTTCTCAATACACTTGGCTTATTTTACAAAGAAAATAAACTTCATTTTCAAAGAGTGAAATTAACTAATTTTATCACTGAAAATTTTGGATAATTCCCAAAATTGTCTCAAGTGACACATGACTAAAAATAAAGAGGAAGAGACAAAAAGTTCAGTTTGTACTTTTTCCTTAAATGCATCTGTCGGCCCTGCTAATGCTGTAGCTCAAGCCCAAGCTTCATTTTCACACTTACTTACTTACTTACTTACTTACTTACTTACTTACTTACTTACTTACTTACTTACTTACTTACTTACTTACCTACCTACCTACCTACCTACCTACCTACCTACCTACCTACCTATCTATCTATCATCTAAAAAACAACTAGTTATAAAATGAATCGTGCTCTGTAATCAAAGTCACTTTTGAGCCAGGGTCTTTGTAGGCGCAGTGATCTATGCATATGTCAGTGATCAGACATCCTCTTTTCAGAGTCATGGCTGTTGCATGCCAAGTGGAATTTTCAGGGGTGGGCTGCTACGGGTTTGCCTGGGTTTGGGACAACCCATAGCTAACATTATGGCTGGTTAGGAGAACTTCTAAATTCCACCCCTGTCTGGCCCTGCCCACCCCGCCCCTCCCAGCAGTGGCCCGTTTTGAATGTGAGGTAAATGCAGGGCCCTTCTGGAGGCTTGGGGAGGGGTTAAATTGGGCCTCCTTGAAGTTCCGGAAGGCCAGAAATGGGCCTGTTTCTGGCCTCGGGACTGCCTCCGGAGCCCAGGGGAGGCTGTTTTTGCCCTCCCAGAGACTCAAGGAAAGCCTCTAGAGCCTGGGGAAGGTGAAAATGACCCCCCCCCTTGCCGTGGTGCAGGAGGCCAACTAGGCCACGCCCACCATGGCCATGCTCGCCCAGCAACCAGGCAGAGAATCCGTTGCTGAAATTTTTGAAGCCCACCCTTGGGAATTTTGTATCTGCTTGAATTTGGGAAGTGTGATGGAATGTAGTGAGGAGATGGATCCATAGGAGCAAATGGGTGCTGGGACATGTGGCAGTTCTTTGAAGACGAGTTCTTTATTGTTTCACTGGCAAGTCTGCATCTACTATCTGCATCTACAATATACCTTATTAGGAAACGGCTGCCTTCACCCTCTTTCTTTCACACAAGATAATCCGGACTGAGTTGCCTCTTACTCTTGCGGCATGCAATCCTTCCTACATTCCATTCCATGACAGGAAGACAGTTAAGTTCAAAAAGTAGAATGGCATGTCACAGAAATGATTAAGGATGGGCAACCCTAAAGTTTGCATAGAAGCAATCAGTCGGTTCTTAACACAAGTCACAGAAATATACACTTGGGAGGGGACAGCCTTGCTCAGCGCAGGAATCTAAATGAAATCATCTTTAGCAGATGGCTTCTTAACGTCTGTTCGGAGATGAGCAGAGGAGTGCACTCTCTTTTTGAGTAATTGGTTCCACTGTCAAATTGTTCTTACGATTCAAAGTTTTCCCCCCTCACTAAAATTCAGTTGAAATCTGAATTTCCTAAATGCAAGATTCCTTTTACTCACTGTTGCTCCAGGGTTCAGTTCATAGTAACACCACACACATCAAAACCAGTTGGACCAAATAATCATCATCAAAAGAGGGGAAGTGTAATAAATTACTAAAAAGTCTAGTCCTAAAGAAGGCAATCTTCTACCCCATCCAGATTACAGGTAAAGGAGGATATCTTTCCACATCTTCATTGTGCTGCATTCTAATCTGGAGTACATCCATAGTCCATGGGACTCAGGGAAAGGAAGGAAACAGTACATGTAGTTCTCAACCATTCATTTAGTACTGCTGGAAGTTACAGTGGCACAGAAAGTGAGCGTTTTGTACTTTTCGTCTTTGTGACATCCCCATCAGTGGTGGGTTCCTACTGGTTCGGACCAATTCAGCTGAACCGGTAGTGGATTGGCAGCCTGGGTTGCTGGAACCAACAGTGACCCAGGCCTGCCACGGCACCAAACCGGTTCTCCGGGCACCGCCATAGACGCTGCCATCTTGTTTTTTTGTTCTGCACATGCGCAGAGCACTTTTTATTGCACTGTGCATGCGTGCGCAGCGCACATCAAGCTCACGTGTGCAAACCAGATGTGTGCATGCCGTGCCCACAAGCGAACCAGGAGTAGCGACTGCTGGAACCCACCCCTGATCCCCACGGTCACATGATCAAAATCCAGACGTTTGGCAACTGATTCGTATTTATGATGGTTGCAGTGGAAGCCAGATTTACTTAACTGTTACTAACTGCAGTGATTCATTTAACAACTGTGTCAAGAAAGGTTGTAAAATGGGGCAAACCTCACTTAACAAATATCTCACTTAGAAACTGAATTTTTGGGCTCAATTATGGACATACGTCAAGGACTATCTGTAATTTGTGCAACTATATTGTCATTGTCTAATTTTCCCCCCTCACAATGCTGTTTTAAGTATCTCCTTTTTAAAAAATACCCTCCTTCCAAAACTGTTCTTCCCACTAGCTTCTTTTGGCATGGATTTCTAATTATTATTGCTCTGAATGTATTAAAATATACTTTTGTGAACTGCAAGATATGTATTTTACTAAACTTTGACCTTCTGCATTATATGAACATTTTCTCTTGATGTTTTTACTACTTTCACTTCCTTGACAAAGTATTGGAAAAGTATCAAATCAAAAAAAGCTCATCTTCTTAAATGTCTTTTGTCTTGAATGAAAAAGTTTATCTGCAAGAAAAGTTGGGACTTTTTCTGAAGGAACTGTGGTTGGCAGTTTCCTCTCTCGACAGATCCTGAGGTTAATTAAAGTCTTCCATCACTATTACTTCCTGTCTTTTTGAAAGACCCTCAACTTGCCTCATCCACACCTTCTCCTTGGTTGTGTGGGTGATAACAGACATCCATAACTATATTGTTTTTATTTGTTCCTCCACTTATATTAAACTAAAACGCCTGCTTCACTGTCATCAGATTGATTCTTTTGTTTTTGTGCACATGCGTGTTACAGTGAATCTCATCCCCCACTTCCTATTGCTTTTTGTTTCTTCGGAACAAATTGTTCCCCTCACGTACTACATTCTAGGGAAGAGTGTTATCTAAATAGGCCTCTGCGATATCTATTCAATTATATTTGCCTTCTGTTCTAAGAGCTAAAGCTCCAAATTGTTTATTTTCCATACGCTAAGCGTATTAGTCGATGGATAACAAAGACTGTTAATTTTAGCATCTGATTTTTCTTTTTTTTTATTGAGCTCTGAAATGGAATCTTTCTCATCAGGGAAAATATGTAGCTGAGGTCAAAGTACAATTCCTGCTGAGGTCAAAGTACAACGGTGCCTTGTCACCATTTCACGGCACTTTTTAGACTGAGCAGAGGTTAATTTTGCAGTACCTCCTCATTGTGACCCTTCCTGTGAGAGTAAATACAGTAAGAAAATGATGGAAATAATGGAAATGCCATTGACTGGATGCCAATCTTTCCACTCCGCCAAAGGTCAGTTGGAGGGAGCAGTGAAGGGTTGGCTGATGGAAGGAGGGCAGTGGCAGCTTCAAGAGATTGGATGCACAATGTTTTGGAGGATTTGGATGCTGAAGCCAATGGCTGCATGACAATGCTTATAAAATTTGGAAGCGGCCAATGAAAGAATCGAGCCCAATACTTGACTCTTCGGCAAAGCTTTTTTCTAAGCAACACTGGAAAAATGTCCAGTAATTTCTGAGACTCATCTGAAAATTCTATAGAAATCTGTAGCTGAAAGCTTCTACTTCGGAATATGTGAATGAGCTGTCAAATAAAATACACTCATATTTGTAACTACGTGAGTTTGTATGTACAGTATGTGTGTGTGGTGGTGATGTGTGCTTACATAGAAGAGTCATTGGCAAAATTCATAAACAAAGAGATATTGACTAGGTAGACAGTTAGATAGCTAGAGATAGCTAAATAACTAGAGATGGATGGATGGATGGATGGATGGATGGATGGATGGATGGATGGATGGATACAGGGATGGGTTTCAAAAATTGCAGGAATGGGTCCACTGCCCCGTTGCTGGGTGAGCGGGCTGTGGTGGGCATGGCCTAGTCGGCCTTCTGCATCATGGTGGGAAGGGGGCATTTTTTGCCCTCCCCAGTCTCCAGAGGCTTTTCTTGAGCCTCCGGGAGGGTGAAAACTGCTTCCTCAGGCTCTGGAGGTCTTAATCAGAATTTCCGGTGGGCCCATTTTTTGCCCTCCCCAAGCCTCTGCACGGGCCCTACACTTACCTGGCATGATGAATGGGCTGTGTGGAGACTTCTGGGAGAGGTGGGGTGGGAGGGGTGGGGTGGGAGGGGCCTGGCAGGGGAGGCATTTGGGGGTTTGCCGAACTGGGCATAATCCTAGCTAGAAGATCACCCAAACCCATGTAAACTCCTACAGCCCACCCCTGGAGGGAGGGATAGATGGAGAGAGAGAGAGAGAGATGTGTATGATTTTTGGCAACAATTTTTGTGTCTTTTCTTAAGTTCAGAAATGGGTATTGACTTTTGAAGAATTAGAAAAATGAGATTCTGTTTTGGAAAACTTGTCATTTAAAAGCTCTTGCCTATCATGCTCTGCTAAAATGTTGTGCCTTACAGTCTTCAGATGTTCTCTGAGTTGCTACCACAGTAATTGAGAAATGTAGAAAATGTTGTATCTTCAAGTAAAGACAGGGTCCGGAGTCAGGTTTGCTCAAAACATAGCTTTTATTAGCTAGGCACAGCTTACACAGAAAGATAGGTTCAGTTAAAGCAATAGGCGGTAGACAGGGGCTCCCGCGCTTTGATAGCTCTTTATATTTGGAGCTGTCAAAGGGGGAGCCAATCAGGCTGCAGCAAGGCCAGGCGCGCCTCAGCCAATCAGGCGCGTCTGTCGGTTGGCCGCCTTGCTACAGCCTGTTGCCAAGGCTCCAAGAGGCAGCCTGGAAGACCTGCGGCCGGTCGTAAGTCGAGACCGGTCGCAGGTCGAGGACACAACACCCCTTTCCCCCCTCCCTCTGCGCGTGCGCGAAAACTGTCCATCAAGAAGTGGAGCATGCGCAGTCTGTTCTAATCGCTCCAGAGTCACTACGGCAGCAGAAGGAGAAGGACGTGCCCGTTGAAGCTCCTCCCTTCGGGGTGTAGCTCCGGGCGGCGGCGTCAGAGGGCCTTCCCGAAGAGGCGGGGTCATCAGGAGTGGTGAGTCGGGCGAGGGGGCGCGGTCTTCAATGGGAGGGCCTGGTCGGCTTGAGCCAGGCCTTGGTGGTTGTCAGGCGAAGGGAAGAAGGCGTGGTCTTCGATGGGAGGGCCTGGTCGGCTTCAGCCGGGCCAGGCCGAAGATGGTTGCCATAATGGCGGGAGGCAGGACAGGCCTGACAGGAAGGTGGTAGGGAGGCCTGACTAGCGAAGGCCCTTTTGCAGATCTCACGGATCTCGGCGTGGCGTGCCAAACAGCGGCTACTGCTGGTGCAGGCGGCGGCCTTGCGTCTCGGGAGTTTCTTCGTTTCGTTGGTGGCGGCCGCTGGGACTGCCGGTTGTCCGGAATCCGCCGCGGAGTCCCTGGGGTGGCCGGCGCTGGTGCCGGTGGCCCCTATGGCCGCAGCGGCGACCGATGGGCCCTGAACGGGTAATCGCCCCGGGGAAAGGCTTTCCCCACGGTAGGGGGTCGAGGTCTCGGCCGTCTCGCAGGCCCTGATCGAGCTTCCTGGCCTGGTCGTCGTGGGCCGGCAGGAAGGTGCTTGAGGTGGCCCGTGGTGAGGCCAGCGGCAGGTAGCCGAGCGTCCTGGCCCGTGGGGAGGCCCAGGTTGCGGTGTCCTGCGGCAGGTCGTCGACCGCTGCCGGGGTAGCTGCAGCGAGCGCGGTTTCGAGGTCTCGGCCGCCGCAGCTTGAGAGGTCGTCGAGCGTCCTGGCCCGGTCGTCGTTGGCCGGCAGGGAGAGCTCGAGGTTGAGCGTCCTCGCCTGGTCGTCGTTGGCCGGCAGGAAAGCGCTCGAGGTTGAGCGTCCTGGCCCGGTCGTCGTTGGCCGGCAGGAAAGCGCTCGAGGTGGCCCGTGGGGAGGCCCTGGTTTCCGTGGCCGCGTCGATGGGCCGAGCGGAGGAAACGATCCGGTTGATCGTACCGCAACGAAACAGGGAGGGTAAAAAATCTTTTCGCTGTTTCTCGATGAGCGCTGCCTGATCCCACCTTCGTCGCCAGTGTTGTATCTTCAAGTAAAGACAGGGTCCGGAGTCAGGTTTGCTCAAAACATAGCTTTTATTAGCTAGGCACAGCTTACACAGAAAGATAGGTTCAGTTAAAGCAATAGGCGGTAGACAGGGGCTCCCGCGCTTTGACAGCTCTTTATATTTGGAGCTGTCAAAGGGGGAGCCAATCAGGCTGCAGCAAGGCCAGGCGCGCCTCAGCCAATCAGGCGCGTCTGTCGGTTGGCCGCCTTGCTACAGCCTGTTGCCAAGGCTCCAAGAGGCAGCCTGGAAGACCTGCGGCCGGTCGTAAGTCGAGACCGGTCGCAGGTCGAGGACACAACAGAAAATAAAGGTGTATCAATATGGAGAGCCAGTTAGGTGTTGTGCTTAAGTCTCTAGGAACCAGGAGATTGAGTGATCTAGTCCTGCCTTAGGCATGAAAGCTGGCTGAGTGGGCCAGTCACCCTGTCAGCTTAACCCAACATCCAGGCTTGTTGGGGTAGGGAAAGTGGGAGGAGGGAGAAGTATTAGGCATGTTCACTGTCTTGAATTACAGGAATTAAAAAAATATCTTTATTATTTTTATAAATAACTCAAGTCAGTGAACATACCTAATGGTGGAATTAAAAAAATATCTAAATAAATATAAATAACCTGTTGATATGACCTGGGATAGTATGATATTTGAGATTCAAATTATTTATTTCTTTTATTAAAACCAGAGCTTTCTCATATTGCTCAGTTTGCAGTTCAACAGAAACATTTCTGACTGAAAAACTAATTATGGGCTTCTTTGTCTACACAATACAACATTTAAAAGCTTCTTGGCCTCTACCCTAAATCTCTGCTACTGACACATAATTTGACCTCCCTTTGTGGATTCAGAGACATAATAAAATGATTTAAATTATTTCTGAATCAAAGGCTGGCAAATTAGGGCCTAGCATTTAGCCCAACTAAATTAGGGCCTAGCATTGCGTTCTAATGCCAGAGAGCCTGCCAAACAAGCCTCTGGACCAGCTTTCCCAGAAAATCATATCTCTTCACTAAAGAAAACAATAATAGCTGGGAGGGATAGACTTGTTGATCTTTCTCCGCCCTCCCCCACCAAATTAGATGCTGCAACTAAACTCTCTCCGTTTCTGCCTTTCAATCTCAGTCCCTTTTTAACCATTTAATTTGTTAAATTCACTGCATGCCCGGAAAGAGGGTGACAAAATCTTTAAATTACTTATCTGGATGAGTCACTGCCAGGCTGAAGATGGGTGGGTGGGTGGGTGGGTGAGTGGATGGATGGATGGATGGATGGATGGATGGATGGATGGATGGATGGATGGAAGCAAGCAAGCAAGCAAGCAAGCAAGCTTAACCACCCGATGTGGACTTTTCATTAGCTGTAAATTTTAATTAGAGGATTTTAAAATGTTTTTTAGCACAGAGTAACTTAAGTTTAATAAGGGTTTTAGTAAATGGTGTATTTGTATATTTGTATTGACTTTTAATTTCCTGTGCACCGCCCTGGGTCCTTTTGTAGGAGAAGGGCGGGATATAAATTTAATAAAATAAAAATAAATAAAATAAAGCAAGCAAGGAAAATGTTTCTGCAGCTTGTTTGCCTTGAAGAGCTGAAGAAAAAGTTCATCTGTTAAAGAAAAAAAGGCAGTGGATAAACGTGCATCAAAGGGCAAATCAGAAGCTGAATCCTAAAGGTGATCAGACAAACTGCAAAAAGCTTGCATGCTTTTGGAAACTTAGACAACCCTTAGCTCTATATTTTTGGGTAAATTATTACTTTTAATCATAACATGCATTCTAGAATAAGATAAACTCAGTTCCTGGCACACAAATAGGTGACTCTATTCAGACTAATTCAATGGCAGGTGGAGTTCTGGCTTTCAAGATCTTTTCTGGTATGCTAACACCTCCAAATTCGCCTTTCTAGACCCAGGTGCCTAACATTAGAGCATATGTTTCTGTAGAGAAAGAAGACCTAACGTCCCCCAAAGATGGACAATTTGGTTGACAAGAGCCTAGCTGTAAATGGTTTGGTCTACAAAATGCTTTTTATGTATGATATGGTAAACTATGTTCACTGATGGTTTATCAGCATCACAGAAATCTGCTAATGAAATTATAAAATTACCAGGGATTAACAGACATGGGAACAAAGAAAGGTAAGAGGATATAGTACATCATGGGAGTCAAATTCGTAGCATCATGTCTCTCTGACATGACATTTCCCGATGTTTTTTCCCTTCGCAGAACTGGGGTGGGCTTTCATGTGACCTATCTGGCCCATGGGCCGCCAGTTTTACACCCCTTAGTATAAGACACTGTTAGAAAATATCCTAACAATTTGCTACAATCTATGTAAAATTATATACCGGAAATAAAGCATATTGAAGTTCTATTATTTCAGTAGTCACAAAGTATACTACATTAGTTTGTTACACTACTTTATTTGAATGGCTTCAAGGTGGCAAGCAAACACAGAGTGGCTTGAATCTGTTTAATTATCTGATAACAATAATAAAGTACAATTAGCTGAGGAAACTATTAAATGAAAATTATCTAGCAGAATTAGCTCCTATTGTATTGGTTTATAATAATAGATTTAGGACTGTCTCTTGGCTGGGACTTAGATGTAAAATATATTGTCGGAAACATTATGAACCAGTTCACGATGTTTATAGACAATAAAACTAAACTGTGCCTTTTCACATTTTTCCATATTGAAGAAAGTATCTTGTGCTAATCCGATAAAACAGGTCTCCATGTTAGGATTTAACCTTCTTTCATCCTAAATTCCAGCCTTATTTTCTCCACTCTTTATTCTTCTTGGCAGCTGAATTTAAAAACAGGGATCTGGACCATTTCCTGAGGCTTTTAAATATAAATAAACAGTGGTTTATAAACAACTAATTGGTAACATTAATGCCAACAAAAATCAATGGAAGAATTAGATCCTAAGGAATGTTTTTAAAAGTATGTATTTTAAAAAAAGGAGTGCTCCATGTTGTCTTGAAATATCCAGCGGAGAACACAAATGCTCTACTTTATTGAAATCAACAGCCCTCTAAATCACTGTTTAATCAAATAGAGATTAAGAGAAAGTCAGAGGAACTGCATAATGTGGAGTGTTCAGAATCTTAAACTAAGCCAGTAGAGTTTATATCTATATGAAAACAATAGCCATTATGAAAAAAAAATGTACTTTTTTTGGTTTTTGGAGACTTGGGAGTCATACTTTCAATGAGCGAGTTTAAAATACTATCGATTACACTTTACTGCTAATGGATCTTTATTTTGTGTTCATTCACTGTATGAAATTTATGGCACACAATGGCACCATTATAATTTTATTTCTTCCAAAGATTTTGCAGTTTTTATATTGGAGGTTCCTTGTAAATCTAGCCCTTAGGAAACATTAACAATCCTACTTTACTGTCGTTTAACAGATTTTATATGACAGTAGGATTTTGTGACAGGATTTTAGACTGCACTCGGGGAATTCTTAATTCAGAAAGTCTTAACTTCTTAAGACTCTCTGAATTCTTAACATCAGAGATATACACCTTTAACAGTCAAGGTGGGCATTGCCAAATATGGAACCAACTGAAAAGGAGGTTTCATTTGAAGAAGAGACAAGTTTGTCTCATATTAACTGATGTTAAAGAATGTATTATTAACTATTCAGTTTAACATGGAACCAATTCTAACTCTAGAGAAGTAAATAGTTTGGGTGCCAGTCTATTTACTAGGAATGTAAACCATCATATGCTAAAACTCTTTTCTGAGAGAAATGAAAATTCAGCCTTGGCACTGAAATGAGGGCTTGATTTTTCCATATTTTTCTGGCCAGATTTATATCTGGAAGTTATCATTCCTCAATTCTTAGTTATATTAAGAAAAAAAAAATGAAGTATTCCTTCACAGAAAAATTAGAGAAGGAAAGCAGGGGTGGGCTTCAAAAATTTTATCAATGGGTTTTCTGCCCGGTTTCTGGGTGGGCATGGCCATGGTTGATAGTCAGCCTCCTAAACCATGGCATGGAGGGCGTTTTCATCCTCTCCAGGCTCTGGAGACTTTCCTTGAGCCTCCAAGGAAGATGAAAATGGCCCTCAGGAGGCCAGAAATGGGCCTTTCTGGGAGGGCCATTTTTTGCCCTCTCCAAGCCTCCTTACAGGTCCTGTACTTACCTGGTATCCCAAACGGGCCATGTGGAGACTCTTGGAAGGGGAGGGGCTGGGTGGGGTGGCAGGAATGTGGTGTGGTGGTGGGGGCAACCAGGGGTGGAATTTGAGGATCCAACAAACTGGCCACATTCTTATCTAGAGGATCGCCCGAACCCATGCAAACCTGCAGCAGCCCACCCCTGAGGTAAAGGTCTGCACTTGTTCACTTTGTAACCTATCACTTCATGAAAAACGAAAGACCAATATACCGTATTTTTCGGAGTATAAGACGCACCGGAGTATAAGACGCACCAAGGTTTTGAAGAGGCAAATTACAAAAAAAAGTAGGTAGGTAGATAGAGGGAGAGAGAGGGAGAGAAAGAAAGAGAAATACGTAAGGTAGGTAGATAAAGGGATAGAGAGAGAGAGAAATAGAGAGAAATACAGTAGGGAGGGAGAGAGTAGGTAGGTAGGTAGGTAGGTAGGTAAAGGGATAGAGAGAGAGAGAAATAGAGAGGGAGAGAGAAATACAGTAGGTAGGTAGGGAGAGAGAGTGTCTGTGTAGGTAGGTAGGTAGGTAGGTAGATAAAAGGGGAGAGAGAGAAATGCAGTAGGTATGTAGGGGGAAAGGGAGAATGTGTGTGTGTAGGTAGGTAGGTAGAAAGATAGAGAAATAGAAAGATAAAGAAATACAGCAGGTAGGGAGAGAGAGAGTGTGTGTAGGTAGGTAGAAGGATAGAGAGAGAAATAGAAAGAGAGAGAAATACAATAGGTATGTAGGGGGAGAGGGAGAATGTGTGTGTGTACTGTAGGTAGGTAGGTAGGTAGAAGGATGAGAGAGAAATAGAGAGAGAGAAATACAGTAGGTAGGATGGAAGAGAGTGTGTGTGTATAGGTAGAGGTATAGAGAGAGAGAAATAGATAGAGAGAGAGAGAGAGAGAGAGAGAGAGAGAGAGAGAGAGAAATACAGTAAATAGGGAGGGAGTGTGTGTGTGTGTAGTTAGGGAGGTAGGATAGAGAGAGAGAGAGAGAGAAAGGGAGAAATACAGTAGGTAGGTAGAGAGAGAGAGAGAGAGAGATTAGGTAGGTAGGTTGATGTTCTCAGGTGTATTTATCTCTGTCCTGCAGAAGGAAATCTCAGACAAACCTTAAAACTTCGTTTCTGCTTGCTCAGAAAAAGCTAAAGAGCCTCCCAAAAAGGGGGGGGGGGAGCCTTTGCACTCGGCAAACTTCCAAAACAGGCCATTTCTCCGTGAAAATGAGGCTGTTTTTTTAAAAATAAAAAGCAGTAGCCTTGGGGGGGGGGGGGGGGCTTGCAGAGTGCTGGGGGGGGGGGGTGAAAAATGAGCAAAAACCCCGCCCCGTTTACCCAGGAGCTGCCTCCATAAGGCTCGGCACAGCCAGTTTGTTGAAGGGGGCGGGGTTCCAGGAGGCAAAAAGGTTTTTTTTTGTGCTTTGCATACTTCTTCCAAATGCTCTTTCTCCGCGAAAACGGGGCCGATTTTCTTCAAATAAAAAGCATGACTAGCCTTGGGGGGGGGGGGGGGCTTGCAGAATGCTCCTGCAGGGGGTGGGGGGCAAAAAACCGCCCCATTTATCGCGAAAACGGGCCATTTTTGGGTCAAATAAATTGCATGCATAGTCCTATGGAGGCTTATAGAGTGCTGCTGGGGGCTGGGGGAGGGGGAAACGGCCCGTTTGAGGCTAATTTCTTCCCTCCCCAGCCCCCAGGGGCTCTCTGGAAGCCTCCACAAAACTAGGCACAGCCAGTTTGGTGAAAGGGGTGGGGTTCCAGGAGGCAAAAAAATGCTGTATTCGATGTATAAGACGCACCCAGATTTTCAGCCTCTTTTTAGAGGAAAAAAGGTGCGTCTTATACTCCGAAAAATACGGTAGTTGCAATGAATGATAGCAATTTCCCAGGATTTTTTCCCCAAACTCACCATAAAAACCACCTAAAGATTTGGGTACCCCCATAATTTTTCAGCAGCAAGGCCTTGGGTGGGGGGGTGTTAGCCATTTCTTTATATAGTATTTAACAGATAAAGGCAACAATAACATATTCATCAATAACATATTTCTGAAGGGAAGTTCTTTCCTCCCAATTAATTTACTTTTAAAATCCATCTGAGAATAGGAATGTGTCATTATAAAAGAACAATGTAACTTAATGTAAATCTATAAACATAAGCCATAACAATATGAAGTTTGCATTCCATGCCTTACCTTGAAATCAATATACATAGCTGTTTTTGTCCCTATCGTTACTGAAATCCTAAAGACCATTACAGAGTTTTTTGAAGGACCTGTTAGATGAATTAACCAAAAATTATGAAAACTGCTTTTGAGGGGGGACATTTTAGCCACTTGAGGTAAAGAGGTTGTTTGAGTGGCAAAATCCTTTACCAGAAACTTGATTTTAAAAGGCTAAAGAGGTAAACAAAGAAGCAAACAAAGTAATGCAAAGAAGCAAACAAAGTAATAGCCAAAAGCCAACATGGGTTTGTCAAAAACAGATCATGCCAGACGAATCTAATTGCATTCTTTGACAAAGTGACAAAATCAGTGGACCAGAGGAATGCTGTTGATATAATTTACCTGGACTTCAGTAAGGCATTTGATAAAGTAGACCATGACCTACTATTAGATAAAGTAGAAAATTGTGGGTTAGACAGCACCACCACCAAATGGATTCGCAACTGGCTGACCAACCGCACTCAATGTGTAGTCCTCAATGGAACTGCATCTACATGGAAGGAAGTATGCAGTGGAGTCCCCCAAGGCTCTGTTTTAGGCCCAGTACTCTTTAACATCTTCATCAACGATTTGGATGAGGGGATAAATGGGGAACTCATCAAATTTGCAGACGACACCAAGCTGGCAGGAATAGCCAACACTCCAGAAGATAGGCTTAAGATACAGAAGGATCTAGACAAACTTGAACATTGGGCACTATCTAATCAAATGAAATTCAATTGTGAAAAAAGTAAGGTCCTACATATAGGCAAGAAAAACCAAATGCACAAGTACAGTATAGGTGGTACCTTGCTCAATAGTAGCAACTGTGAGAGGGATCTTGGAATCCTAGTGGACAACCATTTAAATATGAGCCAGCAGTGTGCAGCAGCTGCCAAAAAAGCCAACACAGTTCTAGGCTGCATAAACAGAGGGATAGAATCTAGATCACGTGAAGTGTTAATGCCACTGTATGGTGCCTTGGTAAGGCCACACTTGGAATACTGCATACAGCTTTGGTCGCCACGATGTAGAAAAGACGTGGAGACTCTGGAAAGAGTGCAGAGAAGGGCAACCAAGATGATTAGGGGACTGGAGACTAAGACATATGAAGAACGGCTGCAGGAGCTGGGTATGTCTAGCTTGATGAAGAGAAGGACCAGGGGAGACATGATAGCAGTGTTCCGATATCTCAGAGGGTGCCACAAAGAAGAGGGAATCAAACTATTCTCCAAGGCACCTGGGGGCAGGACAACGGGTGGAAACTAATCAAGGAGAGAAGCAACTTAGAACTAAGGAGAAATTTCCTGACAGTGAGAACAATTAACCTCTGGAACAGCTTGCCTCCAGAAGTTGTGAATGCCCCAACCCTGGAAGTCTTTAAAAAGATGTTAGATAGCCATTTGTCCGAAATGGTATAAAATTCCTGCCCACGCAGGGGGTTGGACTAGACGACCTACAAGGTCCCTTCCAACTCTGCTATTGTATTGTATTGTAAAAACATAAAAGTTATTGCTGCCCATTCATCATCCTCAAAAATCTATACTTTCTCTCAATTTGTGATTGGAGGTCCTTACTGACTATCACTTTCTCTAGAGATAAAAATGGGTGCATGCATATATAATCTTTAAAATGTATGTATATGAATTATGTTCAGTTTGTTAAGGGTTTATCATACCTCAACAACAAATTTAATCCTTTTCTTATAAGTTGTGGCTGTAGGACAAGTGTTTCATTCTACCAATCATCTTGGAATTCTAGATTTATTGCTAATTTCTTTATCAAAATATATTAAATCATCCCATGCAATACACTTTGATAGATCCTCTCTTAAAAAAATCATATTGATTTTATCATTTGTATTTTGCCTTTTCATCCACCTGGGTGCTCAATATTAAATGCCTTTCATATTTTCCTATTGATTTTTTTCAGATGTTATTTTCAGACTAATTCATGAGCAGGGGGAGTTCAAGATCTTTTGTGGCTTGCTAATAGGTCCAAATTCACCATTTAGAGTCAGATGCAAAAGGAGCATCAGCCAGGAGTATTTATTTCAGAAGCGAAGACCTAATCTTTGTCATCTGAAGGGAAGATTAGTTTTCCCCATGAAATAATTTACTTTTAAAATGAAATAGTCATCTGAGATTCCAATAAGAATGCAGTAAAGGAAATGGACATGATGTGCTTTGGTAACTGGTTTGTTTTGTCTTTACTTCCAGGAGGAATAATTTTAAATTCAGAATAAACATGATAGTAGAGTATATTTTCCCAACACAATGTACGTACTAACATTTCAAAAAGTATATAAATAATTATTCAGATAGTTGCTTTATTCTGGTAAGATTCCTGTCTACATGAATAACAATAAAGAAACAACTTGGAAATAACTCCACATGTCATTCTTGGTTCTTGGGCCTGATATCAACCTCCCTCCCTCCCTCCCTCCTTCTCTATGGACCTACTTGCCTTTACCTCCTAAGGACACTATGCTGTTTCACTTTGACCACCTAGCATTTCAGTGGACTATTCTGGAAAGTCCCAACCATCTCTGCTGACCGTATCTTCAGAAACATGGCTTCCAATCCCACTTCCTTCATCCTACTGATAAAAGGTAAAGGTAAAGATTTCCCCTATCCAGTTGTGTCTGACCCTAGGGAGCAGTGCCATCTCAATTTCCTAGCTGAGGGAGCCAGCGTTGTCTGAAGATGTTTCCATGGTCATGTGGCCAGCATCATTATATGCCGCATCGTAGAGCATGTGGCAAAGTACAAAACACTGTTACCTTCCCACCAAAGTAGTACCTTATTTATCCACTTGCATTTGCCTGCTTTCGAATTGCTAGATGGGCAGGAGCTGAGGCAAGAACAGGAGCTTGCCACATTTGCGCAAAGCTTGGGTCTCAAGCCCAGGCTGTTAGCTTTGCAGCTTGACAAGCTCAGCTTCTTAAACCACTGAACCCTCAAGCCACGCCTCCCCTCTTAAATATGCAGTAGCAATGCCAAGTTTATATAAGAAAAGCAGGGCATCTAATACAACTCACTTTGATTTGGTAGTACAGTTTTTTTTACATGCAGTGTTTTAATAATAAGACCAATGGAAAAGACCTCAATAAAATAAGAACCTTTATGAAATACTCGGTTCTTAAGGTATTTACTACAGAAAGGTTACTCCATTTTTGCATTCTTTGCCATGTATTCATGGAGATCAGTAACATGAAGAGAAGATGCAGCTGAAACAAAGCTATGGCAAATTGTTCACTCTCCAATGCAGTAATTACTTTTAGGAATTTAAGCTCACATTCAGGATCATTGGAACACACAGCAGGGTGAGTCAGACAAAGAATTAAGGGAATAAGGAGTAGGACAAGCTGTTCCCTCAAAGTCAAAAGCAGTTTGCAAAGTTGTTTCGAAAGCTGCTTTGCAGACACTCACATTCAAAACCTTCTGTTCTTTGAATCATGGCCACTGTTCAGAAACTGCTACAAATGGCTTCTGTGGAAGAGCGCAACAGGGATTTTGTGATGGAAAAGGAAATGCTAGAAATATTTGCTATTTATATTTCATGGTGTTGGTTTTGGGGGGGGGGGGGTAGGGGTACTTTTTTTCTCTTAATCCATATAAAAATAAAAGAGACCAATGTTTTTTTTTAAGGTAGTAACATCAACCTGACCATATGGTCATTTTCTTCTCAAATTGGCAAAAAAAAAAAGTTGAAAACCAGCAAAAAAAACCAAACCATAACCCCACATTGCAAATCAGGATCATGTGACTGCAGGATGCTGCAACAAATCATGAAATGTGAGACAGTTGTCGAATGCCTGAAATGTGATCATGTGATCACAGCGTAGGGACAGCACAAGATTTTCCAATGGCGAGAAGTTCTTTATGCAATGTAATCACCATCATCTATCGGTCTACCATAGAAAGTGTCCTCACATATTGCATTACAGTATGGTATGCTGGTTTAACAGCTGTGGACAGGAAGGCACTACAGAGAGTGATCAATTCGGCACAAGAAACTATTGATTGCTACCTCTGACACCACTGGATGTCATTGCCAGATGTCGCTGCTTTAGCAGAGTACGGAAGATACTCAAAGATGATTCACACACCCTGGTCAGTGTCTCTTTGCACTTCTACCATCGGGCAGAAGTCATCAAAGTATAGCCAGCCAAACAAATAGTTTAAAGATAGTTTCTATCCTTGGGCTGTTAGACTTTTAAATACAACCACAATCACTCCATGCACATGCTAGTTTTTTTCTTTTTATTTCTTTTTTTTTGTTTGTTTCTGCTATAATTTTGCACCAGTGAGGTTAAAACCAATTTCGTTGTATTTAAGTACAATGACTATAAAGATTATACTTACTTATACTTAATCACCTTTTCCAAGGCCGTTGCAACTGAGCAGGCATTAAACAACTGGTTGTAAGTCAAGGACTAGCGGTATAACCACCAGAGCCAGGTAATGAGAGTTGTTCATTACCAGAGGGATTAATAATGCCTTAGAACAGGGGTCTGCAAAGTCGGCTCTTTTAAGACTGGTGGACTTCAACTCCCAGAATTCCCCAGCCAGCTATGCTGGCTGGGGAATTCTGGGAGTTGAAGTCCACCAGTCTTAAAAGAGCCGACTTTGCAGACCCCTGCCTTAGAATAACAACAAAGGGAAATTCTTTGGTGTTATGCATAGGCGTTAACTTAAACCTGAAAACAATATGGTGAGCTTTCCCCCCTGCTCCCTGGAAATGATTATTAAGTTTAGCAACAAGTCTGTCAAGAAGAGGGGGGGGGGGAAACCAAACGGAAATTAAAGCTGTAGAATTCTTATCCTGCTTTCTTATCTGGTCTGCCCTTTTATCAGAGTTTGTATCCTTTCGTGCTGCACATTCATAGACAGTTTTTATGCAGTGCTACAGGAGGTGCTTCTCTCTTTGGCAATGCGCTGTGAATGTTAAGTAATAAATGCCTTCGAAATCTGGGGATTGGTGCTGTTGTTATTGTTGATTTGTTTGCTGGGATTGTGAGGCCATTGTTAAACATGTTGTAAATGTATTTTAGTGTGCTTAACTTTCCTTCATATATCTGGAAGCCTAACAAAAAGGGCTATAGCAAGACTGAGTAACTTGTGATCCTAATGCTTGCATCCACTAGAAGCCTCACTAATAGTAAATGTTGAAACACTATGATTTGAGTTGGGAATAATACTTTATTTTTCTTTAGAAAAAGAGAAAAGTGTTATATTGGCTCTAAAACCAAAATGCACATAACCGCATAAAAAATCTTGGCAATGGAACTACATATCCTAATCTATTTATTCTATAGTATAATCACCCTACACAGTACATCCTCTGACTCTTCCAAATACTGAATGAGGGCCATCAAACAATTGCTTACCTCTGACCTATTAAATTATTCTATCCTTATTAAAACTTTGGGGAAAAGTAACATTGCAGGATGTAAGTTAATATTTTGTGAAAAGATATGTTTATTGCCAAAAGTTCCCAGTAATCCCCTAGTTTTCCATTCTAACCTTGCTCCAATTTGTTAATGTTCAAGTCAATCCTTGTTTGATGCTTTCTCAGAGTACGTACGTGATATATGACTTAGTCACACATGTTAAATCATTCTTGGCTTAACTAAGATTTATTGATTAAATTACAACTGTTTGGATTCATACAATATGTTAAGATGCTTTCTCAGGTTAACAAAGTTTGTTTCAATGGAAAGAATGTATCATTCAAGTATATTCAACATTTCTTTTTGAACATAATGAAGTGATTTAAGATTTTAAAAGCAATTCTCTTTCTGCTTGCTAAGATGTGTGTGTGTGTGTGTGTGTGTTTGAAGATGGGTACCATATTTGAGTGATCATCTTTTGATAAGAATTTATCAACAGCGACAAGTGTGAACATGAATGGAATGTTTCTCATTTGGCAAATATGATGAAACATATTTTCTTCCTAGAATTGTTGTTTACATACTTTACAGAATCCGATGTGGTAATACTTTGAGCAGAAAGGGGTCAATAGGAGATATTACTGACTTGTACCATTCATTTCTGTGGATAATAGGTGTGATATGTTTTCTATCTAAAGTATCAGAGCTGTGTCTGTCTTTTCTATGAGTTTTTTAGATTTCTTGTAAAAGATAATTTTAATAAATACACCTTTATTGCTTCAAATTATTGTTTACATTTTATTAAAGAAAGTATCTCTGAGAAATGTAGCACGTATGTTTTGTGGTCAAAGACTACATGAATTCCAGCTGTATGGAAGTATTACTCATAACATGTTTAATGTTCAAGTTATACTAGCATAAACATATTTTACAAATGATAAAGTAGCCACATAAACCATTCAAAAGATACACACTTAGTGCTTAAGACCACCACTAGTTAACATCACTGCAAACAGAGATTTGGGACAAAAAGAAAGGCATTTATTTGAGAACAATTTGTTCAATAGAAAAAATAGTCTGCTTACAAAATGTAATGTTTAAGTCAAAACTGCAAAGAACAAAGAAAGCTTTAATCTCCTGCAATACCAAAATTGAGAACAATGCCTCAAAGATAAATAGAAAAAGAATGTTTAAACTCGTAAACAATCAACTGCTAATAAATAGAATGATATTAATGCAAAATTTCCAGTTAACTCTCTCACTAATAAATGTGAATGATTTAACCTTGCATTCACAACCCCCCCCCCCATTAAAATATACTTCAGATATTCAGAGGAGAATAAGGGGGGATAAAGGGAACAGTTCCATTATATAAAACAGTGACTGCTTATACCAGTCAATTCACACAATTCTTTTCCATTGCTGTGCCCTTTACTCTTATCATAAAATGTTCCAGGGATATAGTGTAGTAACTGAATTTCATAGGAATCTCTTGTAATAAGTATCAAGCCATGAAACCGATTGTATCTGTGACACCTTGGAACTCTCACAATCACTTGAATTTTCTCTGCACACTTGGGTGGCCCTTGTAAACAATGGTATGACTGCATGTAATATGCAATACTAAGTTTAAAAGATGACCACTTTTTGTATCATCCTCAAAGGTCATAGCCCAGCAATCTCTGCAATGCTGTTTTACAATTTTGCAGATCCACCTGATCATTTTCTCTAGCAACAATCATGTCATAAATGACAATGATGTCATCTAAATACCATTGAATGCTTGGACAGCTAGCTAACAGTTGGTTGATGAGTCTCTGCCAAAATGCTAATGCAGATGCTACTCCAAAAGCCATTTTAATAACAGAACAACAGTTGGAAGGGACCTTGGAGGTCTTCTGGCCCAATTGCCTGCTCAGGCAGGAGAGACTATAGCATTTCAGACAAATGGTTGTTCAATTCTTCTTAAAGACTTCTAGTGTTGGAGCATCCACAACTTCTGGAGGCAAGTTGTTCCTCTGATTAATTGTTTGAACTGTCAGGAGGTTTCTCCTTATTTCTAGGTTGGGTTTCTCAAAAAAATGCAAGTAGAAAAATAGGGACCACTTGGGAAGGTAATAGAGACCACTGGTGGGAAGATAACAGCACCCCGTCCACCCTTGGCATTTAGACATGTCACATGACCATGTAGACATCTTCAGACAGCACTGGCTCTTTGGCTTTGAAACAGAGATGAGCACCGCCCCCGCCCCCCCGAGCTGGAAATGATTAGCATGCACATAAAGGTAAAGGATGAACCTTTACCTTTATGTGAAAATAGTTCTGCTTTGTGAAACTTTGGTGGAGTATTCTTTTTTTCGTGTACCAGTACTACCTCTGAAGGCAGGTGCAGGCAGGTGCAGTTAGTTTTTCATCCCCTCCCACCGCCAGGGTCTCAGAGTACTGGTGCACCTATTTTTGCAACATATAGAAGTGTCTGTAGAAACTAATTCTAATTTTGTCAGAATGAGAACGAGAGATGAGAAATCATGATGATATTGTGATGCAATTTGTATACTTTAGTATATATGTATAACATCCAGACAGGGATGTTTAAAAGCTTGTGCTGCAATGTTTCAGTACTAGTTTATCTTTTTCCCTCTCTTGCTGGCTATTACATGGTGCAGTTAAACTTATCTCTCCAATGAGAATAGTGTTCCCTCTAGTATAGTTTTTAATTATATTTCTAATGTCTGTCATTTAGCATCTCTGAAATGTTATGCAATCATATAGAAATTCTGTCTCATCTAAAAACGATGAATGAGGAGATGTATCATGACTGAGCTTTTAAAATACTGTCCTAATTCAAACCATCCTTACTTACTCTGAAATACAATAATAATTATTATACAGACTATAATGATGAAGCAAACCCAAACTCCCATTCCACGTTTATTGCATTCCTTATCCTTAACATGATAAATTTTACAATATTTGAAAATATATGCCACACTTTAATTAATGAACATCCTCCAATTATATAACGGTAAGATATCATTAATGAGAATGACTAGAATGGATAATATTTCCTTGACATTTTGTTTTACAAAGGCAATAAAAAAAAATCCTGCTGTGCCCCCAGAAAAAGCGTTTGTGTGTGTGACTGTGTGCAATAGCAGAGGTGGGGGAAAGATCAAGTAGAGGAAGTGCCATGGCAAGACAAGATCCTGCATGGAATATGCCACCCACAAATAGATAAAGTGGCAAATGTTGGGAAATCCTACCAATGGCTGGAAAGGGCCGATCTAAAAGACAGCACTGAGGCACTGATCATAGCAACACAAGGACAGGCACTAAGCACAAGATCCATACAGGCAGGAGTTTACCATACTAGACAGGATTCAAGGTGTAGGCTATGCAGAAAGACCAGTTCAACACATAGTGGCAGGGTATAAGATGCAGTCAGGAATAGCATACACTGAATGGCACAATCAAGGAACTGGCATTGTGTACAGGAACATCTGTAGGGAATATGGACTAGACCAGGGATGTCAAACTTGCATTGTCATGTCATCATCACGGGATGTATCATTTTTCAATGCCATTTGCATTTCTCAATGCCACGGCATTTCTCAATGCCATTTGCAGGGAATCATAAGCAGGTGAAGACATCTGCTTGGGAATACCCTGAAGCAAATGGTGAGCCACTGTATGAGACAGAATGCTGGACTGGATGGGCTGTGGCCTGTTTCAGCAAGGCTATTCTTATGTTCTTATGTTCTTATGACTGTTTCTCTTTTGCTAAACCAGGGATAGCTGTGACCAGCCTATAGCGCATCCAGCCGCACATTTGACATCCTTGGACTAGAACCTCCTAAGTCTAAGTGAAAGATTCCATAGAATGTTGTGGAAAATAAGAGGGCTAAGCTCCTATGGGGCTTCCAGATCCACACAGACAGGCAGGTACTGGATAATCAATCAGACATCGTAGTAACAAAGAAAGACTAGAAGACAGCATTGGTGATAAATGTAGTGGTGCCAAGTGACAGCAACATTGGAAGAAGAGGTATGAGAATCTGGAGGAACAACCAGGGCCTGAAGGAGGAACTGGAGAGGAACTGGAAAGTAAAGACCAAGGTGGTTCCAGTAAGTATATTTTTTAGACTGGGAAGAGGAGGATGCTAAATATGAGATTAACAAGATGTATCAAATACATTTGCATTCTGCCAGAATAAGAAATGTTCTGAAGTAGGGGTGTCATCACAGCAGCATCACTTGACATATTGTGACTTTCCCCCCTTCGCTAAACCAGGTGTCGTCATGGCCAGCACATGATGCATTCAGCCTGCGGGCCGCACGTTTGACAGCCCTGTTCTAAAGCAGGGGTCTCCAACCTTTGCAACTTTAAGTCTGAAGGACTTCAGCTCCCAGAATTCTCCAGCCAGCAAAGCTGAAGTCCTTCAGACTTAAAGTTGCAAAGGTTGGAGACCCCTGTTCTAAAGGATGTCTTAGTGTGTTGTGTGAGGAAAAAACAAGGGACCAATTTTTACAACAGCATGTTAATATATGATTGAAGATTGATAATGTAGATACAACTATTTTAAAATAAATTCCTGTTAGAATTTTAGATAACAGAAAGGAATGGTTTTAGGTTTTTTTTACTGAGATACTAAAGCAGAAGATATCATTGCATTGGGATAAATTAATGAGTGTGATTTTTACTTTCAAGTAGAAAAGATTCAAAATGAATTCTGTTCAAAAGGCTTGATACATTTTTTGGGGTGGGTGGGAATTAAAGAAGATTTGGAAGAATCAGCTGGCAATTGAAGAGATGATTGCTCCAAAACCACAACTGATTCAAAAAAACTCTGAAACAATGGCACTGAATTACTGGCATAGATACTGTGTTTTCTAAACTACTGATTTAATTATGCACTATAAACGTTTAACATAAATATCTGAGTTCCATTGCTGAATCATTCCCTTTAGCACATGGAGGGGAGCCAAACTCCTTTAGTAGCATGGCGAAATGGAACTCATATCCCAAAGATTCAAGTTCCAATCCTGTAGTGCACTGGAGCAGTTCCCTTCCATGCATGGAGGAGAGCTGATCTTAGCAGGCAGCTTTATGCCCCATCCTCTTAATTACTCAGAAAAGTGTGTGGATTTCCTGGGTAATTAAGAGGATGGGATTGCAATCATTGAGGGAAGAGAATGGGGAAATCATTGAGAGAAATACTCACATGGGCTCCTCACTTAATAATCACTTTATTTAATGACTCAGATTTGAAGTGTGCCCACTGGAAAATTAAACTAGTTGTTGCCATGCAAAGAGACTGCTACCATGTTGTGTCTGAGTATTTGAACTCCAAAAGTCACTTAATTGTTTCCTGGGACTATGACCTTGGAAGACACTCATGTGGAAGTTCTCCACAATCTTAAATAGATCACCACCCTTAGATCTCTTGAAATGGATCATAACCTAATCAAAGCTAGCTGCATTACTTGTCAAATGGCTCTAGTAAACCCTGAGATTTCAGTGTCCTTTACTATCAGTATTTAAATGTTACTTAAAGGCTAAATGTCAGTGGAGTGTAATTGTTAAAGATTATTCTCATAATTTTAAAATGAGTTCAATATCTGAAAAGACATTTTACTGTTGTGCAGGAAGACAGTAGGCTAATTCTTCAGACTTTATGTAGTATGTCATATTTCTAGAAAAACGCTATCTGGAGAATATTTTTTTTTAATGGATAATTTTCCATGATCCCCTGTTGTAATTATGGCCCACCATTGAGAAGCTCCCTTAGGCAAAGGATGCTACCATAGCAACTAAAATTGTTCTGAGTTCTAAGCAAAGTAAATAATGTAGCCAAATATTAGTTCTGATAACAAACTGCTTATCTAGGTCTGTTGTGCTGTTATGAAAACTGGAGCGCTCCCGGAATTGAAACATACTGCTTTTTAATTTTACTTTCCAGATAAACACATATCATTAAAGATGCATGCATTTTTCAAGTGTCAACTATACTTATGAGAAAAATGCTTATTTATTCTTCATGGAGTTTTGTATATTATTTCCTGTGTTTAGCTGTCATATGAGGGATGTAACAACCTTTATTTAAAATTAAACAATATCCAAATCTCTTTTTCTCCTCATTTTTTTCATATATACATATACATATACACACACACTTAGAACCTTGTAAGGAACAAATTCATAGCTAATGCTAGTTTCTTCTTTATAGCTTTGTATCACTACCAAACAATTATTCTAATAAAAGCTTAAACCTTAATTTTCTTACCCAACTTCCCAAGCAAAATATTAGAGGAAACTATAAATACAAAAAATAGCATTGGCAATAGCACTTAGCCTTACATACCGCTTCATAGTGCTTTATAGCCTTCTCAAAGTGGTTTACAGAGTCAGCATATTACCCCCAACAATCTGGGTCCTCATTATAGTGTATAATAATAATAAGCCCCTTTTCCTGGAAATCAATATCATTTATTTGAAATTCCCCAACACTTTTCCTCTTCTGTCATCCTGTATCACTGGAGAGAGGGAAAGAGGGAAAGAGTGGGGAGAGAGGGAAAGAGAGAAAGTGGCAGAAAGAGATAGAGACACACAGAGAGCCATATAGCATTTCCTATGTACATTTTAGAGATTACACACATTTAAGTGTAATCACGGTTAGAGTTTCCAAACAGATGCAGAAACAGTCCAAACTGAGTTTAGAATTGGGAAAATAACAACACTGCAGCGGACGTGGTATTCAGCCAGTTCTGATAGGTTCTGGACAACCGGTAGCAGAAATTTGAGTAGTTCAGAGAACTGGCAAATCGGCTGGCCCAGCTGATCTTCTTTTGTTGCCCTGAATAGGAGAACGGAGCTGGAAAGCAGGTTAGTGGGATGGGGAGGGAATGGGGATTTTGCAGTATCCTTCCCCTGCCCATGCCCACAAAGCAGTGCCACGGCCACCAAACCATGCCCGCAGAACCGGTAGTAAAAAAATTGAATCTCACCACTGCACTGCAGTAGAAATGAGAATTAGCCTTCCCACATTGTCCATGCTTAGTCATGACACCAAATGACACATTGAATAAATGCAGAGGAAGTACTATAAATAATTGCATGTACATCTACTAAATTCAGGATATGCTTGGAGAAGAAGGGATTATTTTATGTACCGTATGTTAATGTGATGACTTTTTTTAAAGAAAGGTAAAAACATAAAGTAAGGAGAAAAAGAAATAAAAGAGAATCTCAAAAGTTCAAGAAAGGAAAAAAGAAAGAAAGAAAAATAGAAAAGAAAGGAAAAGGATACAAAAAATAACTTCTTCTCTACAACAATCATAAGTACAGTGATAAAAGTCTCAACACCATGTAGCATTCAGAAATCCTATTCTGGAAAAAGAAATTATCTAATTTAGGCCTCTCTAATCTAGGGCAAAAAGCAACAAAATGATTGAAAAATCAGAAATTGTGGGGGGAAATGTCGAAAGAAAATGAGTATGGGAATGAAACGGTATCTACACAGGCTGGGCATTTGGAGAAATAGGAACTTTTAAGAGAGAGAGATTTTGAATGCATTATATCAGATCCTTCCTTCCTTCCTATCTGATGAAATTCCTGGGATGTACTATTCAGCTAGCACAGGGGTCTGCAAAGTTGGCTCTTTTAAGACTGGTGGACTTCAACTCCCAGAATTCCCCAGCCAGCCATGGAGTTGAAGTCCACCAGTCTTAAAAGAGCCAACTTTGCAGACCCCTGAGCTAGCAGATAGAAAAACAAATTAAACCTCAAAGATTACAAAATGAGACGTAAGGCCCTGGAAGTTCTTCTGTGCTGCTTATGTCTATTACACTATGTACTCTGAAATAAGGCTTTCTTTAGAAGAGGGCAATAATTCCAACTGAAGAAGTGATCAGCTTTGTTGAGAACATCCCAGGATACTTGGTTCTACACAGGATCCTTAAGAAGATGGATCTTTCATCTCGGCCACTTTTCTCTGATAATAGTGGGTTATTTTTCTTTTTACGGATGAAAGGATGTTGGGACAGATGCTCAGAATAATAACAGAAAAGCATGTAAGATCATATAGGTTTGCTCCCAAAAGAGTTGAACTCCTCTACATGAAATATTGTTGGTTTATTATTGATATTTCTTGCGAACGTCTTGTTACAGCTACCGAGAATAGAAAATGAGGGGCATTGAAAAAGATTTATGAAAAGAACAAAAAGGCAGGAACAAACAGCAATAAAAGGAAGGTGAAAAAGGACTTTGCAATGTACATGATTTATTACAAAAATTATTAAACTCTTATTTAAAAAAACATAAATTGTCCATCAGGGAAATGATATCATTTGTTTTTATTCTTGTAATACCTCAAAGAAGAATTTAAGCTAAAAAGACACAAGATTTTATGGGGACTTTTATGAAATTTGGTAACTTGCTGTAAAACCCAAACTATCAGTAGAAGAGAACCAAAATACAAAAACCAGCTACAAAAATCCATAACTACCTCATTCTAAAAGTGGTTTCTTTCTCAACTGAAGTATTGTTAGTCAGATTTTTTTTGTAGAGGTATTCCAGCTTTTCCCAAAGCTCTGTCTTCCAGTTATGTCAGATTTTGGCTCCCATAATTTCCAGCTAACATGATCTCAACAAAGCCAAGAACCTTGAGAGTGATGGGATTTGTAATCCATCATATATGGACAGAACAAGGTATGGAAAGATTAGTTTAAAAGCAAGAGTCAAGTTGATTCAATTTGATAAACACTAGCATTCTCTCTCAGTTATTACCTAATTAATGATCATATTCTTATAAAATATAACTTTCCAAAATTATACCTAACATAATCTGAAATTGCAACTATTTATAATGAACACATGCTCCTTGCAATGATGCCAGCGACTGTACTATTATAGAAAATGGTTTAATTGCTCTCTCCTATATACATGAAATGGGGAGAAGGTGTCAGTCCGACTTTTTGGCACTGTTCTGCAAGAATTTTTTTTTCAAACAAAACCTCATTTCACTGTGATTAGATAATCTGCAGAGCTAGGGGAAATGGAAAAAACTGATTTAATGGAAAGATATGATAGAATTTCTATAGCAGATATGTCTATTATTATGGTAAAAATCAAACTATAGAATTTTTCAGATGCAGGACATTTGTGACAAGTTAGACGTGAGTATTTGGGTCATTTTTCTCTAAAGTGTAAAATTTGAAGGTATTTTATATCACAAAATGATTTTGTTCTTTTCCATGTTCTATTGGGTAGGATCTAGAATTTTGCAGAGGAATCTTTTCCACAATTTAACACAAGTGTCTGCTTTTTGAATCTGAGCAGCTGTTATGACTAATGCATTAATGATCAATTATGGCATAGCTCACCCTTGCTTTCCATTGTTTCGCTATCATAGCAACCATAACAATTCATAGAATTATAGAATCGTGGCTGGAAGGGACCTTGGAGGTCTTCTAGTCCAACCTCCTGACTGAATTATTCAAACCCCCTCTTCTCCGTGACAGGACAGCTCTTAAAATACTAGAAGACAGGTATCATGTCAGTGTTAATTCTTTTCTTCATTAGGCCAGACATAACTAGTTCCCTTAACCATTCCTTGTATAATGTACCCCAAAGACCTTTTATTATCTTAGTTGTTCTTCTGCACTCTAGAATCTAGAAAGGGTCTCAGCATCATGGTGACCATAACTGGACATAATATTCCAAGTGTGGCTTCACTAGTGTAGTATAATACAGTACTATTGCTTCTTGTAATCTTGATCTATCCTTCTGTTGATGCAACCTAGGACTGTATTGGCTTTTTTGACACCTCTAACACACTGCTGGCTCATACTTAAATGGTTGTCCACTAGGACACCTTAATTCCTCTCATAGTTACTAATCTTGAGCCTATTCTATACTTATAATTTTAGTATTTCCTGCCTAGGTGCAGGACCTTAACTTTTCTCACCACTAAATTGCATCTTGTTATTTAGGACTGAAAGTTTAAGTCTGTCAATCTTGGGTCTATCTTCCAGTGTTAGCAATGTCCCCCAACTTGGTGTAGTCTGCAAATGTGATGCCCTCCTTCTCTCCCCTCATCTGGATCATTTTATGAGCTTGTTGTGGTTTCTCATGATTTCATGTGAAAAGCTTGATTCTTAAACTTTGAGATCATCCCCCAAAATAAAATAAATACTTTTGTTTTCAAAATATTTCAGAATGCTTGTTTTTATGGAGTTTGAAAAATGTTAGATTTCCATTCTACTGATAGAATCATAGAGATGAAAAGGGCCATTTAGACCATTAACTCTAGATCCCCTTGATTAAGACAGGATATAAAAACATCTCCAACAAATTCAGCCTCTGCTTGAAGTTATCCAAGAAAAAAGACAAGCAAACTAAGTGAGAGGAAAACAATATTTACTCTGCTTCAATCATCTCTCATCTCCAGAACTTCACAAATCTATCTAAATAAAAAAGTAACTATGAGTTTGTTCAAAACATGTAATCTCCGAAAGTACTGCACCAATCGCTTTCAAATTTTCATATGACGTTCCTTACAAATACGGCACCAATGATATATATAGATTGTGTAGATGTCACACCTGTGCCAGGTACATGCAACAGAAATGTAAAAAATTGTAAAAAAGGTAGGTAGAAGGATACAGAGAAAGCAGTGGGCCACAGGTATTATGTCATCCTTTATGACATAAAATACTGTATCCATAAGATTCAAGGAGAAATAAAGTAGGTAGGTAGGTAGGTAGGTAGGTAGGTAGAGGGATAGAGAGAGAGAGAGGGAGAAATACAGTAGGTAGGTAGGTTGGGGGGTAATACGGTGGTTGTGTGTACGTCGTTGTGTGTGCAGGTGTAGATCCACGCACAAATTGGTTGGCCATTTAACCAGACTGGGCCACCGCAACGCGTGGCCGGGAACGGCTAGTATAAAATATAAAGTTGGGACTGGATACAGCAGGAATTCCTAACTCTTCATCTTTGAAGCAGATGAATGTATTTTCTTCATTTTTGCACTGAGTTTTCTTTCTGCTCCATCACAAATACCCATATGTGGTTTTGGAAAGTCATTTAAGCATAAAACTATGGGGAAAAATAGCCACAAGTCATGTTTTCTTCTTGAGAGTTAACTGGGTGATGAGTTACCTGTGGGGAGGCAGCAGAGCGAGCTTTCTGGTATACAGTTTAAAATTCCTTTTGTAGTTCTAAGCAGCCTGGCCTGAGAGCAAGTAATGTACAGATGACTCTCCACCCACCTGTGAGCCACAGATGTTAATACGTTTTAAGCAGCTACCAACCTGTTCTAAGACATCAATATGCAATTGTATCTAGAGATACTTTGGCCTAGAAACTGTTCCCAATAAAGCTATTGTTCAGTACTCAATATATCGGTAATGGTGGCCGGACTCCTTGTTGTTTCACATCAATTTTCTCCCTACCTTCTCACAACTAGGATACCAGAATGGTGTCTCGAAGCAATGCCCTCAGTAGGATTTGGATTTATGATAACAATGTCTCATTGGATGAGACTTACAGAAGATAGATAACTTTCCATTTAGTTTACCTAAAAGTAATGGTTGTAGTCAGATAACATGCTGTGTCCAAACAAAATATGTTATGGCTTAATTTGATAATGGAATGGAATGGAACAGAATAGAATAGAATACTTTATTGGCCAATGTGATTAGACACACAAGGAATTTGTCTCTCAGTGCATAAGCTCTCAGTGTACCTAAAAGATATAAGTGATGAATCATGATCATAGTCATCATAAATACATTCATCATTATTCATAAGATACAACACTTAGTGATAGATAGGATCCTAAATAAGCAATCTTTATTTTATGACTCCTAAAAGAAATCAACCCTGGCTGTTCTTTGGAAGGACAGATACTGAAGTTAAAGCTCAAATATTCTGGCCCCAAAATGAGAAGAGAGGACTCATTGGAAAAGACACTGATGTTGGGAAAGTTTGAAGGCAAAAGGAGAAGGGGATGACAGAGGATGAGATGGTTACATAAGTGTCACTGATGCAGCGGACATGAGTTTAGGCAGATTCAAGGAGATAGTGGAGGACAGGGAGGGCCTGGTGTGCTGTGACCCATAGAGTTGCAAAGAGTCAACCTGACTTAAAATGCTGTGTACTAAAACAATGACTATGTCCTCAAACTATGCAAATCACAAACAGCACAAATGCATTTTAAAATAGTCTAATTTCAGTCATTGTCAAAAAGATCTATTGCCTTGAAGTTAATTCAGGGAGGTGCAAATTATATTTGTCTTATTCTCGTTTGACTTTATGGAATGCATACAAGCGATTGGAAACCATCGCTCCCACAAGGAGGTAAATAAATTGGCAAACATTTTCCCCAAATAAAACCCCCCAAACTGCAGAACATTCAGCTCAGTTGTAAACATTGCTCAGGAAGAATACTGCAACACTGATTGATCGATATTCCTTCCCAGCAGGAAAGGTGAGTGAAGAAAATATTCCTTGCTTCTATGTAGCCATTGTGTTTTTGTTCTTGGAAACCGTATCTGACAAGCGAGAAACTAAAATAAGGACACATTTCTCTTCATTCTGTAAATGCAGATAGTTTTATTACCATTATGAAGCTTTGTATTGTTTGATCCTAATCCAGCATGGTTGGGTAAATAGATTCCTTTGGACCAGGAAGCAATGACCACACCAATGATAGCCCTTAAGGCTTTATTCCACGACAATATAAAACATAGTGCAATCACCAGGGGTGAAATCAACTTACCTTTGCTACCAGTTCGCAAATGTGAGCACATGCGCCACCTCCACACATGAGCAGAGCATCAAAAATGGGGCATGATGACATCCGGGTGGGTGGAGCCTCCCGCCAATAGTGCTACCAGTTCTCCCAAACTGGATAAAACCGGCTGAATTTCACCACTGGTAATCACATAATGTCTGCTCTTCGAACTAGATCAGAGTAGAAACCCAACATTATATAGGTTGGTAGTATTTTTATTTACTGCTATTCTGTACAGTTAGAACTACACAATATAGTTTTGTCAATGATGGTAACAGAATCTTGAAGGTCTGGATGTGTTTCTCCCCTCCCTCCTGCTCTCTCTTTATAATGAGCACCAGATTGGATCTTGCCTGACACATCTCTTCATTTCTGCTCCTTACTCAGTCCTCTTTTATCTCACCATGGACTTGGAGTGAGCTCTTCTGCCTGTCCTCAAGGCCATTACTTCTTCCTTCTGTGCATAACATGAGATAGCATTCGAAGAATATTAACGCAAGAAGCAATAACTAATATTCATGAAGACATGTAAAGAAAGACCTTATACCCCTTCTACCAGTCAGGGACCCCAGAAAATGGCAGCATGTGACTCCTTCAAAGCCAGCAAATATCCAGCAACATCTCAATTAGGTCCCCATCAAAACCCCCTATTCCATGGAGATTTGTGACTAGCTTATCTTGGCTCTGAACCATAACTAAGCAGACCTCCTTTTCTGTAGTCTCATCTCACTGGATTTTATATATATATATATATATATATATATATATATATATATATATATATATATGTATGTATGTATGTATGTATGTATGTATGTATGTATGTATGAATGTATGTATGTATGTATGTATGTATGTATGTCTGTATGTCTGTCTGTCTGTCTGTCTGTCTGTCTGTGTGTGTGTGTGTGTGTGTGTGTGTGTGTATATATAAAAGAGATAATTATCACAGCTCCTGTTCGGGGTCCCTTTAAGGGGAGGAGAACTCAACGTCATCCCTCTCTGCCCTTCGACTCATCCTAGAGATTATTTTCAGCCCTTAAAAATTCTAACATATATATATATATATATATATATATATATATATATATATATATATATATATATATATATATATATATATATATATATATATATATATATATATATATATATATATATATATATATATATACAGTATATATACTTGAACACTTTGCTCTCCTGCCAAGAATGAGACTATTAAGACAAGGATTCTTTATTTATATCATGTCCTGATGAGACAATCTCAGACTTAAAGACTATCTGAAATGGATACAACGCTGTACACAAGCTGCGACAGAGTGGACCTAAGACTCGATTCAAAGTCACAATAGTGCTACAATCATGTCAAGTAATCATGCACGACTGCAAAGAAAAATAATTGAGACTTGTAACCTTCTCATCAATTTTAATATGAAGCAAGAGACTCTGATGATTAATTTTAAAAAAAAGAGGCTTCCACCAAAATAAATTAACCAACACCATATAGAATCTATAGCAGCCTCATATGAAAAAAAAAAAAAAATAACTAGCAGGATTTTCAGAGAGAGCCCTATAAAACATTAACTCTTTTGGAAGTCTTCAAATGAAACCAATTACAAATTCATCTGAATGAATGAGAAACTGGTTTTCCAGAATTCTGATGATACCGTTCTGATGACATGTAATCTGTCCTATTACAGATTAAAAATTTATGTTACAAATGCAAGAGATTGGTCTGTTCCTGTTTAATTGTCTGTGATTTTCCAAATCTACTACAAAGAAGTTCACTGTGCCCCCGAAGGAGTTTACTTTGCCTCACTCATTTTAAACTAATTTAATGTTCTATTTATTTTTTAATGTTTGTATTGCTTTTTAATGATTGTAAGCCACCTAGAGTCACGTCTAGGTAAGATGGATGGCATATAGGTTGAATAAATAAAGACACCAGCTATAGCTGCTGGTGAAATATGAGGATACTGATAATTGGGTTGCAACCTATTAGCCTGTAAGCTCATCATCATTGGATTGATACTAGCAGTAAAAGCTGCATTGGTACATTACAGAGTATCTGTTTCTCATAGTTAATCGGTTAATTGGGTTGAAGATAGAATAGAACAATAGAGTTGGAAGGCACCTTGGAGGCATTCTAGTCTAACCCTCTGCTTAAGCAGGAAACCCTACACCACTTCAGACAAATGGTTATCCAATGTCTTAAAAACTTCCAGTGTTGGAGTATTCACAACTTCTGGAGGCAAGTTGTTCCACTGATTAGTTGTTCTGACTGTCAGGAAATTTCTCTTCAGTTTTAAGTTCCTTCTCTCCTTGATTAGTTTCCACCCATTGCTTTTTGTTCTACCCTCAGGTGCTTTGGAGAATAGTTTGACTCCCTCTTCTTTGTGGCAACCCCTGAGATATCAGAACACTGCTATCATGTCTCCCCTAGTCCTTCTTTTCATTAAACTAGACCTACCCAGTTCCTGAAACCATTCTGATGAGAAATGAGATGAGAAAGATGAGAAAGATAAACTTATTCTACATAGGTGTTTAGGAGAAAGCAGAACAAAGTATAAACTAAGTATGACCATTTAGTGACTATGAAAAAAAAATGCTTGCTTGATTCTGTACTACAATACCAAACCATTACAAGAAAATATAAAATCATATAGAGTTCTATGTGCCATATACCTAAGGGAAAGAGTTACACGCACTATTAAATTCCTCCTGACCCATCATGTGGTTAAAATACCAGGACTACCAATTTTCCTGCAGGGAAAAAAAGTGGCTCGAATGAGATGGAAGTCCATTACGATCAACTGGAGCAAGTATCCTTTTGAAGTTGGCCTGTGTAGCAGATGGCTTTTGGCTTCATTGACTTCAGAAAGGTCCCTGCAGGCAGCTGTTGTAAATCTTGCCTTTTAATTACATGTCAGCCAAATAGGCCAATAGTATTTACTCATGATACAGGCTTAAATGATTTTCCTTACATCATTTATTTTTAACCAACCCCTTTAGCTGTAAAGATTTGGTCTAGAAAACGAAGGCTGTAACCATACACAGCAGCTTTCCCTGCTACTGAGATTTATCCAGCAGTAACTACAATTGAATTCACTGGATTGTATCCAACTTGTCCACATCTATCAACTTCTATGTGATGGGGGAGAAAATTCGAAGTATGGTGCTTTCAGGAACTGTGCCAGCTTCCCACCTGATTTAGAAACCTGCCTTCTTCAAGGTATAGTTGTAAATTGTGTAGAAAATCTGCAGAGTATATCACAGATCTTCAGTCCCAGTGCATGAGGTGTGATAATGCTAAGTAGTGACTCAATGGACAGTAGGTCAAGAGTATTACTTCCATTGGCTCCATCATAGAGTTTTAATCCAGGGAAGATGTTACATATATAGGGAAGAATAAATCGAAGGGCTAATGGAATCTTTTTCATAGTAGGTCCAGACATTTTCTGCATCTTGACCATGTTAGCTGAGAAATGTGGGATAGTATGTGATCCATAAACCCTTGGAGAAGGCCAGCTTAATCGACCCATTTACCTCAAGCTGAATACTCAAATTGTTTTATTAGGGATTTTTAGGGGTATTCGTTTTTAGATAGTTGGGGATTTTAGCGCAGGGTTTAGGTTTAATTCATTTTAAATTTGTATTATAATGTCTGTTGGTTTTTATATATGAGAGTGATTCAATAAATAAGGTGAATTTTTCTGTATAAGGACTTTTAATATAGATAGAAGCTTACTTTTTTATTTTTTGTGTTTTACTACTTTTTCACATGGATTTAATTTCTTATGCAGATTACCAAAAAAAAATCTTGAGAGTTTTACCGATTAACAAAGATGGCCGACCAAGAAGCATGCTCCTGGATTGAACAGCGGTCAGTTATCAAGTGTTTGGTTGCTGAAGGGTGCAAACCCGTTGAAATTCATAGGAGAATGTCAACTGTGTATGGTGCCACATGTTTCAGCCAAAAAAATGTCTACAAGTGGGCTACATTGTTTAAAGAAGGACGGAGCAGTGTTGAGGATGAAGGCAGGCCTGGGAGGCCTACAGAAGTGAGGTCTCCTGAGGTGATCAAATCAGTCAATGACCTCATTCAGTCTGACAGAAGGGTGACAGTGGATGACATTGCAAGGACTTTGAGCTTATCTGTTGGGACAGCACACAAAATTGTCCATGATGACCTTGGCTACTCGAAGGTCAGCTGCAGGTGGGTGCCAAAGGCATCAACGAGCTGGGCTGGGAACTGCTCCCTCATCCCCCTTATAGCCCAGACCTTGCCCCTTCAGACTTTCGCCTGTTTGGTCCCTTGAAAGCGTTCACGAGAGGCACAAAGTTTGAAAGTGACGATGAAGTCAAAAGTGTTGTGAGCGACTGGCTGAGACATCAGTCTAAAGATTTTTACGCTGAGGGCATATGGAAGCTTGTGCACAGATGGGAAAAATGTGTGACAGTGCTGGGAGACTACGTTGAAAAAAAAAAGTATCTGTATTAAAAGTCCTTATACAGAAAAATTCACCTTATTTATTGAATCACCCTCGTATGTGTATTTTTAATTCCCTGTGCACCGCCTCGAGTCCCTTCGGGGAGAGAGAGCGGTTTACAAATATTATTATTATTATTATTATTATTATTATTATTATTATTATTATTATTATTATTATTATTATTATTATTATTATTATTATTATTATTGCTTCAGAGGTGGTATTCAGCAGGTTCTGACCAGTTCTGGAGAACCGGTAACGGAAATTTTTAGTAGTTCAGAGAACTGATAAATTCCACCTCTGACTGGCCCCACCCCCATCTATTTTCTGCTTCCTGAGTCCCAGCTGATCAGGAGGGAATGGGGATTTTGCAGTAAACTTCACCTGGAGTGGGAGGGAATGGAGATTTTACAGTATCCTTCCCCTGTCATGCCCACCAAGGCATGCCACGCCTACCAAGCCATGCCCACAGAACTGGTAGTAAAAAAAAAAATGAATCCCACCACTGGCCAGCATGTGGAAGACTTTTTTCTTTATCCCATGGAAGCTAGAATGTTTTGAACTCAACTTACTACTTTAATTCAAAAAGGAATCAAAATGGAAGAAATTCAGTTCCTGCATACTGTGTCTAAACACTATGAATAGATTGCGCAAGCTACATCCGAGGAAAAGTTCAGTAATTACAAAAGAGGGAAGAAAAGCATTCCAAGAGCTTGGGCGGAGAATAGTATGTGTGTGTATATGTATATATGTGTGTACGTACGTGCGTGTGTGCGCGTGCACACAGCTTTAAAAATGTTTCAGGCTTTTCCTCTGAGACCTGGCAAGAGGCAAAAAGGCCAAACTTATAAATACTTTGTAGAGCCCTTCAAAGGACTGAACTTGGTGTGATTACCTTGTAAACCAGGGGTCCCCAACCTTTTTGGCACCAGGGACCGGCTTTATTTTAAAGAAAATTCCATGGACCGGTGGGCGTAAAGCGGGAGTGGGGGGGGGGAACAGGCAGCGCATGAACGTGTGGGGGTTGAGTTGGCTCACTTGCCCCTCTCGGCCCCCAACGGTGCAAGCGGCCGCACCTGCACTCTCCCGCCCTCGGCACACACTGCCAAGGGGGCTGCCCCCTCCTCCTTCCTCCTCCTCTCCGGCCCTGCGGCCCAGTTCCTATCAAGCCATGGACCCGCACCGGTCCGCTGCCCAGGGGTTGGGGACCCCTGTTGTAAACTATCCACAGATAGAATGTTCCTTGGCAGTATTTGAAGAAATAGCTTGATTCCTTTTTTTCTACATATGTTTGCACGATGTTCCTACCTATGATTATGTGTTACAAGGCAATCACATGGGCTGATTTCAAAGTTATAATAGGCAGAGGTGGTATTCAGCTGGTTTGGACCAGTTCAGGTGACGACGATAATCAGTTGGCCCCACCCACCTGCCTCCAGTCTATCCTGGCCTTTATTTCCTGCTTTCTAGGTCATCTCAATTGCGCAGCCCAGCTGATTCCCGCCCCCCCTCACTGTTCTACTTACCATTGCTGACTTGGAAGGTAAGCAGCTGAGCTTCTAAATGTTCCATTTTCAGCACAAGTGCGCACTCACCAAACTGGTTGTTAAACTAGCAGTATCCCACCACTGATAATAGGCTAAATGAGTAGCTAGTTTGTGACTCAGTTGTGTGAACATCTTCTAAATGTAGTGTAGCATTTCTCTCTACTTATATGCATTACTGTAGGATGGAAGCTCTGAAGTTATCAAGTTACAGGCTTTACGTACTGTACTGGTTATTGTCATTAACTCCTTGGAAACAACAAATACTATACCCATATCTGAAATATTAATATCTTCATGTTTCACCAGCATAATTAGTTTCATTGAACCTACTCAACCAATATGTATAGGCATGATATATGCTTGGAGAATAGTAAAGGAAAAAATATCTTAATATTTTTATGCCTGAAAAATTGATACCTTCCAAAGAATTAGTCACGCTGAATTGCACTAAAAGTGTGAAAAGTTTAGTTCTGGAAGATTTCAGTTTTTGAAGCATCTGGAAAAATGCCAGCATGAAAAATTCTAAAAAGACACAACATGAGATGCTTCTCAGAATAAATGATAGCGTTGAGATGAACTGGATGAGATGATGGCTTTCAAGTGGAAAAGTACTAGGAGGCATGAGAAAAGTACTAAGATGAGACTGGCCAAAACTTTTCAGAAGTTTTAAACGCAGGTGGGAATTACCATACTTACATAGCCATCACACAGCATGAGGTTTGCATGCTGGGTTTCCTTCTTGATTCTTGTATTCAAACATAGCTTGGCCGCGGAATCTGGTTCAAATGGTTAATGCCTGAAGGAATGTTTGTATTCTGGGATGAAGGCAGCATTAGAATTAAAACAACAGGGGAGGCGGAGGCCTTTCTCAAAAAACACTCCTCAATCCTAGGAGATGAAGAAGAAGGAACCGGAGGACCCACGGCCCTGCCCACTGGGGGGAGGGAAAAAGAAGACATAATAGCAAAGAGACTCAGATCTCAAAAATAATTAACTTTGAATTACTGTAATTCCTGAAACGGATAAATATATATTGTAAACCCTACATACTCTTTTCCCCTATTATAATTTGTAAAACCAATAAAATTCTTTTGGCAAAAAAACAAAACAAAAAAAACAAAAACCATAGCTTGGCCAGCTAGATACGGAAGCAGACAGGTCTACATGGGTGTGAATAAATGAAACGTTTAGTCCAGAAAATGAACAATACTATTGTGCATTTTTAGTCTCAATAGCCACCTCGAGCGACACTTGAGGTGGCTATTAAAATCTTCTCTGGTTTCCTGTATGACATCTCAAGCCCAAATAATTGTAGTTTTTTCCAAAAAAGAAATATTTTTAATATAAAGATTAGCTATTACAAACTTTGAGTGATTGCTTATCCTTTGAAAGGAACGCAGGAAGTGGAACTTGTAGATGGGCTCCTGGAATAAAGGAATGGCAGATGGAGCATGCACTGATGGTACCTTCTAGCTATAATTCTAACCCGTTCTCCATTACTTTGCTGGTAACGAAGAAGTAGCAAGGGTTTAGTAATGAAAGCACCTAGTTTTCATAACTGAGAATGTGAATAATTAAAAGGGAAAGGATAATGACTTTAGTACGAATGGAGAAAAGCCCAATCCTTGCCAATTATCAAATTTTGACGGAGTGATTCTCATTAGAAAAGAGATTGGTAGGGGGAAAAATACTGCATTTTTCGGAGTATAAGACGCACCTTTTTCCCCTCAAAAAAGAGGGTGAGAATCTGGGTGCATTTTATACACTGAATACAGCATTTTTGGCCTCCTGAATCCCCACCCCCTTCACCAAAATGGCCGTGCATAGCCTTTAGGAGGCTTCCAGAATGCTCCTGAGGGCTGGGGAGGGCAAAAATGAGTGAAAAACAAGCCATATTTTGCTCATTTCTGCCCTGACCGGCCCCCAGGCCTCCTAAAGGGTATGCATGTGCTTTTTTGACAAAAAACCAGGCCCATTTTCACAAAAAACAGGCCATTTTTGGGAGGTCTGCAGAGTGCCAAAACTTTTTTTTTTATTTGCCTCTTCAAAATCTTGGTGTCTTATACTCTGAAAGATACAGTATCTCTCTAATAGTAGCAGTTGCAATCCTGTTAATTATCTTACTGACTCAAACCAGCTTTTGTGTAGTTTGAAAGAGATTCTTATGGACTAGGATTTAAGTGTCGATCACCATTCCTATAACTTAATTAGTTGCCAATTAATAGCAAAAAAAGAGAAAAGATTAAATTAATCAATAAACATATCCTATTAGCATATTCTTGTATCCCAAGATACTTGAGTAAACATGGAATGGTAAGCAAAGTTGGACTGGAAATAGGCATTGCAATCTGTCTGGATCAATGTTGTAGATGGCTTTGTCTCTGTCGTCCCCCTCCTCTTTTTTTTTTTTTGTTCTTTCCCTTTCAGATAGATCTATCATCACCTACCATCTGGAAACTTCATGAAGATACATCCCATTTGTAGGTATATGATCCTCCAATTATGGACAACTTTCTCCTCCAAACTGTTTCCCTTGCTGGTGTATGCATTGATTCAGTCCTTGAAGTCAGCAGATATCCACCAGATGTTCAGGACTCTAGTGTTCTTTAAAAAATTAGGTGAGCCTCTTTGTTCCTCAACATTACACATATGATGCAAGGAGAAGCTGATCTCAGGAGCTTCCCATCTCTTCTCTTCAGCATGTCAATTTCCCTATTTTTCTGGGCATCAAGGCTGTTTTTACTTAGAACTTAGCATCCATGCTTCCTCTTGTCCTAATGCTAACAGGTTGCAAATACGCAGTCTCACACCAGAACCAAGAAACATGTCCAGGCCTACTACACATGCTTGATGTACTGTATTTGCCATTTATGTTAATCCCAGTGACTATTATTTTCCTCCTTACAAATCCTATGCTTGGAATGAAAAGACACAGTTAATATCGAATAACAATGAACTGGCGAGCAGTACACATCATGGCTCCATAGTATGGTATTTTTAAATTGTTTGCCATTATTTAGCTCCTAAAAACTGTCTGTCTATGTAGCAAAGATTTCAGGTAGTGCCGTTTCCAGCATTTCTTCATACTCAGCATCAGCAAGAGCTTGAATTAATAGGCCCTTGCCAACTGGTTCATGGAGCTGTGGAGCAGCAAACAAGCTCAAGAAGGCAACCTTCACTCTATAAATAACCCACAGAGTATAGTTAGTTTTATTTTAATCATTATTTCACTGGATTTTTATGGCTGTATGTTTTGTTGGAAGCGTTTATCTTACATCTCATAAATAATTCCAGGCAATAAATGAGGAAGTGAATAAATAAGGACATAAATTATTGGTGGCTTCTAGAAACTTTTGGGGGGAAAGTGCTGTCATGCTTGAAGTCCTCTAATAATTCATCTCTATCTGCTTGTCCCCAAAATGCTATAACCTTCTGACGGGAATGGTGAAGTTGTGAATCAAGAGCGTTGTTATGAATGCGGAAAAAGGAGCTCCCTGCCCCTGCTCATACTTAGGCTCTGAAATGTTCTCATAATTAAGGGAAACAGGTGATACATTAAAGTAGTCAAGGTTAATCAAATATAACTTGCTCTGCACATATGACAAGCTCTAGAGGAAATAATCATCACTGCCTGGCATGGCTAATTACAAAGGTGAAAAACAAAAGAGACAGGGAGGCATCCAATCTTAACCAAGCTCTTAATTGAAAGTGAGAATTAACTTTGTCAGAATAGTTATCCAAGGATTAGTGCTCAAATGCAATATTACCTTGAACCAGTGGTGGGTTGCAGGCAGTACACCCCGATATGAGTGTACCGGAGCCTACCCGCAGTACCGGGTACCGTTCCGGTAGGGTGCTCCGGATATTATATTATATTTATTAAATTTCTATCCTGCCCTATCTCCCAAAAAGGGACTCAGTGTGGCACACAGGAACTTAAAATCCAACAATACAAATAGTACAAATTCTACAAAATTTAAAACTACTATTAAACAATTTAACCCGTGCTAAAAAGGAGACAGTTAATTTAAAACCCAGATCTAATAAAACATGGTTGTAGCAGCTATGCCAAGCCGGCCATATGGAAGAAATAGGTTTTTAAAGTCCAGCAGAAGAGGCGAAGGTCGGTGATAGCCCGGAGGTCAGGAGGGAGGTCATTCCAAAGGGCGGGACCTGCCACAGAGAAGGCTCTTCCCCTGGGCGTCGCCAGCTGGCATTGTCCAGCGGACGGCACCCTAAGGAGGCCCTCCCTGTGGGAGCGGACAGGTCGAGTGGAGTATGCGGTAGAAGGTGGTCCTGCAAGTAACCAGGCTCACTGCCATGGAGCGCTTTAAAGATGGTCACTAAAACCTTGAAACACACCCGGAAGGCTACCGGCAGCCAGTGCAGCTCGCTCAGGAGAGGTGTTACATGGGAGTATTTTGAAACTCCCAAAATCCCCCACGCAGCCACATTCTGCACCAACTGGAGCCTCAGGGTGCATCTCAAGGGGAGCCCCATGTAGAGAGCATTACAATAGTCCAGGCGAGAAATGACAAGAACTTGAGCCTGCCTGCCTACGCTCCTTACTGGTCTTTAAAGTATTCGGCACTTCTGCGCATGTGCATGGCACGTACAGTGCCTGCATGATACTCCGCTGAGCAGCTGGAGCGTCACGGAGGCTCATGGAGGCATTGCTGGACAGCACGACCCTTGCACATGCTGCACGTGTTCATGTGGATGCCACCGGGCGTTGGAACGGTTGGAACGGGATCTGGAACCCACCAGTCTTGAACACAACTGGGTGGGGAACATCTACTACACGCTGTCAACTACATATTTGGCAAATTAAGACACACTGCTCTGCACATTTGCATGTGTTAGCCTGGCAAAGCGAGGCCATCTTAATTTGCAAAAGATCTGTGGTTCCAGTTAAAAGAATGAGGAACGTTAACTTTCTTGATCTTTTAATTGAATGAGGTCATTCCAATTTTGAAGTTAGAGCTAAAACATTCATGCATGGTAGAAAGAGGCCAGTTTGGGCATCAGGCCTGCTCCAGAGAATTGTTAATACTCTTGTGAAAAAAGCATGTACAGTAGGTTGCTTTCCTTACAGAAAAGGAAGGCTTTTAAATAAAAATCAACTTATTTATTAAATGATAACTTTGCTTCGTATTGCTCCCTGGAAGCCAGCTTCTCCTTGTTACCAGCTGATGAGATATAAACTGTCTAAACTAATGTTCATTCATATCATTAGACACAGATATAGTGAGATAGTATGATAGGCATAATATGAAATATATGATAAAGAAAGGCAACTGGTAAAACAGTCTTCTCCAAGAGCCCAAATGTATCACTGCAAGGTTTGGAGATTTCAAATAGATTCTTTAGAGTTGGTGCAAGCTAATGAATGTAGGAACATGCTTCCTCCTCCTCTTTCTCCCCTTCCTCCTCTCTCCTCTCTCTTCTTCCTCCCGAAATCAATGGTAAATTAGCATATTGGAGAATCAGTGGATTCATTCAGTCATTCAAAGCAGTTATTGGAACTGTGCATGCTTCACAATGATTCAGAAGTACTTGGGAACTGTGTGAGCATATCCATTCTTTGCTACTAATGAAAACAGTCATGATTTTTTGGGGGGGGGAACTGATCTGTGTGCACAAGTTCTCAAGCTCTTCATCAAATTCATTTTTGAAGTATGCACAAACCTAAGTATTTATATCCAATCCTTGAACAACCTTTGCAAAGAGCTTTACAAAATCACTGGCTATACTTAGTGAGCCATATGTTGAATATTATTCTCAAGCAAGTATAAATTTGAGTTACTCTAGTCTATAATATAATTTACAAATTGTTATAACCTGATTGAGTGCAAAGGAGTCTTGGTTGCTGTTGAATTGGAAATCAAAATGCCCTACTAATCTAAAACAGATTGTTCCTAATCTTTCTTCCACTTGCTTCTGAAGTACAGGATCTTCTAAATGTTACAAAGTTAGATCTTCAAATACCAGCAGGATCAAATCCCATAATTCTCACTTGTATGTCTACTTAACCAGTGAGGTCATTTCAAAAGAGCCTTCAGTGAGGCCCACTTCATGCCTTGGGTCACAGTTTTAACAAAGAAGCTCAATAGACGTCATTGGAAGCTGATTATGTGATGGAAATTCCAATGTGATGGTGGCTCTTTCCATTATGGTTGTGAATATTTTACAGAGGCTCCCTTTGGTTGTGTTTTTTCTAAAAGATGACCAATATCATTGGTCTAATGAATCATACCTTTAAAATTTTACATTTTTAATTCTAGTTGAAGTCTGATATCCATTTTCCTGCTGGGATGTCTAGGACAGGGGTCCCCAACCCCCGGGCCGCCGAATGGTGCTGGTCCGTGGCTTGATAGCTGGCTTGATAGCTGGAGTGAGCGGTGGAGAGAGTAGCGCAACTCTTAGGAAAGTGTAGCAAACGCTCCGCTATCCTGGCGACTGGCCAGGGCGCTCCCCGGGGGCAGGACGGGGGAATGGCCTGCATTGGGGGGGTTCGGGGCACCACCTGGCCCTGCGTGGGGGAAAGGGGCTGCCAGGCCCTCCTGCCTGGGACGCAGCCCGTCCTTCCTTGCCCCAGCTGAGGATCCTTCGCCCGGGACACCTGGCAGCACGTGACCGTGAACGTGCACGGGGCCCACATGACTCGACTCACCCGCTGGAGGCTCCCACCGGTCCGCAGAATTTTCTTTACATGAAGCCAGTTCCTGTTGCCAAAAAGGTTGGGGGCCCCTGGTCTAGGAGATTCTTAATCATCTAGGTCTGTGGTTCTCAATTTGTGGTCCGTGGACCCCAGTGTGTGTGTGGGGGGGGGGGTTCAATGTTGTCACAGGTTTGAAGAAATGTTATGATTTGAATCTTGAATTAAGTCTTAGGAGTCTGTGGCCATAGACCAGGGGTGGGCAAACTTTGCAACTTTAAGTCTGAAGGACTTCAGCTCCCAGAATTCTCCAGCCAGCTTTGCTGGCTGGAGAATTCTGGGAGCTGAAGTCCGTCAGACTTAAAGTTGCAAAGTTTGCCCACCCCTGCCATAGACTGTGAACACAAAAGGTATTCAAGGGGTACGGGGTGAAGAAAAGCTTTAGAACCACTGGTCTAGGTCAGTGGTCGGCAAACCGCGGCTCGCGAGCCGCATGCGGCTCTTTGGCCCCTCACGTGTGGCTCTTCCTCCACCCGCGCCGACAGTGGGACTCCTGGGACCCACCGGAGAAACCCTCCCTACCGGCCACCGATTCCCTTCCCCCGCGGAACCTCCCCAGCCCGGTATGCCGCCACTCGTCTACTTCCAGGGGGTGCGGAGTGTCCGTGAGCGGGGGGAGGGAATTTTCTGCAATTCCCCTGGATGTAGCCTGGCTCGCCCAATAGCCCGCCCGTTCCGTTTGGGGTGGGGAAGGCCTTCTCAGCCCTGGAAGTAGCCCGAGCAGCTGGGCGAGCCAGGCTACATCCAGGGGGATTGCAGGAAATTCCCTTCCCGTGCCTGCGGAGACTCCGCAGCGAACGAGTGTAGCGGGAGAATTTCCTCCAATCCTCCTGGATGTAGCCTGGCTCACCCGATAGCCCGCCCGTTCCGTTTGGGGTGGGGAAGGCCTTCTCACCCCTGGAAGTAGCCCAAGCGGCTGGGCGAGCCAGGCTACATCCAGGGGGATTGCAGGAAATTCCCTTCCCGTGCCCACGGAGACTCCGCAGCGAACGAGTGTGGCGGGAGAGAATTTCCTGCAATCCCCCTGGATGTAGCCTGGCTCGCCCGGCCGCCCGGCCTCTCGGGCTACTTCCAGGGGTGAGAAGGCCTTCCCCACCACATACAGAACGGGCGGGCTATCAGGCGAGCCAGGCTACATCCAGGGCGATTGGAGGGAACCGGCATCCAGAGGGTCGCCGTTCCTTTCCCACCTCACACCGAGCCTTGGAAATACCCTGAGCAGCCAGCGAACGCGGTGGGCGGCCAGATGGCCCCGGCTAAGGTGAGCGCGTAAGTAACCACGGCGGGCTTGGCTGAGGAGGCTCCGCGGAGGGCAGACAGACAGACAGAGAGAGGCACAGACACAGAGAGAGACAAGGAGGGAGGGGGGAATCAGAGAGTGACAGACACACACAGAGAGACAGAGAGAGGGAGGGAGGGAAAGATAGAGACACAGAATGAGTGATTAAGTGCTTGAATGCGAGACAGACAGACACACACACACACACACACACACACAGAGTGACAGAGATGGGCAGACGAAGCAGATAGAGAGAGAAAGAAAGAGAAAGAAAGAGAGAGAAAGAGGGAAAGAGAGAAAGAGAGAGAAAGAAGGAAAGAAAGAGAGAGAGAAAGAGAGAGAGAGAGAAAGAGAGAGAGAGAAAAAGAGAGAGAAATGGAGAAAGAGAGAGAGGGAAAGAGGGAAAGAAAGAGAGAGAGAAAGAGAGAAAGAGAAAGAGAGAGAGAGAGGGAAAGAAAGAGAGACAGAGAAAGAGAGAGAAAGAGAGAAATGGAGAAAGAGAGAGAGAGAGAGAAAGAGAGGGAGAGAAAGAGGGAAAGAGAGAGAGAGAGAGAAAGAGAAAGAGAGAGAAAGAGGGAAAGAAAGAGAGAGAAAGAGAGAGAAAGAGAGAAATGGAGAAAGAGAGAGAGAGAAAGCGGGAAAGAAAGAGAGAGAGAGAAAGAAAGAGAGGGAGAAAGAGAGAAATGGAGAAAGAGAGAAAGAGAGAGAGAGAAAGAGAGAGAAATGGATAAAGAGAGAAAGAGAGAGAAAGAGAAAGAGGGAAAGAAAGAGAAAGAGAGATAAAGAGAGAGAAAGAGGGAAAGAGAGAGAAAGAAAGAGAGAGAGAAAGAGAGGCAGAAAGAAAGAGAGAGAGAAAGAGAGAGAAATGGAGAGAGAGAGAGAGAAAGAGAAAGAGGGAAAGAAAGAAAGAAAGAGAAAGAGAGAGAAAGAGGGAAAGAAAGAGAGAGAGAGAGAGACAGAAAGAAAGAGACAAAGAGAGAGAGAGAAATGGAGAAAGAGAGAAAGAAAGAAAGAGAAAGAAAGAAAGAATTTATGACCACAATTGAGCCTAAAAGTTTGGTTGCTAACCAAGACCATTGTTAAGTGAGTTTCACATTTTCCAAGTTGGCCACGCCCACCCAGTCACATGACTGCTGAGCCACTCCCACAAAACAGGCCACACCTTCCGGCTCTCAAAAGAAATTTCAATCGTGGTATTATTGATATTTGGCTCTGTTGACTAATGAGTTTGCCCACCACTGGTCTAGGTCATGGTTGTCCCAAAGGCCCTTTCCAAAATGCAAGTGGACTTTCTTGGGTTTTTCCTTGCAAACATTTCACTCATCCAAGAAGCTTCTTCGGTTCCTCAGAATTACTGAGGAGAATTACTGGATGAGAAGTGAAACATTTTCAAGGGGAAAGAAATGAAGAAAGTCCAGTTGCCTTTTGGAAAAGCGCCTTTGGGATTCCTGCTGGGATTTTATTTTATTTTTCATTCATCAATTTTTAAAGCCCTCTATCTCCCTCACAATTGTAACACCTCAGTGATGTTCAGATAAAATTCTCTTTTAGACCATGAATCTAGATGAAGGATATCCCGGAGGTGCTTTTACAGGAGGCAACTGGCTTTCTGGTTTTTCTTTGAAGACGTTTCGCTTCTCATCCAGGAAGCTTCTTCAGCTTTGACTGGATGGTGGTGAATGGAAGTCAGAGGTGAAGAAGCTTCTTGGATGAGAAGCGAAACGTCTTCAAAGAAAAAAACAGAAAGTCCAGTTGCCTCTGGAAAAAGCACCTTTGGGACAACCATGACCTGGATGACTGAAAATCTCCATAGACATCTAGATGAAGGTATGCATCTGTTTTCAACTTAAAGGCTACAGTTGCACCCTGAATGATATGCTATGTTGGGAAGAATATTTCAAATAAAGGCAGAGCCTGGCATAAACCAAACAAGATTTCATTTAATATAGTTAATATGAGTATTGCAGGCAAACTCTGCCCACACCCGGGAGTTTGATCCTGATGGGGCTCAAGGATGACTCAGCCTTCCATCCTTCTGAAGTCGGTAAAATGAGGACTCAGATTGTTGGGGGCAATAGGCAAATAATGTTTCTACATTGTAAGGCGAAAGATTTATACGATCTGAAGAGAAACCAGAGTACTTTTTAACATATGGTTAAATGTAATGTGTATTGCTGGTCTTTGACCGTAATAAAGATTTATACATACATACTTTCTACATTGTAAACCACTCAGAAAGTGCTGTAAAGCACTGTGCAGTGGCATGTAAGCCTAAAAGCTATTTCTATTACTTGCCATGCACTTCATATTTCCATTTTGTGTCATTAAAAATTAAAATTTGGTGGCCACACTCACAAGAGCTGTGGGGATGGTATTGTCTGCCCTTCAATGTAACCCAGACCAAGGGATAGACGCACAGGGATTCCAATATCCATCCTGCTGTAATAAAGCAGATAATATAATTGCTCCTCTCAAGTCCCTGCTTAACAGTTTGTCCATACAAGGTCATCTCTAAATCCCTTTGTACGAACCAGGTTTTTCACAGACCTATGTGGTCTCAGGTTTTGCAATCCCATTGCCCACCTTCTTCACCAGCAGTTCAGAGGAAACGAAGGTCATAAATTCACTCAGCAACTGGGTCACTATAATTTCAGAAGAAGAAGCTCATGCAACTGGCTGGCTATCCGCACTTGGCATCCAACAAAAATTGCTGCTAACAAGTTGTCATATTACTGAAACTGCTTTGTTCCAGGAGGGAAAAAAAGAATTTTCCTTGTCACTTATTTGAACCATGTGTCAGGGGGGAGAGAGGGAAACAAAAGCAAGTGGTGTGTCATTCATCAAGGTGGAAACAGTCTCAAAGATCTTCAGCTTGGTGCCAATCCACTTTTAAGCAAATTATAACTTACCAAGAACTTACCCATCAAGCGTTCCTACTGACTGATGCTGAGGTTATTCAGTGGACCCAAATCCAAGTCCAGGAATCAAATCAATTACAAGCTGGCATCCTAGACTATGGACACGTAAACTGGCAAGGAAAGCAGACCAAAGATTTTGAGGATATTGAAATCCCAGATGGAGATGGAGGCTGGTTGCAGGTGGCAGACAGAAGGGTCTTGGCAAGAATGCCACTGAATTTTCCAGAGGCAGGCAGTGTTCATAGAATAACCATATGGTTTGCTCTCTTGAGAAAAGTGACATGGGAGAGGCTGTGTGTATTGAGCAGTTGGTGACAAAGCAGGATAACACAGTAATCCCACTGGATGGCTCATTCGCTCTACAGATACCTGATTATGGTTGGGGCTGTTGCTTTTGCCAAAATCTGGAAGGATTTTGGTTGTCTTGCCTCTGGTTGCATGCACAGCAAGAGAATCAGTCTCCGTCTTCAGTTGCCTTCCCCTTTTCTCTATTGGAAATGAATGATGAGTTTGGTGGACAGAGGGAGGAGGGCTGTAGGGAAGCCAAAAGCGAGGGTTTAAATTTCAAACATTGATTCAAGATACTCCAAATGATGCAACTATAATAATAATGCCATGCGCATTGACTTGAATTGTAAAAGAGCTCCCCGTGTCCCTCCAGGCACAGCCAAAAGAAGAGAAAATGTAAACTGAGAACAAAGAAAAACACACAGAATCTATTCTATGTATGCACAACAGATGTGGTATTCAGCAGGTTCTGACCAGTTCTGGAGAACCGGTAGCGGAAATTTTGAGTAGTTAGAAGAACTGGTAAATTCCACCTCTGACTGGCCCCGCCCCTATCTATTCTCTGCCTCCGGAGTCAGATCAGGAGGAAATGGGGATTTTGCAGTATCCTTCCCCTGGAGTGGGGAGGGATAGAGATTTTGCAGTAATCTTTCCCTGGAGTGGGGAGGGATAGAGATTTTGCAGTAACCTTTCCCTGGAGTGGGGAGGGAATGGAGATTTTGCAATGTCCTTCCCCTGCCACCAGGCCATGCCCACCAAGCCATGCCATGCCCACCAAGCCATGCCATGCCCACCAAGCCACGCCCACTAAGCCACACACACAGAACTGGTAGTAAAAAAAATTGAATCCCACCACTGATGCGCAAGTGTGTAAGAATAAGACAAATAGAGATGGGAGAATTCAGAACTTTTGCTTCTATCAGTGGGAGAGGAAAAGATTGGCCTCATTAGATTGGGAGGTGGCAATTGCTTTCTCCTGTTTCCACCAACAGCAGTTCCATCACCCACTAGAGTATTGGATTCTCCCAGGTTATTCAAATGGTTCTGACAGCAGCATGCAGCAAGGGACCAGTTTGTATCGTGATGTTCACTTAAGTCCTCCAGAATTGGTATACTATAGAGAACATCACCCGATGCTCCTTTGTTTCCCCAGTGGTGTGAAGGTGGGACCTAATAATGGATCCCTCATCATTTTCAAGCTACTTCCAACTTTTGCAGAAGAAAGCCAATTAGATTCAGCAGGCTGACAGTCAAGCTATTCATCCCCAACACAGCGAGACAACAATGAGCCTTCCCAACTGTCCTTTTCCAGTAGTCACAGCAAATAGCATGATGTTCATGTGCAGCGACAATGTATGCTTTGTGGTGTCATTAAAACAAAAGGGGGGAAAAAGAAGAAGAAAGAAAAAGGAAGAGGGCAACCTAACTAATGACCACAGTCATTTGATGCAACTAAATGAGGAACTCTGTTCATGTGCCACATACTTTATGAGTTTGCAAACAATTCTGTAATAATTTTGTTGGAGACGCAGCATATAAAAGACAATTATGGAGCCAATCAATAAATAAGGAGGATGTTATTGTGGCGCCAACATATATATCACAAGGTTAGCCATTAGAAAGCTAATTTAAAATGCCTGTCAAATAAGTAATCGCTTCGCTGGTAATTATCTGTTGCTTCCTTGTTGTAATTAATTTTATATGTGATGTGGGTTTTTTAAAAACCTGGATAGAATAACATTGTTAAATATCACAAACAAGCTGTGTAAATCTTTGTCTAGTAATGTTCATTGAGAATTAAGTAGTATAAGTATTATGTTTTTCTTTTGCAAATAATCAGCTGAGTAAGAAAAAAAATCATGGTGAGGTTTGATAAAATAAAGACTGGATGCTTACTGAGTCTTACTCTTTGCCTTAATGATTATGTGCCATCAAGCTGCTATTGATTCACGTAACTTTTCTCCATGATGATCTGTCCCTAATGTGGTCTTTTGAAGTCTACCAACGATGCACTCATCATCGCTATAACTCAATTAATCCACCTTACTGCTGATTGTCCTCATCTCTTTGATTCCACCTTTTCCAGCATTAGAGCTTTCTCTAGAGTGGTAGGTCTTCGCATGATGTATCTGAAGTTGGATAATTTGAATCTGATCATTTGTGCCTCAAGTGAGAACTCTGGTTTTGATTTGTTCATCTGTTTGTATTCTTGCTCTTCACAGTGTCTTCTGGAGGTTTTTTTTTCCCCCAACACCAAAGTTCAAAGGCATCAATACTCTTGCTGTCCTGTTTCTTCAATTTTCATTTACAACTTTCGCTTCCATAGTGTGCCAGACTGCTTATAGACTTCTTGTATTTGTAGTTATAGATTTACAGATCATGATATTTGGATAACTTTTTCAAGATCTTCAGGGCTTCTTCTCCCAAATTCGAATCTGTGGTAGATTTCTTGACTGCTTGTTCCTTTACTATTGGTAGTTAATCCTACAAGACCAAAATTGTTTACTTTGATAGCTTCATTATCAAATGTAAGGCTCTTGATTCTATCTGTTATTACTTTTGTCTTCTTTTTATTTAATTTTAGTCCACTGTTTTCCACTGTTCTCCTTGAATTTTATTCCTAGAGTTTTCAGATCTTTTCCATTTTTGGCTATTAGGATAGTGTCATCTGCAAAGCACAGATTACTGTTGCTTCCTCCTCTACGTAATGAGTAATCTAAATACAGTTTCTGTGGCATAAGTTTTCCTTTCTTCTTCTTAAAGCCATTATAAAACTCTGTATACTGGTCCTGCGTGATAAATGATAAAGTGTTAATCTTATCCTGCTCATAGACCATGATATTCTAAGAAAAGAGAAAAATGGCAGCACAGTGTCCTTACTTCATCCATGAAATGTTGCCTGATTAGAGCTGACTTGAAAATCTTTCCTTGATTTGGATTGCCTTTCAAACTTGGTATCTTTAAAATATCTGGAATTCCCGGAATTCCCCAGCAATTTTGAGAAAAGACTGGTCTAATTTCAACTGTGCCATACCTAACTGGTTTTCCAACTTGATTATGGAATGCCTATTCATGCCAGCTGCCGCTTTGACCTTTAAAGTCAGTCTCTCTGTTCCCTGAAGGCAGAAGTGAAATTATGTACATTTGAAGGTCAGACTGACAGCATTGTGGCCCGCCCTTTTCCAGCCCATTTGTCATGTAAACATTGACCCTTCTTAAAGAATAATTTACATATTGTGTATTTCAGACAAATATTGCACCGAATAATTGGATTGAAGAGGTTCCTGTGTGTGATTGGATTCAATGAATTTTCAACTGAAATTCCTGTCAAGAAAAGTTTCTGTTATGGGTTTTTGTGTAATTGTCATCTACAGCGTCACAGTTCAAAGAAGGCCCAGACCAAACTTCAGCAAAAATATCATTCAAAGCCAAGATCACCAATTTTGGAAGTTGAGGTCCACAAGTCTTAAAGTTCTCAAGTTTGGACACCCCTGTCATAGACATTTAGTCATACGTCACTTTTCTCAGTGCTGTTGCGACTTTGAATGGTCACTAAATGAATTGTTGTAAGTGAAGGACTATGTATGTAGCATCTTTCACATATGTAGCTGTTTGAAAAAGCAGACTTAACAGGAAACATGCACAAATAAACACACACACACACACACACACACAAGGGACCTATTTACTTTTCATTTTTGTACTGGCAAAATTTAAATCACTGTGTGAGATCTACAAATGAAACACTAAGTTCTCTAGTCTCCTGTGGATACAACATTAGTCTACATTTTTCAGATAGGGACATTCCCATTAGTATTTCTTAGGGAAATCTGGGCAGTTGGGATCTTATCTAGGCTTCCTTCAGAGACTGCCAAATTGGAAACTCTGAAAAGCTAAAATACGTTCACTCAAAGGTTGGGGGAAGTGGGGATTGAATTGTAACCCCCACAAGCATATAAAATATACACTATAGTTAATGTATATAAATCACATACTGCAATAATGTTAAAAGTTTATGATCTTGTTTGGCTCAGATTAGCTGTCCAGGGCTGCATGCAGCCTGCTGGCTGTGGTTTGGAGAAACCTGTTCTAGACAATTTTACGACATGTGGACTTCAACTCCCAGAATTCCTCAGTCAGCTGATTTCAGTTTCAACAGAGAATAGTTTCTTCTTCTTTTTTACCTTGACAGTCCTTTATATCAGGGGTCCCCAACCCCCGGGCCGCAGACCGATGCCGGTCCGTGACTTCATAGTAACCGGGCCGGAGTGAGTGGCGGAGAGAGTAGCGCAACTCTTAGGAAAGTGTAGCAAATGCTCCGCTATCCTGGCGGCTGGCTAGGGCGCTCCCTGGGGGCAGGACGGGGGCAACGGCCTGCATTGGGGGGGTTCGGGGCACCACCCGGCCCTGTGCAGGAGGAAAGGGCTGCCAGGCCCTCCTGCTCGGGACGCAGCCCGTCCTTCCCTGTTCCAGCCAAAGATCCTTCCCTGGCAGCTTTCCCACCCGGTTGCACGCAAGGCGCCCTTCCCGGGTCGCGTTCCCATGAGACGCGGGTTCCCCGTGACCGCCAAACGCGCATGCGGCCCACGTGACTCGAGTCACCCGCTGGAGGCTCCCACCGGCCTGTGGAATTTTTTTTACATGAAACTGGTCCCTGGTGCCAAAAAGGTTGGGGACCCCTGCTTTATATAGTTTAGATTTGCTGTCATGTGCCACTGACTCTTTGTTTTTGCAAGCTAAACAAGGCCAGCATTTTTTGCTTCTTCAGAGGTCTTGGTTTCTAGGCATTTTGTTCTCCAAGCAGCTCTCTTCTGAATTCTGTCCAGCTTTTTCATATGTTATTTCATGTGCGTAATATTCCAAATGCTAACAGGTGTAGGGTACCACGGATCCCTTACCTACCATGATATAAATGTCTCCTCATGCAACCCCAAATTCCATCTTTAGCTCATGAATCCCATGGATGACTCATGCTAAACTGGACATGCATACCTGCTCCTAGATCCTTTGCACAGATACAGCCACCAATTCAGTAAAGCGAAGTTTACTTATTAAACAGTTTCCTGTTCTCCAAGTTCTCTAATTATTTTCTCAACTTCCCTGCACAACAGGCTCCTGGATTCTTTGTTTGTTACAGGGACAGTGTATCCCTAAACCTTTGCCTTATTTATTTTGCATTCCTCACCAGTCTCCCCTCAGTCTGAGTATTAACTTTCCTGACTCCATCACTACAGGCACAAGCTATCAGTCTGTACTTTTCCTTTGTTATCAGCCTCATCTTCAATTTCCTATATAACTCCTTTTTGTTTTTCAGTGAGCTCAGTATTCGTCCACAAAGACCTCTTAAAGCTAACCTACTTTTCCTTCTGCAGATGTGTTATGCTTATGTTGTTGGCATCTTGTTCTTCAGGCCCTCTCATCCCTCTCCACTTTTAAAAAAATCCTTGAAATCACAAGCCATGGTATGCTGCCTATTCTATTCCTCATTTCATTAAAAGCTTGTCCTTGAAGCTCAAAGATTATGGTTCTCTGCTTTCAGTTATCCCCCACCGCTCCAGATTTCTTGAACTTCAATGTGATAAACAGGAATGGAGGATATCAGTAACGTAAAATGTCCGGCTGGTCAATCAATTCTTCTCTGTTTGTCAGGACTAAGCACAGAATAGCCTTGGATTGCCTTGCTTCTCCTTCCATCTTCTGCAAGGTATAGTTGCCATCAATAATGATCACAGAGAGAGAACGCATCTCACTTCAGGAGGCACGATGTTCTAGATGGTGGAAGCCACAGCAGAAACATCTCTTCTTCACTCTCCCAGCTGAAATTCCTTGACCAATGGGTTCACAGATTGCCCTTCTGGTGCTGCAAGTGTGGGGGGGGGGGGGCTAGTGCAATCCAGGTGAGCTGATTCCTCTGATAGCCTAGGTGAGATTCACTTACCTTCCCTACCAGTTTGCAAATGTGAGCACACACACCACGTCTGCACATGCACACTGCCTTCTGTGCATGTGCAGGGCTCACATATTACGTTGGGGTGGGAGGGTGGAGCCTTCCACAGCCACTGCTACCGGTTCGCCCAAACCGGAGAGAACCAGCTGAATACCACCTCTGGCCTAGACCCATGCCATGAATGGCTTTCAATGTGAGAACTAACACCTTGAATTGGGGCCTGGAAGGAAACTGACAATCGGTGCAGCTCACAGAATAGCAGTGTAACCTAGGCCATCCTAAGGGGCTTCAAGAACTGCCTGCACAGTTGCATTCGGCACCAGCGGAAGTTTCCAGATGCTCTTCGAGAGTAGCCCCATGTAGAGAGCATTGCATGAATCCAGACATGAGATTGACCAGGGTTTGAGTGACTGAGCCCAGGGACTCCCAAATGCTCTGCTTTCAGATTTATCTGAAGTAAGAAAACGTAATGATGGTGACTCATGCCCTCATCATCACCCAAATAAATTATTGTAAGGCACAGTATGTGGGACAATTCAGAAGCTGTAACTGGGGCAGAATGTATGACTCATGTGCTGATGAAAGACAGCTAACTCATCTGGCTGTCAGTAGTCTTCTAGATAGAATTCAGCATTGGCTTGACATTTAAAGCTCCAAATGTCTTGGCTGCTAGTTACCTTAACAGCCTCTTTCTTGAAAAATCCAGTACAATCATCCCAGATAGGAATTGTGCTCTCTCAATGATGAGCTCAGCTTCATTTCAAAATGCTGTTAAGAGTTATTTCTCATAGCTTTTAAGCTAAGGTTGCATTACATTCACAGCTGCTACTTGATGGCTAAAACAAATGGCATAGCTGGTTTGTTTTAATGGTATTTCTGTGGTGGTCTTATCTGCATTATTTTGTTATTAGCATCGTAAATTGCCAGGAAATTCTGAATTTCATCAGTACATAAATTTGACTAATTAAGGAGACTCCTCCTTTGCATTCTGAGTTATTATCCTACATTAAGAAAGGAAAGCATATTGTATCCAGTATTTTTACAAGGGACATATACCGAGATGGAAATGTTGTACAGAAGGAAATTGCAAAAATATTTTTTGCCTTTTTAAAAAAAAACCACCCTGTTTAATAAAAAAAAAATTAAAAAAGAAAGAAGGGAAAGCATAGTAAAAAAGAAACCCAACACAATAAAAAGTACATAATTTGTGACAATGAGATTTCAATTCAAAACATCACCAATAAAAGCTATCTGTCCCTTAAGAGATGTAGGGTGAAGAGTAAAGCTTCACTCTTCAATAAATCCTTGTGTTGAAAATATTTTATATTGTTTAATGTGATTAATTCCTAATATCGAACTCTTCTGCTTGCAGAGCAGTCCCAGTATATTTTAAGGCAGGGGTCGGAAATGATAGGCCTTTTATGACTTGTGGACTTCATCTCCCAGAATTCCTGAGCCAGAAAGTTTCAACAACTGTTTAATGCCACCCTGTCTTTGGTTCCCATTGTTCCCTCCAAATGCATTTTTCCAGAGTGTTCACCCCTGCTGAGGTTACCTTTGGCCAATTACAGTTCAGTCTGGGCCAGTCAGCTGAGTGCAGAGAAGGAAGCCCAATGTATCATCAGCCAATCAGGCTCATTCTTCCTACTCAAGTACACTTGTCTTAGTTTACACTTATGACCCATTTCCAATAGTCTGTGAATTTATAACTTGCAAAAACTTGAAAAAGAAATTTAAAGAGAGGCAAAAAATGTTTCTTCAATTCATCATTGACACACAGTTCATGGGTAGGTGGAACCAGCACATAACAATAAAGCATGTTTTTCACATGTTTTCACATTATATGTGGGAGTAGCTATGATACAAAGATGGAAGAATGTGTCCCCATTTTTAATGTACCAAATGTGCCAAGTACAATTCACTCTAGTTTTGCATCTGTTTGCAGTTTAATTTATAGACACCCACCCACTCTTATGTACCTTCTTGTATATAATTTCCCCCAATGTACACATTTTCTTCCAAGCACTTATCTCTAATTTGCTGTTTTAATATGTGACTTCCTGCAACATCTATGTACATATTTTCGGATCAGAAAATTGCCTCACATAATTCACCAAAGGGAGAAACTGAAAGATAGCCATCTCCCAGTTTTGCCTGTTAGTATTGGAAATACAATTCAGGTTGGTTTATTTTAAAAGGAAAGCAAACGAATTTCACCTCCCCCCCATCCCCAATCTATCTATCAAAACATTCTGGTAAGAGCAGAAAATGACAGAAAGCTAAAAACTGATGTAGGTAGGATACTACTGCAGCAGAAGGGCAGAGAGAGAGAGAGAGAGAGAGAGAGAGAGAGAGAGAGAGAGAGAGAGAGAGAGAGAGGGAGAGAGAGAGAGATTCACAAACTATCTGGTTGTCTGGTTTATTAGGACTTGCAAAAGATCTGTTATCTATCAGCAACTTTTCACCTGGTGACAGTTTATAATCTTTCCTAATTGTTTAATCAGAGTCCTCTGTTTTAATCAGGACAGAGAAGAAAATAGCAGCATCTTCTCTTAAAGCATGGAGATAAAATTATATGTGACATTATTATTCAACTGGTAACTGGTTATTAAAGAAAGATTCTTTTACGACCTCAGTGGTTCACTTTCTAATGGCTCCAAGAGTCTCCCATATACAGGGGACTTCTTTTGGGCATAAATATTAGAGATGTGGAAGGGGCTATAATTCACCATAATAACATATTTCACAGTGTGGTGGCACCACAATTTGCTTGTTGAAGTAAAGAGGGAGGCATCAATTATCTCTTTGAAACACTTTGTACCTCCCTGGGTCTTCTGTAGCTCTGTTAATGCAGAAGAAGCTCCTGAACAGGCTTTGTCAATGCCATTAATATTATCTTGCTCTTAGGATATTTATACAAAGGGCCAATTTTCTCCTCCACATGCATCCTCTTCGATTACATCACGGGGCTAGATAATATTTATTCCTGTGAAAGAGAATTTGTAACAGTTTGTTGTTGTGAGTTGTGAAGTCAATCGCGACCCCATGGACAACGTTCCTCCAGGCCTTCCTGTCCTCTACCATCCTCTGGAGTCCATTTAAGCTCATGCCTACTGCTTCGGTGACTCCATCCATTCACCTCATTCTCTGTCGTCTCCTTCTTTTGCCCTCAGCATTTCCCAGCATTAGACTCTTCCCCAGTGAGTCCTTCCTTCTCATTAGGTGGCCTAAGTATTTGAGTTTCATCTTCAGGATCTGGCCTTCTAAAGCACAGTCAGGGTTGATCTCCTCTAGGACTGACCAGTTTGATCACCTTTCAGTCCAAGGGACTCGCAGGAGTCTTCTCCAGCATCATAGTTTAAAGGCTGGTTTGAAGTTCAAACATAATTCAAGGCCTGTAATAGTTTAGAAGCTGTTTTTACTTGTTTCCTTATATGCATATATTGCCTCACTTACTATTTTAGCTGTACACTGAAGAATCCTTTGTTTCTGGATCAGGGAAAGACCCACAATTCTTTGCTGTCACTTATGAGCATTTACCTCAAATCATCAGCACTTTCAAAAGCAGAAATGCCTTCTTTTCAGCACAGTGTTAAGTCTCACTTCGAGTGCAGCATGCAGAGGTGAAGAGATTTCAACTTTGCACCCTGAATACTTAGGAAATGTATGGGCAGGGAAGTGGCATATAGTTAAGGTGGAAACTAGATGGAATAGCCTAGTTTTAATTACGGATTTGATTGCTTTAATTTGATAGAAGGGAATATTTGAAGCTCAGGGTTGAACTCCACAATAGGTATATGTTGAGATCTAAGGTATCCAAAACAGGCTGAAAAGGGCCATTCTGATGATGGGCTTGTGAGAATACAATACAATAGCAGAGTTGGAAGGGACCTTGGAAGTCTTCTAGTCCAACCCCCTGCCTAAGCAGAAAGCCCTATATCATTTCAGACAAATGGCTATCCAACATCTTCTTAAAGACTTCCAGTGTTGGGGCATTCCAGTGTTGGGACAACTTCTGGAGGCAAGCTGTTCCAATGACTAATTGTTCTGTCAGGAAATTTTTCCTCAGTTCTAAGTTGCTTCTCTCCTTGATTAGTTTCCCCCTATTGCTTCTTGTTCTGCCCTCAGGTGCCTTGGAGAATACTTTGACTCACTCTTCTCTGTGGCAACCCCTGAGATATTGGAACACTGCTATCATGTCTCCCCTAGTCCTACTTTTCATTAAACTAGACATACCCAGTTCCTGCAACCGTTCTTCATATGTTTTAGTCTCCAGTCCCCTAATCATCTTGGTTGCTCTTCTCTGCATTCTTTCTAGAGTCTCCACATCTTTTCTACATCGTGGCGACCAAAACTGAATGCAGTATTCCAAGTGTGGCCTTACCAAGGCATTATAAAGTGGTATTCACGTGATCTTGATTCTATCAAGCTTAGGTTTTATTTCATTTTTTTGTTTTTTAATTTTGTTTTTGTACTACTGACAATTCACTGGGGGAATCTTCTGTGGAATAATGGCCAAATGAGCAATAGCAACATGTGTGGAGAGGTTCTTGTGAGTCACAAAGATCAAAGGGTCGAGCAGAGGAATTTGGGACTTATCTGCAGGAGAAAATCACTCGGATTCGGAGCGAGCTACCCTCCATCGACAGTGGTCCAGTCGAGAGGGCCGAGGCTGCTCTTGTGATACCATCTTGGGAGGAGTTTGATTTTGTTACCACCGAGGATATGGACAAGTTGTCAAAGAGACTTAGGGCTACCACATGTTTATTGGACCCGTGTCCCTCCTGGCTTGTACTGGCATCCTGGGAGACGACACGAGGCTGGCTCCAGGGCATTGTCAACGCATCTTTGAGTGAGGGGTCCTTGCCTGCTGTCTTGAAAGAGGCGGTAGTAAGGCCCCTCCTCAAGAAGCCGTCCCTGGATCCAGCATTATTAGAGAACTATCGTCCTGTCTCCAACCTCCACTTTCTAGTGAAGGTTGTTGAGAGTGTGGTGGCTCAACAGTTTCCGCGACACTTGGAGGAAGTTGATTATCTAGACCCACGCCAGTCCGGCTTCCGACCCGGGCACAGCACCGAGACGGCATTGGTCGCGTTGGTTGATGATCTCTGGAGGGCGCGGGATAGAGGATATTCCTCTATCCTAGTCCTATTAGACCTCTCAGCGGCTTTTGATACCATCGACCATGGTATCCTATTGCGCCGACTGGGGGGGTTGGGGCTGGGAGGCACCGTTTTGCGGTGGTTCTCATCCTACCTCTCTGGTCGGTCGCAATATGTGTTGGCAGGAGGGCAGAGGTCGGCCTCGAGACCCCTCATATGTGGGGTTCCTCAGGGGTCGGTCCTCTCGCCCCTACTGTTCAACACATATATGAAGCCGCTGGGTGAGATCATCCGTGGTTTTGGGGTGGGATATCATCTGTACGCTGATGATACTCAGTTGTACATATCCACCCCAGACCACCCCAACGATGCCGTCGAGGTTATGTCCCGGTGCTTGGAAGCCGTACGGATCTGGATGGGTGGTAACAAACTCAAGCTCAACCCGTCCAAGACTGAGTGGCTGTGGCTTCCGGCACCCCGGTTCAGCCAGATTACTCCAACTCTGGCCATTGGGGGCGAAACACCAGCCCCCGTGGAGAGGGCGCGCAATTTGGGTGTCCTCCTGGATTCCCGGCTGTCTATGGAAGATCATGTGGCAGCCGTGGCCAGGGGGGCGTTTCATCAGGTACGCCTGATGCGCCAATTGCACCCCTTACTGGACCGGGGTGCCTTATGCACAGTCACTCAAGCACTCGTCACCTCTCGACTCGACTACTGTAATGCTCTCTACATGGGGCTCCCCTTGAGGTGCACCCGAAAGCTGCAGCTAGTCCAGAACGCAGCCGCGCGGGTGATTACGGGAGCCCCCAGATGCTCCCACATAACACCGATCCTGCGCGAGCTGCACTGGCTTCCTGTGGTCTTTCGGGTGCGCTTCAAGGTCTTGACGACCATCTTTAAAGCGCTCCATGGCTCGGGGCCTAGTTATATGCGAGACCGCCTCCTGCCCCATACATCCCTCAGACCGATACGCTCCCACAGAGAGGGCCTCCTCAGGGTGCCGTCGGCTGGACAATGCCGACTGGCGACACCCAGGGGAAGAGCCTTCTCTGTGGCGGGCCCTGCCCTTTGGAACGACCTACCCCCTGAACTCCGCACCATCTCCGACCTCCGCCTCTTCCGCAAGTGTCTGAAGACACACCTATTCCATCTAGCCGGCCTAGCGTAACCTCCATACTGATTATTAGATAGTTTTACATTTGGGATTTTAATTCGGTTTTTAGCGCAGGGTTTATTTATTAGAATAAGTATTTTAAATTTTGATATATTTTATATATTTTGTATCTATTTTAACATCCCTGTGCGCCGCCCTAGGTCCATTTGGAGAAGGGCGGGGTATAAATTTAATAAATAAATAAATAAATAAATAAATAAATAAATAAATAAATAAATAAATAAATAAATAAATAAATAAATAAATAAATAAATAAATAAATAAATAAATAAATAAATAAATAAATAAATAAATAAAGATTACCCAGGAAGGAAGGAATTGGAAGAACATGAAGAAAATAGGTGTGATGTTGCCCAAGGATGGAAGGAGTGCATTCCAGAGGACCAGGACATGTCAGAAAGGTGCTTTTTCCTTTCATTTTTTCCTTGATTTTTTTTCTTTGAAAACCTTTCACTTCTCATAGTAATACATAGCAGTATTCCAGTATTTGAGGGGCTGCCACAAAGAAGAGGGCGGGGGTGTCAAATTATTATACAAAGTAGCTGAGGAGAGGACAAGAAACAATGGATGGAAACTAACCAAAGAAAGAAGTAACCTGGAATTAAGGAGAAACTTCCTAACAGCGAGGAAATTAACCAGTGGAACAGCTTGTATTCAGAAATCCTGAGTGATCTATCACTGGAGGCTTTTAAGAAGCGTTTGGACAGCCACTTTTCTGAAATAGTATAGGTCAGTGATGGCTAACCTTTTTTGGCTCGCGTGCCAAAAGTGGGGGGAGCGCAGGGGGGTCGTGCAGGGCATGCCACATCCATAATGCTATGTGTGCGACCCCTTGCTTTTGGTGTGCTTTTTTTGCCCTTCCCAGGCTCCAGAGGCTTTCTAGGAGCCTGGGGAGGGTGAAAACCACCTCCCCCACCACCTCCAGAAGTTTCAGGAGCTTCCCTGAAGCCTCCAGAGGGCGAAAACGGCCTCAAAAGAAGGCCTAAATCAACTGGCCAGCACACACAAGCGTGCTGCAGCTGACAGGGCAATCCCTCGTGTGCCCTAAGAAATGGTTCCGCGTGCCACTTGTGGCACCCGTGCCATAGGTTCGCCATCACTGGTATAGGTTCTCCTGCTTGAGCAGGGGGCTGGACTAGAAGACCTCCAAGACCCCTTCCAGATTCTATTCTATTCTATTCTATTCTATTCTATTCTATTCTAACCATCCAAGACGATTCTTCATTAAAATTGAAGAAGCTTCTTGGATGAGAAGCGAAACATTTTCAAAGAAAAAAAAGCCAAGAAAGATCATTTGTTGCCTTTTGGTTTAAGCACCTTTGGGGCAACCATGACCTGAATGATTATAAATCTCCATAGAGAAGAGACAGCGTAGTTTAGATAGTTTGTGTGGGAGAAAGAGGGGAAGATGGCTCCTGCCGCATAGTCCTCACATTATATGTTTTATGGTACACCTGATCTGTTTTAATTTGGCAAGGTTTATAAGTGAGGAACAATACCTCTTAGAAGATGCTCGATGTGTCTTGGTTTTGGGAGCCTAGCAATAAGCAGGCCCGGGACTTTTCTTTGGTAGAGGCCTTTTAACTACGCATCAAGAGAGCAGTTTCTTTGAAGTCTCAGCAATGGAAATCTGGACTGCAATAGGAACAGGATTCATCTCATGAATTCTTTCTCCCAAGAATTGGCTATAAACAGGGAAGCAAGTTGTCTTCTCTTGTGGCAAAATGGAAAGCAGCTGGAATGCTTTTACCAGTTTCCCATCTGACAGCAGATTTAGGACAGTGACTTACAAAAGCCATTTAATAGGAGAGTTTGGTGTCTATTTAAATCTCTTCCTTTGAAATGAGGGAGCTGTGTTTTATAGCTTTGCCTGAATTTGTTCCAATTGGTTCTGCATAGTACTGAAGAAATGCATATCCTGAGCCTTATTATGCGGTTACTTACCATGTTAGCTGTTCACTGAGTAATTGTTTGTTTACTGGGGGTGGAAGAGAAGCATTGTCACATTGTTCTTTTTGAAGTGGAGGTGTATTTTGTTCTGTAGGGATGGCAACTGACACAAAAAAACAAGACAACGGAGGCTTTTTATGGTGTTTTTTTTTAACCGTTTACAGTGAAGCTATTTACAACAAGTATTTACAACAGTCTTGTGGTTCAGGTTTTTCTCTGAGTCTCCTTCCCAGAGATTATATCTTCGTCCAACTCTCCTATAGCTTTGTTTTCCTCCCCCTTTCATTTCAAGCCCCTCCTCCATTTCTGGTCTTGGCAAACGAGAGTTAAAAAGAAAGGAATGGGCTGGATTTACTGTAGTTTGCTCAGCACAGCTTGACCTTCTCCTGGATCTGCTCAGCCAAGCACCTACTGTTTCCCCATTGGGAGAAGAACCTCTTTCAGGATCATGTGCAAAGTCCTTCCCTCAAAGACCAGGACTTTGCGAACAACAATTGACTCCTACTTGCCTGCCTTGGATCTTGGGCATAACTTCTCTCCCTCTGGGTCTTCTCTTCTTCCAAGAGGTCACCCATGGACCTTTCTTCTCCCTTCCCAATGAAGGAACCAACAACTGTTCTACATACTCAACTACTTCTCCAGATTTTCTTTCAGCCACTCCATTCACTCCATTTGTTGCTTGTATCCTTTCAATTTATATTGATTGATTCCTAGTATGATTTGATTGCTTAATTGTACCCTTTGAATATCATTAAGTGTTGTACCTTATAATTCTTGACAAATGTATCTTGCCTTTTTATGTACACTGAGAGCGTATACACCAAAGACAAATTCTTTGTATCTCCAATCATACTTGGCCAATAAAGAATTCTGTTCTGTTCTGTTCTGTTCCGTTCCATTCCGTTTCTTTCCATTCCATTCCATTCCATTCTATTCTCTCCGTGCACAGACATTTTCTCTCTTCTTGTTCTCTTCTTTCCTTTTCTCTCTCTCTCCAATCTATAATCAGACCAATAGCATGTGCCCCAGCAACTGAGGAAGTGAGTGCTCTTTCCTGAGGAAGTGAGTGAGCTCCCCAGCTCTCTAGTCTTCAATATGTACCATGTTTCCCCAAAAATACAACCTATTCTAAAAATAAGTCCTAGCTTGATTTTTCACATGCACCCAATATAAGCCCTACCCACAAAATAAGCCCTAATTAAGACCCAGTCCACTCCAGAGTGCACAGGTAAAAATTAAGCTGGGGGGGGGGTGCTGCCCTGCTATTTATCTTCAGATAGTTGCAGCCAAGCCTCACATACCTCGGCCCATTTCTTCTGCAACCAGCAAGGCTGAAGGTCTTTGTAGACGATAACAGAGCTCCTGATCGATCTGGAGAGCTGCAGAGGCCTTCTGGAAATCCTTGCCGGCCTTGCAGATGAAGAAGTTCCTGAAGGCCTCTGACAGCAAAAAGGAGGCCAGGGGTAATGCGCACAAGTGAGGTGAATCAATGGGTAACATCGCTCCCTGAAAATAAGACCTGGTGCATTTTTAGTGGCAAATAGAAGAAAGGTCTTCTTTTAGGGAAAACATTGTACATACCTGTTGTGACCCAGCTGGCTCCGGATGAGCTGCTGATGGACTCTTCTAGCGAAGAGCCCTATGAGTCTGCTCTGGAGGAGGAGGGAGGCCTGGAGGAGGGCTCAGCGTCAGAGCAGGACTCAGAGAGAGTAGTTGGCCACCAGGAGGCACCTGGGTCATGGAGCAGTGGGGAAGATCAAAGGCAGTTTGTCCATGATGCCAGAGTGAGCAGGGCTGAGAGGCAGAGGCAACAATTACATTGGAGGCAGGCTTGCACACAATGATTAAGAGCCAGGTGGTTGCTGAGTGGCCCCTCCCAAGAGAGCTTATAGGTGAGACTTTGGGAGGGGACATTTGCAGGAAGCAATCGATTGAACTTCAGTATTTCAGAAAGCCTGAGCCTTCTAGTCGTGTTTAGGATTACGTGAGTTATCTGGGCTCTTAGCCAAAGCATTCGCTTATCTCATAATTAAGTAGTGGCAAGCAGCCAAGCCTGTGTGCTGGGTGTTTCAGCCATTGGGACAGAACACATACCTCTCTGCACCAATGGGACTGTTGCCTCTACATCTTCCTACAACAGCCCTGGCTAGCAGCCAAGTCAGGTCCTCATTCCACAGAACAGTGCAGCTGCCTTTCAGGTCCAGGTTTGAGCAGCTTCTTCTCTTTTACTCAATCCAATGGCTGGCGCATGCAGCCATTCCAGGCCACTCAGTATCCTGAGTCTTTGCTGGCATTGTGGTGCATTTACTTCAAGCTATCATGATTTTTAAAAATAGAAATGTCTACATTGCAACATCGTTTGCCTGCTTTCAATACAGGCAGTCCCATTTAGCAACCACAGTAACATGGTTGTTAAGTGAACTGGTTGCTAAGTGAAACCACAACTGTGCTTATGATCTTTAGTCAGCATTCCTTTTTTTATTAAATGTGTAATTTTTATTAAACTTTTTACAAAGCAAAACATAAAAATCAAATTCAACATCCATTCCTCCCATTCCTAAGACATCGGTATGTCCCTTTTTGTTTAGCATCTTACATACTTTCCCTTCATTTTTCATTTGCACTTTCCTCTTTACATTTATAATTTCTATAGCCTAATATTTACATATATCAATATTCTACTTTCATACGTTATTCCTATTCTCTAACCACTGATACTTGGTGAACAAGGACTAGCTGTAGACCAGTGGTGGGCTTCAAATTTTTTAGAACCTACTCTGTAGGTGTGGCCTATTTTGTGGGCATGGCTTGGCAGTCATGTGACAGGGTGGGAGTGGCCACCTTTTAAAATGTGGTGAAACTCATTTAACAACTCTCTTGCTTAGCAACCAAAATTTTGGACTCACTTGTGATGATAAATTCTTTCTTTCTTTCTTTCTTTCTTTCTTTCTTTCTTTCTTTCTTTCTTTCTTTCTTTCTTTCTTTCTTTCTTTCTTTCTTTCTTTCTTTCTTCCTTCCTTTCCTTTCCTTTCCTTTCCTTACCGTTGGGTCACTGACAGCGGCGTACTTCCAGGTACGCTGGTGGAACCCCCTCTCACCGGTTCTCTAAATTTCACCAACCGGCTCTCGCGAGTAGGTGCGAGCCTGCAGAAACCCACCACTGCTGTAGACTTCACTTACAACTGGAATAGTCACTCTCCTGGGTAGAAACTGTCCCCCCCCCCCGCCATGCTTAGCTTCATCCTGATGGCCTGTACAATTCATTGGTACAATAGCAGAACATTTCATATTCTGTACATGTAGTATATTGGTTGGATGGATGCTATCTTGTGCATTTATATTGCATTGTGTGTGCTTTTTATCTTGTTGATTGCTATGATAAGCTGTCCAGAGTTGTTCTGAAGTTATACAGTTCCTAAATGTAATAGCACAAACAAACAAATGTTACTGAATGGAAACTGCCCAGTGGAATGCAACGTTTCTCCTTAGCAATTTGTTTGTGCAGCAACTGTCGATTGCAGAATTGGGTGCCCTTTGAAACCCAAAAGCGTTTCCAAACTAATCACTGAGCTATGTTTCTTTACCAGTTGGAAATAGAAAGTCAGTTGCCTGCAGAGACTCCTCAGTGGCTGCCTGACCATTTAATTGCTTCCTTTATACCAAGGATGTGGTGGCTCAGTGGCTAAGACGCTGAGCTTGTTGATCAGAAAGGTTGGCAGTTTGGTGGTTTGAATCCCTAGTGCTGCGTAATGGAGTGAGCTCCCACTACTTGTCGCAGCTTCTGCCAACCTAGCAGTTAGAAAGCATGTAAATATGCAAGTAGAAAAATAGGAACCACCTTTAGTGGGAAGGTAACAGCGTTCTGTACACCTTTGGCATTTAGTCATGCCAGCCACATGACCATGGAGACGTCTTTGGACAGTGCTGGTTCTTCGGCTTTGAGACGGAGATGAGTACCACCCCTTAGAGTCAGGAATGACTAGCACATATGTGCAAGGGGAACCTTTATCTTTATTTTATACCAAGGACAGAGTTTCATTTGTGGGAATTATCAATGATCGATTGGGATCATTCTTAGAATTTTATCTCCATCAAAGTAAATTACAAGTCACATAACTACATGAGCTTTTCAAGCTGTGTGAAGTAAACCCTGATGAAAAGTTTTTTTAAAAGCCACAGGCCCTGATTTATTTATTTCCATTTCCCCCCTTCCAACTTAAAAAAAAAAAATCTACCGAAAGGAAGCCTCACGTATGCTGTCAGCAGAAACATCAGGTTTCCCTTTGAAGTTGTGCGATTGGGCAGCAAAATACTTAGGCTTTCATTAAATTGTATATCTTCCATCTATGGACACAATGATGGCTGCAGATTGCATGCTTCTGATTTGCAATGGAAAGGAGCCCACACAGACTCTAACCAGAGATTTCAACAGCTTATGCTTTTCATTGAACAAAAGACAATTAACGATGCAAGGACTTTGTTCTATGTAGCAAAGAAAAGGCTACGAGCAGAAAACGTAAAGAGAATGTGGATCTCAACACCTGGTGCCTTGAAGCCAAAGAGGAAGGTCTGTGGACTTTCAGAAACTGCTGAACTATAACTCGATGACTCATCAGAGCCAGGGGTGGGGAATACTGAATGCAAAATTCAGCAATATCTCGCTTTTCTTCGAGTGTCGGGCCGGAGAATAATACACGCTATCAATTCCAGCACTGTCTACATTATAGTCAAATAATTGTACAATCATCTCTATAATTTTGCTACCTCTGCATGGCAAAATTACTTAAAAGCAAGATAATTTTATACTGAGAAGAAGAAGAAGCCTGTTCAGTGGAAATAGAGAAGCCAGTTCCTTTTCAACACACATAAGAAAAGAGGGGGAGAAGACATTACAATAGAAATAGCACTTATATATCGTTTCAGAGTGCTTTTCAGCCCCTCTAAGCAGTTTTACAGAGTCAGCATATTGTCCCCCAACAATCTGGGTCCTCATTTTACCCACCTCAGAAGGATGGAAGGCTGAGTCAACAACCTTCAGCCTGGTGAGAATTGAACTGCAGGCAGCGAGTACTCAGTAGAATGCTGTACTCATTGCAGTACTGCATTCTAACCACTGCACCACCACGGCTCATGGTAGTCTTTGACTTAGAAAAGTGTATTTAGTGACCATTTGAAGTTATAATAGCATTGGAAATTGTGACGACCATTCTTCATACAAACAACTGTCTCCCCACAGTCATACGATCCCAACTCAGAGATGCTTGGCAACTGACTCATATTTACAATACAATACAATACAATAGCAGAGTTGGAAGGGACCTTGGATGTCTTCTAGTCCAAACCCCTGCCTAGGCAGGAAACCCTATACTGTTTCAGACAAATGGCTATCCAACATCTTAGACACTTCCAGTGTTGGGGAATTCACAACTTCAAGCTGGAGGCAAGCTGTTCCTCTGATTAATTGTTCTAACTGTCAGGAAATTTCTCCTCAGTTCTAAGTTGATTCTCTCCTTCATTAGTTTCCACCCATTGCTTCTTGTTCTGCCCTCAGGTGCCTTGGAGAATACTTTGACTCACTCTTCTTTGTGGCAACCCCTGAGATATTGGAACACTGCTATCATGTCTCCCCTAGTCCTTCTTTTCATTAAACTAGACATACCCAGTTCCTGTAACCGTTCTTCATATGTTTTAGTCTCTAGTCCCCTAATCAACTTTGTTGCTTTTCTCTGCACTCTTTCTAGAGTTTCCACATCTTTTTTACATCGTGGTGACCAAAACTGAATGCAGTATTCCAAGTATGGCCTTACCAAAGGCATTATAAATTTATAACAGTTACAATGTCCCTGAGTCCTGTGATCACCTTTTGCGACCTTCTGACAAGCATAGTCAATGAGAAAGTGAGATTCACTTAACAACTATGTTATACTAACTTAACAACTGCCGTGATTCACTTAAACACTATGGCAAGAAAGGTCATAAAATAGGACAAAATTCACATAACAAATGCCTTGTTTAGCAATGGAAATTTTGGGCTCAGTTGTGGTCATAGGACAAGGATTGTTATGAACCATAGTGGTGCAGTGGTTAGAGTGTAGTTAGAACTACAGGCTACTTCTTCTGACTGCCAGCTGCCTGCAATTTGGCAATTCAAATCTCACCAGGCTCAAGGTGGACTCAGCCTTCCAACCTTCCAAGGTTGGTAAAATGAGCACCCTGAATGTAGGAGGTGCTATTGTTGGGGACAATATGCTCTTAGCAGTATATAAGTCTAACTGCTATTGTTATTACCTGTATGGTAAACAGTTGATGGTTTGGTTTCATTAAGGCGTATGTCTACAATTTAACCAAATCCAGGGTCTGGTCACAATTGAAAAGTTTATGTTTTGGTGGTACATATGGTACGATAAAAGAACAAAAGGATACCAAAGCAAACAACCAACTAACATAAACGTGAAATAAATACAAGGAACAAATGAGGCGATAGTGAACTTAAGACAACTGTAGAGACACATGTACAGACAGTTATATTAAAATATATATAACAATGGATAGAACAGACTGGGACATACAAAAACTTTTGAATTGGGGGAATAGCTATATCCCCGGTATGTCCATCCCCTTTTTCTCACTTTCCTATCTTCCCACTCTTCTTTTCCCCCTTTCTGCCCTAAAAATGTACGTTGTATATTTGTTAAATGTTATATTTTATATTTATACCAATAAAGACTATTTTATAAAAAAAAAAAAAAAAAAAGTTTATGTTTTGTAAGTTTGCCAGATGGATTCCTCCCAGAAAACACCTTTAAGAAGATTGCAAGCGATGAGCTACAAATCAAAGGAAGCACATACAGTATATGAAAAGACAGTCCTCAAAGTATGAAGAATCTAATGTTCCCTGAAGGGATTATTTACTATCTTAACAGATTATCAATGCTTAGCTTAAGTAAGAGTAATGTGAATTTTATACCCAACCTTAAATGGTGGGGAGAAGATGAGAATTCTGAACTATTTCTAAATTGACTGCAGTACAGCTGTTAAATGCATTGTGTTTCTATTTCTAAGCTGTATTTCTATTTTATTTCCACCAAGAATGAACATAGCTGATGATATCAGATGATGAATCATAATATAGAATAATTCTTAAGGTATAAATTAAGTACTCTGAATAAGCTTCAGGAAATATACTGAAATGTTTCAGACTATTTTGGATAGTAAGCAGAGACAGATATCTGGTAGCTATCCTTTCTTGGATAGCTTCTATAGCACCTTTTATCTATAAGTTTCACCCATAAATGATAAATTAGAAAAGATATTGGGGTAACTCCCTATTTTTATAACTCACCTCTTTTTAGGCCATGTGATATGTAAGATGTCAGATACTGATCATAGCAGCCATTCCTGATTATTCCTCCTCCATATTCCCTTTGTTGAAGAACAGAACTAGGAACTGCTTTGCTGTTGTGGCCTGTGGTGGCCAGCACAGCTGGCAGCAGAGTCGTACAATGATGAGGTTGGGAAGGAACATGGGCCAGTCCTGAGGGCTGAGGAAAGCTCAGATGAGGGCTCTGCATTGGAGGCAGAGAGGGAGGCAGACAGCAGTGAGGCAGAGGAATAGCTGGAGCCTGTTCCCAGTGTGCGCATGCACAGAGCTGCCAGAAGACGAGAACAACTAAGAAAGCAAGGTCGATTTAGGAGTAAAACCACACCTTGGAGGTGATTGGCCCCTCCCATAGGAAACAAAAGAGGAGCGAATGGGGAGTGGGCTTTTGCAGGAAACCATTCGCTCATTCAGTTGTTTCAAGAGTTGAAAGTTCTGTTTGTCACTATAAGATACTTTGTACCATGTTTTGCCTTGCCCTGCATTTGGAAACTACTTATTTGGCAGCTCACCAAATGAGATAAGGTTCGTGTTGATAAACATTCCTTTGAAAAACTGTTTGCTAAGCCTTGCAGATTGTGAATGAAAGGAATTCATAGTTGTGTAAATAAAAGGGGTTTTGGTGGGACCAAGACTGCTTCTTGCTTTTTAAGGAAGCCTGGGTCAGAACATTGGCCAGGACATCCTAAGCTGCTCTATTGAAGTTCTGGAGGATAAAATCCAATTCCAAGGACTGAGGTGGCATCCATCTAGCTTCCTGGTATGAAATGGATGAAAAGTGCCAATTTGTCTTTTATCCCTGACAGCAACTTACCTCCGACTATGTCTGCGACCAACCTCCAGATTTTATCCAAGTCTCATAAAGATAATCATTACAAGGTCACAATCCAGCTGAATAATGTTTTGATATTCTAAGACAATGTATTATTGAAACATTGATGCTCATAAATGAAAACAAGCTGATGTTCTCTCAAGGGAGGGAAAAAAATGGGATAGGGTAGCTGCTTCAGCTTTCTAGAATTAAATACCATTAAAGTCTCCTGGAAGCTTATGAGGCCTTTGCTGAAAATGCAGAATGCTTAGTTAAAGGCCATCTGGTGTTTCCCTTGGGGGGAACAGATTTGTATTTCTTTGTACTGAATGTGCATTTTATGAGTTTGAATGGCAACTATTGCGACTAGTGATGAAGTGCTAAAAACCCACTGAATACAAAATAATTCAACCCTACAAAGAATGAGAGGCGTACGCAAACATGGGAAAGTGCCTCTATGGCTATATTATGCAACGAAGAATCCTTTACATCTCTAAGGTAATAAAATGTTGCATTCACTTACTTCAATTGTTCCTTGATTTCTGGGAAATATGTTTGAATGGCGTTAAATAGCTCATTCTGGTATATGTATTAGAAAGAACAAAACACAGGGCACCAAATATGTGCTGCTTTTTCCATTGTATTATAAAGGCTGTTCCTTCCCGTTGTAATGTGGTTTTACTTAAAGAGATGTCTCAAGGTTAGATAAAACATTTTTAAATGTATGGCTTTATGACTAAATCGCTATATAGACACTACATTTACTCACCAAAGTTTTTGTTTGTTTGAGTTCTATAGCTGCCCATTTCAACAAACTACTCTGGGCGTCTCACAAATCAAGAACATATATTATAATTAAAACCTTAAAAATATTTTAAAACAATAAAATAAGTAAAAAGCATTAAAGCAATTTAAAAAAACATTAAAAACATCTAATCTGAGTACATACAAAGTGTGGGAAGAAAAGTCCAGCCTGGTTCAAAGTCTCTAGAAATAAAATGGAGACTGACTGCGAGGAAAGAAGGTTTATTTGGTTTCCAGAAACTTCAGTGACAGTAGCAATGTTTTTGGAGTAGCTGACAAAATGGCTGAATGAGTGGATGGAGTCTTATAGAATTCAGGAGATTTGTGATTGAGATGCACCAGGGGACTGTGCAATGGAGTGAGCCTTGTGTCTTTTACTATTTCAGTGGTGGTGAGTTAATCATATTGTGTCCGAAAGGTCATGTCCTGTCCTTAGAATTTGGTTGGGGGAATGTAAATTGTTAATCCACCAGTTGTGGGAGCTGTGGCTGAAGACGTTTTGTCTATGAATAGATTGGCCCAGTCTTTCTTAATAGGTACAAAATATCCATCCCTAAAGACTTGAGGCATCTGCTTGAGACTATTAAGAAAGAGCTGCTTTCTGTGTTTGTTAAGATTTTTCTCTATTTCTCCTTTGGCGGAATATAATATTCTACCTCTTTTAATATTCCCTAAAACATTTCATTCTCTAAGGCAGGGGTCCCCAACCCCCGGGCCGCGGACCGGTGCCAGTCCGTGGCTGGGTGGGAACTGGGCCGCAGGGCGGTGAGGAGGAGGAGGGAGGAGGGGGCAGCCCCCTGAGCAGAGCATGCGGGAGAACGCTGGCGCGGCTGTTCGCGCTGTTGGAGTTGGGCTCTTCCTCCTCCCTCATCGACGGTCGGAATCCTGGGCGGCAGCGCCCCTCCCTACCGGCCGCCGATTCCCTTCCTCCCCCCCCCCCACATACGGAGTCTTCTCAGTGAGTGAGTGAGCAAACGAGCAGCCAAGCCCGGGCGGCGAGGCAGGCTAAGGCAAGTGAGCACAGGCTAAGGAGGGTCTGCGGTGGGGGGGCGGGGGCGGGGACGACGACAGACAGACAGAGAGAGGCAGAGACACAGAGAGAGACAGGGAGGGAGGGGGGAATCAGAGTGACAGACATGCACACAGAGACAGGGAGAGAAAGAGAGACACAGAATGGGTGATTAAGTGCGTGGATGCGAGACAGACAGACACATACACACACATAGAGTGTCAGATGGGGGGACGAAGGAGAGAGACAGAGATAGAGAGAGAGTAAGAAAGAAAAGAAAGTGGGAGAGAGAGAAAGAAAGAGAAAGAAAGACAGACAGAAAGAGAAAGAAAGAGAGACAGAAAGGAAAGAGAGAGAAAAAAGAGAGGAAGAGAGGAAGAAAGAGACAAAAGAGAGAAAGAGAAAGAAAGAGAGAAAGAGGGAAAGAAAGAAAGAGAAAGAGAAAGAAATAAAGAGAGAAAGAGGGAAAGAAAGAAAGAGAAAGAAAGAAAGAGAGAGAGAGAAAGAAAGAAAGAGAAAGAAATAGAGAGAGAAAGAAAGAGACAGAGACAGAGAAAGAGAGAAAGAAAGAAAGAAAGAAAGAAAGAAAGAAAGAAAGAAAGAAAGAAAGAAAGAAAGAACTTATGACCACAGTTGAAGCCAAAAGTTTGGTTGTTAACCAAGACCATTGTTAAGTGAGTTTCACATTTTCCAAGTTGGCCACGCCCACCCAGTCACATGACTGCTGAGCCACTCAGCCGGTCCGCAGAATTTTCTTTAAAATGAAACCGGTCCCTGGTGCAAAAAAGGTTGGGGACCCCTGCTCTAAGGGGTGGGAGGGTGTTGTCTTCTCACAATTGCAAGACTTCTGGCCTGTTAACAATATAGCCAGGAGGCCAGACTCTTGGGACACCTAATGCCTCAGGCCCTAGAGAATGGAGTTCTTATTGGTGAGAAAGACAATACATTGCATTACTACCTATGTTATAATGATTATATGCAGGAGGTGATATTCACTTACCTTCCCTACCGGTTTGCAAATGTGAGCGTGTGCGCATGCGCACATGCACTCAGCTTTCTGCACATGTGCTCTGGCTTAAAAAAGTGACTAAATGGAACAGCATAGAGCCAGGGGGCATAGGGAGTGGACCCATCCATGATTTCCACTACTGGTTCGTGTGAACTGGTCCGAAACAGCAGAATATCACCTCTGGTTATATGCATTTGGAAGTCTTCTTTAGAATGGTTAAAGATATGTGCTAGTTGTTCCCAACTCTAGGGGGTGGTGCTCATCTCCGTTTGAAAGCCAAAGAAGAACCAGCACTGTCCAAAGACATCTCCACGGTCATGTGGCCAGCATGACTAAATGCCAAAGGCGCACTGAACACTGTTACCTTCCCACCAAAATGGTCCCTGTTTTTCTACTTGCATTTTTTACGTGCTTTCAAACTTCTAGGTTGGCAGAAGCTGGGACAAGGAACAGGAGCTCACTCTGTTTCGTGGCACTTGGGATTCGAACTGCCGAACTGCCAACCTTCCTGATCAATAAGCTCAGCGTCTTAGCCACTGAGCCACCATGTCCCTCTTTAGAATGGTTATGTAGCCTTACATATAGAAGATCTGCAGTGTTGAAGATTTGCTCAGTTCAACTTCACTTTAACATAAGATTGGCTCTAACTCTACTGCACTTTGTGAAGATGTGACTTTGCCCCTGACTTGGGTATCTGGCTGTGGGATGGAGCTTGTTCAAGGCTTGTGCAGGGCAGGTATAAGAGAACACCTATAGCAGAACGGGTCTGTATATGTGGTAAAGGAGAAGTGGAAGATATCTCACACGTTCTACTACACTGTGAGCTATACAGAGCTTGCAGGTCTGCATATATTCTCCCCTTATTGTTTTTATTTATTTATTTATTTTTATTAAATTTATACCCCGCCCTTCTCCTACAAAAGGACCCAGGGCGGTGCACAGGTAAATTAAAACACAACGTACATAAATAGATCAATTATTAAAATCCAATTAAATTAAATTACCCCGTGCTAAAACATTTTAAAATTCTCTAATTAAAATTTATAACTAAAAAGTCCAGATCGGGTGTTTATCCTAGGCCGGCTTGTTGGAATAAATGCGTTTTCAGACGCCAGCAGAAAAGGCGGAGGTCTGTGGTGGTACGGAGTTCAGGGGGCAGGTCGTTCCAGAGGGTTGGGCCCACCACAGAGAGATTACCAGGGAGGGCAGACAATTTTTATCTAGACTTCCTCCTCCAGGACACGAACCCGGCTACCACGCATGCAGTGGCAAAATTCTGTGCTTCCGCAATGTCCATAAGAAAAAAATTGGTTATAGAAGGATAGTTGTGATCTTGTACCAATCATTTGGACATATCTCTAACAATTTCTGGACCATTGTATTTACTTACATACTTAACGCTTTTGCACCCAGGTAAACCAGCAAGTGACCTGAACAAATTGAGAACATGTATGCTACTTTCCACTTGTAACACTAACATTTTTTAAATTATATCTTAAAGTTAGTACTTTTTAACATATGGTTAAATGTAATGTGTATTGCTGGTCTTTGACCATAATAAAGATTTATACTAAGGGTTGTGCTGTATCTGAACAACAAAATTCTCTTGTCAATTTGATTGTGTGTTTTTCATGCAGTTTCTACTGAGACTTCTACTGTATGTTAGCTGCTTTTATTTGTATTGCTTGAGATTTGTTTTAATAGTTGTGATCCACTCAGAGTTACATATGTGAGATGGCTCTACAAATTGAACATTAAGAGTTTCTACTAATTACAATTGCCATTTTATTATGTACTTCTCTGTCGTCCCTAGGGAAATTATACTAATTACTCCAATTTCAATCTATACATGTAAATCAGAATATGTAAACATTATGCAAATCTGTAAATCTGCTTGGCAATGAATAAATGAGCATTTTGTTCTTAGATGTCAGGTTCTTCCATAATATTTGTAGAATGGAGAGTTTAAAAAATGCTTTAAGTTGCATGATTTACCTGTAAAGATAAATCTATAAATATTAAAATTAAAAACACATTTTCAGATGAATTTAAAATATCTAGTGAGCTTTGTAATTTTGTTTTTTAAAGGAATATGTGTGTGTGTGTGTGTGTTTTAGGTTTTTGAGCTGATCAATAAATAAATCAGGGAGACTAGGATAGATCTATTTTGAGCTATTTAGCTCTCATCAGCTAGCCATACCCTTACTGGGATTCGAACCAGGGAAGTATTACATTTTAGGCAGATGTTTTAGCCACTAGACTACTGGTTCTTATCCTGATCAGCTGAGACAGGAGGATAAGTATATGCTTGTGTCACAACACCCTGTTAAGCCCCAATTAAGGGAGGAAGCATACTGCTTTCCTATTCTGTCTAGATCAGGGGTCCCCAACCCCCGGTCCGCGGACCGGTGCCGGTCCGTGGCTTGATAGGAACCGGGCCGCAAGGCCGGAGAGGAGGAGGAGGGAGGACCGGGCAGCCCCCTGGGCAGAGCGCGCACCAGGGGTAGGAGAGTGCAGGTGCGGCCGCTCACACCATTGGGGGCCCTAGAGGGGCGAGTGAACCGACCCACCCACCCCCGTGTGCCCATGCGCTGCCTGTTCCCCCTCCCCCCCGCTTCCCCTCTACGCCGTCCGGTCCGCGGAATTTTCTTTAAACTGAAACCGGTCCCTGGTGCAAAAAAGGTTGGGGACCCCTGGTCTAGATGGTCTCTGGTGAAGAGCCAAAAGTCAGAAAAGGAAAGCAGTATGCTTCCTCCCTTAATTGGGGCTTAACAGGGTGTTGTGACACATGTATGTATGTATGTATGTATGTATAATAATAATAAGTATAAGTTGAAATTTATTGACCGCACCCTCTCCCCACAGGGACTCGGGGCGGTGCACAGGGAAATTAAAAAACGAAAAATATACAAAATACATACAAATTAAAACGTATGTATGTATGTATGTATGTATGTATGTATGTATGTATGTATGTATGTATATGAAAAGCAGCTCTGCTTCCTCCCATTTGGGGCTTACCAGGATGTTGTGACACAAATATATAATGAACGTAACGAAAAAATAGCTTTCTGCCTGGATGGCTCCTAGGGTGAGCCGAAAAACAGAAAAGGGAAGCAGTTCTGCTCCTTCCCATATTTGATCAGACTCTCTTGAACTTTGGGGAAGATGGTAAACTTGATAGTATAGCTTTTAATGCTGAACCTGCCCTGAACTACTATCAGTGTCTGGCACTACAATAGAATTCCAATGATTTCACTGGATTACATACAGACTGGGATGGACTAGTGTAATATGATGGCATTGTTCTGTTTAAGTAGCAGAGGACATAATCCTGCAGCCTGGGACTAGCTCTTGCCAAGTAAATTAAGAATAGATTAAGAACCAATACAGTGGTTACTTTGCCAAGTAAATTTTAGGAACGTTAATTTACAAATTACTTGCCAAGTAAATTAAGAACCAATGCAATAGATTGTAAAAATATTAGGATTGGCTCTGCACTCAAATCCTTGCTCATACATGACAACTAAAAAATAATACTGTGACTAATGTAGTGGGATGGAACGATGCCATTTAGATCTTTGAATAGATTAGAAAAAAATGACAGTGGATCTGTTTCTATACCTGGAAGAGGCCAAAGCTGGAAACATTCTGGGCTAGGTAGTAGAAGGCTTAGCTGATATCAGAAGAGGAAAATCATTTCTGCAAAACTCCTTGCAGGTTAGAACAAGGTAGCTCCAAAGAGACCATCTGCCATGGTGTTGTGAGGATGTCTCCAGATCTCCACAAATCAAGGTCTCCACAACGTCCAGAAGACCCTTATCTTGCTTGCAATGTCCTGCTTACACTGCCATGATCTCAAAGATCCTCATGAGGTTACTTTAAAAAAAATGGTATGGCTTTTTCCTTACTCTGCATGGAACTCTGAAGTTGAAATATAATACTTTGCCAAAGGTTAGCTGAAAAATTCGTCCCGCAATCATTTTAAAGCAGAAACAAGTTCACTGATAGCATGCAAAGGCTTCCCAAGAAACCAGGGGTGGTATTTACTTACCTTCCCTACCGGTTTGCAAATGTGAGTGCACACGCCACCTCTGCGCATGCACACAGCCTTCCACACATGCACTTTTGGCTAAAAAAAGGGTCTAAATGGGATGCCACCTGCGATTTCTGCTGCTGGTTTGGGCTAACAGGTCCAAACTGGTGGAATACTACCCCTGCCAGGGATAATATTACTCCATTACTGGAGGAGAAAAGCCTGACATATTTTTGAAGAAGCCTCTGCAGACCTGGATGAGTACATAGATATTGTAACATTATATGTCAGCTTCTGTGAAGACCTATGTGTACCGACCAAGAACCTGTGAGTATACAGTGACAATAAACCTTGATTCACAGCTAAACGTAAGCAGTTATGTCGTTCAAGCCAAAAACATATTAACAAGGGAGATCAGAGCAGTAAAAAGAAGCTACTCTGAAAACCTAAGGACTCAGTTCTCAACAAATGAACCAGCAAACTTGTGGAAAACTCTTAAAAATATCACCGGTTATGGGAAATCTCCTTCCCAGGCTGAAGAAAATCAACAACTAGCAGATGACCTGGATGTGTTTTATTGCAGGTTTGAAAGGAAACTACAGCCACCCTCCACAACCCCCATCCCAGACACACCAACAACAGCCAAACCTCCTACAACTGACCCCATCCCGTTGGGTTCACAAACCCTGGTGTGCACAGAAAAAGAAGTGCAAGATCTATTTCACAGACAGAAGCCAGGAAAAGCCCAGACAAGATAACTCCTTCTTGCTTAAACATTTGTGCTGACCAATTGACCCGAACCTTCACCTGAATCTTCAATAAATCACTAGAGATGTGCCATGTTCCTTCTTTCTTCAAACACTCCACTATCATCCCAGTGCCGAAGAAGCCCTCCATCAAGGAACTGAATGACTACAGACCAGTTGCTCTAACATCTGAAAACCTTTGAAAGGCTAGTGATGTCCCACTTGAAACCATCACAGGTCCACTGTTAAACCCCTACAATTTGCAAAGTGAGCAAATAGATTGACAGATGATGCTGTTAATATGGCTCTGCACTACATCCTATAACAACTTGAATCTCCAAAGACCTACACAAGGGTCCTCTTTGTAGAATTTAGTTCAGCATTCAATACCATCATACTGGACATTCTTCTAACTAAACTAAATCAGCTAGTGGTATCTGAACATACTTGTAAGTGGATTACAAGCTTCTTAACAGACAGGAAGCAGCAGGTCAAGCTAGGTAAAATCACATCAGATACATGTACAATTAGCACAGGAGGCCCCCAGGGCTATGTGCTCTCTCCACTTCTCTTCTTTCGATATAACAATGACTGCATCTCAAACAATCCATCTGTTAAACTACAAAAGTTTGCAGATGATACAACAGTGATTGGTCTCATTTGAGACAATGGCGAAATGCATACATACGGGAGGTTGAACAACTAGCCTCATGGTGAGACCAGAACAATCTGGAACTGAACACACTCAAAACTGTAGAATTGGTGGTAGACGTTAGGAGAAACCCTACCATCAACAGTAAAGACATTCAAATTTCTAGGTTCTATCATTTCTCAAGACCAAAAATGGACAACTAACATCAAAAACGTCATCAAAAAATCACAACAAAGAATGTTCTTTCTGCGCCAACTCAGGAAGCTCAAATTATCCAAGGAGCTGCTGATACAGTTCTACAAAGGAATTATTGAGTCTGTCATCTGCACCTCTATAACTATCTGGTTTGGTTCTGCAACCCAACAAGACAGACACTGTTAGGATTGTAGTCCTAGTGTTGGGTTGGCAATATATATAAGCCATGATTGGAATATTATATCTGTAACTTTAACTGCTACAGTGAGATGTGATTGGCTGCTGTTTCCTCAATCAGCCATAAGAGGGAGCCAGAATCACTGTTAGATGTTGACCCTTGGATGATAGCTCTGTATGTCAGTTATTGATCAGCGAGGAGAATCGTGAGTTGAGCAACTGTAAGCCAACGTTTGGTAATAGACTGTGTATATGATTCAAGACTACTTATCACTTGTTTGTGAAGAAGTGTCTCTTACTTTATTTTTCCAACGCAAATAACAGTCTACTTGTTTTACCTTCAGTGTCTGTGACTGATAGTGTGGATACTTAGCAACATATCTCTTGTTACATTCTGCTGCACAGACTTCAGAGGATAATCAGAACTGCAGAAAAAACAATTACTGCCAACCTGCCTTGGGGCAGGTTGAAGACCATTGAGGACCTGTACACTGCATGAGTCAAAAAGAAGACCATGAAAATATTTATCTTGCGTCCTGGACATAAAATGTTTCAACTCCTACCCTCAAAATGACACTATAGAGCACTGCACACCAAGACAATTAAACACAAGAACAGTTTCTTCCCGAACGCCATCACTCTGCTAAACAAATAATTCCCTCACCACCGTCAAACTATTCACTAAGGCTGCATTACTATTACTATTAGTCTTTTCAATGCTCCTATTACCCATCTCCTCCCACTTACAACTGCAGGACTTTGTTGCTTGTATCCTTACAATTTATATTGATATTGATTGGTTCCTGATTGTATATTTGTACCCTATGACTATCATTAAGTGTTATGCCTTATGATTCTTGACAAATGTATCCTGTCTTTTTATGTACACTTTTTATGTCCAATCACACTAGGCCAATAAAGAATTTCTATTCTATTCTATTCTATTCTATTCTATTCTATTCTATTCTATTCTATTCTATTCTATTCTAATGTGCTATATGTCACCAGGTCGTGTCACTACAGTAACAAAGAAACTTTACATGAAATTACATGATGTTATGACCATTAACACACAAAGAGACTTCACATTTTGTGTGTTATGAGAGAAGAGACCTCGTTAAGAGAAGGAAAATGCTCTCTCCTCCCGCCCCCCCTCCCCCCCCCACATATCTCTTCATCACACAACTATTCTGCAAGGAAATTGCAAAGCCCTTCTGAGCCAGTCAAGCTTGCCAGGCACAGGTCTGAACTACAGGTGCAGCTGTATTTATATACTTGCAACTCTAGAAATCACGCAACACTGTCAGCTCATCCTTGTTTACCTCTTTAGGGTTCGCTTGCTCACCTTTGAAGCTGGCAGATTACTAACCCGCCCCCACAGGTTTCCTTGGGTTCTTGCCTAAACAAACAACATTCATTCCTACTCCTCCCAAACAATATCAAAAAGAATTGCTGGGGGTTTTCTCATTCCTGTGCTTTATCATCTGGCAGGTTTCCTTCATTCCCTTGTTGGAGTGTAAACTTCCACTGGGTGTTTAAAAGACATCTGTATGAGGGAGAGCAGGTTGCTTAAAATGCACAACGAAAAAGTACTCAATCTCTCTCTTGTCATGGTAGCAAATATCTGCTGTTTCCAAGTGTATGCGGTGCCATATCAGCTTTTCTTTTTTTTCCTTTCCTTTCTTTTCTTTTTCTTACCAATTATTTTATTTCCTATATCTAAACCTAAAGTTTAGAACACATATAATTCATTGAAGATTATCTCTATTTTTTCCCTCCAGCTTTGTTGCTGCAAGACTATAGTCCTTTGTGTACTCAAAAAAAACCCCAAGATTTCCCCCCTTAACAATCCTTTCCTTTTCCCAAATTAATCATCTACTCAGGCAGACAAACAATACTGTTTTGGATCCCTAACCGGTATACAACTGCTTACAGAAGACGACAAAATACGCAATACAGTCAATTCAATTAGGAAACTTCTATTAATTTGAGCAAAAGTGGGATGTTTAATGGCAAAATTATTCATCCATAAGAACTTTGCTTATTTTGCTGTATAGCTAGAGATCTTTTCTCAACGTTTTTTTTTAAAAACCCAATTTTGTCATCCAAAAATATTTGCTGTATTAACAACCTGCAAATATATAATTGAAAAAGACAACATAGAAAAAAAGAGGCAGGGACGTTAGAGCGAGGAAAGCACCCTGCCCTTGCTGCCTACAAAAAGCAAAAATGCCGCACACCCCAGTCCAAATTGAAATTGTAGCAATAATTGCAGGTTGTACTGAAAGGCAATAATTTCTTCAGTGTGATTTCTGTTACAATATGGTGATAGGAATATGTCAATATGAAGCAAATTGAAATGTATTGTGTCAAGAATGCACTCAAGCATCTCTTAGAATTATGACGAGAGTTACTTCTGCTCTGATTGGTTCCAGGACAAGCATGTTCAGCTAAAGAATCGAAAAGTGTTATGTCTTGGCTATCCTCCAAACATACATTTTCTCAGCATGAAGTGGTGGATCCTTCGTGTGATACCATGTCTGTTCAAATCATCTCTTGAAAAATGGATCTCAAGGGACCATTTCCCCTTTCCATAACTAAAAGCCAGGTCTTCTCACGGCCCCCATTTTCCATTACAACAGGGGAGTTATCATCTTGGGAGGGAAACACTTTTAGCACTTCCCTGGAGCTGGTCTTTCTGCAAGTCAACCACTTTGATCACAAGGGGAAGAGAGAGGAAGTCATTTCATCTATAAAATGTCCAGCTCCTAGAACAGAGGTTGGCAACCTTAAACAATCAAAGAGCCACAAAGGCCTCCTGTTCAATTCTGGAGCCTTCTGGAAGTCCACACCATAGAGTGTCCTCACGGCATAGCATCCCTTTTCCTCTATCTGTCCTAACCGAAAGCCCTATCAATTATGAAGTCGACCAGCTACAGGCAGCCGCAGCAGAGGGAAGAAAGAGCCACACGTGGCTCCATAGCTGCAGGTTGCTGACGCCTGTCCTAGAAGATGGTCAATCATGTAACATTTCAGATACAGCAACATATAAGAAGTCTATTAGGAATGAGATTGGCATCTTCATAACAACTTATTTTAATTCAGTTTGGGATAGGTTAGCCACAGTGGCCTTCTCATATTAGGTAGTAACTGGCCTTGAATCTTAGATTCTGGTGTCAGGATTTTTTTTAATAATCTAGAATTATTGCTTATATGATGCAATCCCTGTAGAGCAGGATTGAGCAGTTAATAAGTCTTGTGTACCCTAAGATATGCCACCAAAATTTGATGACAAAATTTGCCTCCGTCTCCCAATCTTTCAAGTAAATTCCTTGCCCCCAAATAGCAGTCCATTCCTTGTGGTAATCTTATTGTACCATCTGTGTCATCAGAAGGTACCCTATGGATTTCTATTGGTCATGAGAAGGGTGCTGTGCCTACCAATAGAAACCTATCTATCTCTGACACAAAAAGTTGTACTACATTTATAACTATGGCTAGCTTTATTCAGCTTGAAATTAAATTGAGAGAGAAAGGCAGCCACTGGGTTCAAAAACAAACTTGTGGGCTCAGCTACTGAGATGCATCAGATCCAGTAGTGGGATTCAGCCAGTTCACACCAGTTCAGGTGAACCAATTGTTAAATTACCCCCCACGCCCCACCACTATTAAAGTGGATCCTGGGCACTGCAGTGCAATGGAGAAATGGGCAACGGAGTGGCTGGTGTGAGGGAAGGAGAATGTCACTTTCCCTTTTTCTTCTCACTGCTCCTCCTCCATCCCTCATGCCGGCTGCTCCATCTTCCATTTCTCTATTGCAGTGCAGTGCCCAGGATCCATATTGATTGGGGGGGTGGGGATGGTAATTTAACAATCAGTTTGCCCAGGGTCAGGTTGGCCATTGCAGGAGGCTCATCCTGCATATGTGGTGGAGCTGGAGGATGGGGATGGCCACACCTACCATGACAGCCAACCTGACCCTGGCAAAACTAGTTGTTAAATTATTTGAATCCCATCACTAATCAGATCCCACTAGCTAGTTACATAGCTCAGCAGTTAAAGACACTGAGCTTGTCAAATGGAAAGCTGACAGCCCAGGTTTGAGATTCAAGTCCAGTTACTTGCTCCAGCTACTGCCTACCAAGCAGTTCAAAAGCATTACAAATGAGAGTAGGTAAAGAGGTACTACTACTGATGGGAAGGTAACAGCATTTCACGCGGCTTTGGCTTATAGCCATGCCAGCCACATGACTATAGAAGCATCTTCAGACAATGATGCCCCCTTGGCTAAGAAATAGAGATAATAGAGATGAGCATGTCCCCTTGAGGGAGTCCCAACTGGGCAAGGGGAACTTTTTACCTTTACCTTTAATTTATAGCACCTTGTAGTCTCACTCTGCATTTGTTGGTGATATATAATCATTTCCTCTTAATAACTTATTCTATTGGCTGCATGACTCTGTAAATCTTCCCTGCTGAAGCGATGATCCAAGAGGTAATTTTTCTACAGGATTTCTACAGCCAAGTTTCTCCTGGACTTTATTTCCTGACAGACAGACAGACACAATTTATGGAATAAATGGATTGACTGAATTGCAATGCCACACATGTGAATGAAAGCCATTTCTATCAACTGATAGTTTCCAGAATCCAGAGAGTTACCTTTGATTTGATACACACATTTCGGGGAAAACTGTGATCAAATGCTATGTTAGTCCAGGCACCATTTCAATTCTTGTTAAATGGTCGATGCCAAGCATAATGTGCTCGAAGTAACTTCCAGACGTAAGGTGCCTCTTGCTGGTTTATCAATTGTTGCTGGCTGAAAGCTGGAGCTTCCCTGTACTGTCACATCCAATTATTGGCACAGGTGGCATTCATTAACTTGCATGGCCTCGCTATTATAAAAAACCGGAAGGCTTTTAATAATCCATATAAACCAGGCCATGAATTTAAAAAGGGGGCACCTGCCTGACCCGGTAACATCACTATGATTGCAGCTTTTGGCAAACATGCACACATGTATAATTATTGCTTTTATTACCAGGGTGGAACTTGAAACACAGAGTTTATTCATTGGGAGGCAAAATTGGCTTATGAAATATTGTCTGCCTCAGGCTCCAGAGATTAAAAATACTGTGAGCCAACAAGGTGGGTGCAGGAGAAACTACGGAAGCAAATCTAACTGTCTCCATTTTGTAACCTTGGGTGAAAACAACACTGAAAACAAAATTGAATCTGATTGAGGAAGAGACAATGAAATCTGGGCGCTTCATGTCAAAGGTGGGTGATTTTTTTTTAATGTCTCCCTTTTGATAACAGCTTTGGTGGAGGCGTCATTCCCATTAAAAAGAAAATTAATTTTAATGACTGCCACGGCCAGCCACAATCTGAGCACAATGCATGTGGAAAATGCTGAAGAAAATATATCGTTTCCCCAAAAATAAGACCTCCCCGGATAATGAGCCCAATCAGGCTTTTGAGCACATGTGCTAAAATAAGCCCTCCCCTGAAAATAAGCCCGCCCTGAAAATATTGCAACACAGCAGCAGCCATGAGGTGACCACGCTCACCGCCTCCTGCACTTCAAAAATAATAAGACCTCCCTGAAAATAAGGCCAAGTGCTTATTTCGGCAGTCAAAACAAAGTAAGACCTTGTCTTATTTTTGGGAAAACACGGTAGTTGTGAAGTCTGCCCAATATATAAATATGTGTATATTTTCATTTTACTACTACTACTTTTTTTTTTGCCAAAAGTAATGAAAGTGGAGTAAGATTTGTTTTTACCCTATTTCTCTAAAAGTGCAGTCTAATCATGTTTGCTCAGAAATTAAATGTTCCTGACTAGGTTCAGTTGGGACTTAGTCCCAAATAAGTATAATTAAAATTGGTGCCAAATGATCCTAATCCAAACTGAATGGGTACAGTCAATGGTATGCTGGCTTGCAAAATAGTTTCTAGTTTAGGAACTGAACTTTGAATATTGTGAACGTGATTGGAGGGAAAACTGACCTTTGATTGCCCTTTCAGCATTTGGGAGAGCAAACTAATAGTTGCAGTCCTTGCCATTAGTAGGAAGTTGGCTTGGATATGACTAAGGCTGGTAACCTAATCTATACTTCTCTGTCTTACTGAAAAAGGAGGTGTGAAGGCCTCACTTGACCAGAGCCAGAGCAGATGGTAGAGATCAGCATCTCTGGGCTAAATTTGTGAAATATGTAAGACTATAGATTGGAATGCAGAATAGTGTTAAAGAGATGAGATGAGCACAATAAATAAAAGAATAAAACATAGATAGATGGTATAGCAACGTCACTATGTTATACAAGATACACAAGAAATGTGTATATATTCATAGAATATTTACAAAAGAGATGCAAATTCTGGTAGTGGGTAATAGGTATGCCTGATATGTGGTGTGAAATAAGTGTGTTGAAAGGTTCCAAAATGGTTGTGTGCAAGAGTATACTTGCGACTATTTTGCTATATGGAATTGAGAGTTGAATCTGTCAAGGGAAGACATTGCTGGCATTTCAAGGACATACCGAGCAGATGTCCCAGCATGGGTGGCTGTTTCCCATAACACAATGAACAGAAATGATTGGTGGACGCATTGGACTGTGGGTAACCCATAGGGAAAGATGGCAATTAACTATACTTGTTTTTGTATGGGAAACCCAGAGCTCACTACTCAAAGTTACACCACCACTAAAAAAAGACTTATGACCATTTTTCACAATTACGACCATTGCAGCAATTGACTCATTTATGACAGTTGTAGTGTTCTGGGGTCATGTGATCAACTTTTACAACCTTCTGACAAGCAAAGTTGGAAATTTGCAAAGCTGCAATCAATAGAGAAGCCAATTTCACTTAACAGCTTCATTACTAATTTAATAAATGTGGTGATTCATTTAACAACTGCGGCATCTGAAGGCAAAATGGAGCCTGGGGTGATGGGTGTGAGTGGTGGCAAGTGGCAGGAGAAGAAGTGGGCCAGCAGCGGATTCCTGCTGGGTGGGTCTGTCGGTGCTACCGCCATGAGGTGAGTCAATAATTAGAACGCTCCAAAAAGAAGGCTTAAGAAGGTCAAAAGAAAATAAGACCCAGCCTTCTTTTTGGAGAAAGACAGTGGGAAATGAACACATTGTTCCCAGCATCATTTCCACTTGTCTGCTGTGCTAAATAGCCAGCTTCTGGTGCAGCCCATCAAGAAGGGCGAAGGTTTTCTTCTTGTGAGCAATCTGGCTGACCTGCTTTGCTCCTGCCTTTTCTCTCCCTTATGTGTCTTGGATCGGGCGCAGAAGGCAGTTGCTCTTCCTCATCACTGACTGGCTGCAGCTGTATGCTTTCCCCACCTGAAGCCTTAGGGCTGTTCTGCTGCAGCCATTGACCAACTCTGTTCCAGAAGTGCCTGGCACTGGTTCATCTTCCTCGAGCTGACATCTGGAAAGGTATCTGGGGAAGCATCCAGGGGAGTCATCACAAATGGCAGAGGAGATGTTGCAAATGTTCAGAATCTTCTCATCATAAAACATTGTCAATTACTTCTGTACCAGTGGTGGGTTTCTGCAGGCTCGCACCTACTCGCGAGAGCCGGTTGATGAAATTTAGAGAACTGGTGAGAGGGGGTTCCACCGGCGTACCTGGAAGTAAATCTGGCCCGCCGCTGCCAGTGACCCAATGGGAAAGAAAGGAAAGGAAAGGAAAGGAAAGAAGGAAGGAAGGAAGGAAGGAAGGAAGGAAGGAAGGAAGGAAAGAAAGAAAGAAAGAAAGAAAGAAAGAAAGAAAGAATTTATCATCACAATTGAGTCCAAAATTTTGGTTGCTAAGCAAGAACGTTGTTAAATGAGTTTCACCACATTTTAAAAGGTGGCCACTCCCACCCTGTCACATGACTGCCAAGCCACGCCCACAAAATACGCCACACCTACAGAGTAGGTTCTAAAAAAATTTGAAACCCACCACTGTTCTGTACCCAGCTAATATTTATTTTTGGATAATAGTAGGGAGACTGTGTCATTTGAACTCTGGGAAAAGATAATCTAAACTAAGATACTATTAAAAGTATATATTTATGGAATATAAAATTAGATCAAATTTATATAAAATACAATAATATGTGGAAAAGGAAGGACTGATCTGTACTATATGTCATTCTGCTTATTCCAATGGTGAGTCATTCTTCATACATGCTTAAAGGAATGTTTAACAGAAAGAATATGAAAATGAGCTTGTGGCCATAGTTTAAAACCAAAAGATACATTTAGCCAGCTTGATCATGCATTCTGAATTGGGCACAGTACCTTTGCAAGAGAGGTAACTGCATTTTTATTGCAGAATACTGCGTTCATTTGCAAAATAATGAATTCATTCATGCTCAGTTCTTTGATCATTTGTCTGCCCACATTAGAGGTAGGCAGACATCAGGGCTCCTTGACCATTTCAGAATGCAAAAAGCACACTGAAATTGCTTTCATGATATGATTACTATGGGTGAGGGGCCGTCAGTTGGCTCACAGAGAGAGAGAGAGAGAAAACAGGCAGATTACAACAATTCATGGAAGAATTTTTGATACAAGAAATGGATACTCTACTGCTGTTCTTTGCTGACAAGTTAAAGGTTTAAACTGTTAAGTGCAGACTATTTCCAAACAACCAGGTTGGAGAGGCAATTGCACATAAGCTTAATGTTAATTAACTCTAGAAGCTTCTCAGTTTCATGGTCCGACATTCGTCTGCTTGGTGTTTTGCAAATTAAAATTCTTGTTTGCATAGCATTGGTTTGGTGTGCTCAAGACATGCACACACTATTTGCTGAAAGGAATAGACAGCAGACAAGCCGGTGCAATCACTAACACGTTGTCTCAGGAGGTTTCATCTGTGAAGAGCCTGTTCTTGAGTGGTTTCCTGAAGATGAGAGATCTGGATGCCATCCATATCTCAGTAGGCATCCGATATTCATAGGGTTGGAACAGCAATGGTGAAAGGCTGCTTTTGAAGCACTGCTCCCTTCAGGGTACCCTTCAGGGTACTCGTACATCTTTTCTGTACAGACCAGTCACTTTGAAGAACAGGCTCCTGAAAGTTACTCAGATCCAAGCTCTGTAGAGAGTTATGGGTTAACGCTGGAGTTTGAATTGAATTCAGAATATAGTGGAAGCTAGTGCACCACCAGAGAATAGATGCTATATTTTTGAATTGGCTCATTCAAGTCAGCATGCTGCAGTTTTCATCAACTGCAGTTTCTTTCTTTTTTAATTTTTAATTTTAGTTTAATACAGAACAAACAATCCATCTTCTATTAAACAGTATGTCATCTGAGTATACATATTTTGTGCAATAACAGTTAAAATTTACAGTCATATTCATTATTTATTCCTAGCTTAATATCAATACCTTAAATGTCTAATACTATAACAATCCTTTGCTTGATTTATTTAACTCTATTAATACATTTTCTATATTTTATTCATCTACTTTTACTTCTAATTTTTATATTTATTCTCTAATCAGCAATAATGATTCCTATATAGCATAATAATCATTGTTCTTTCTCTTTAATTGCCAGTGTTAATCTGTCCATTTCTGCACATTCTAATATTTTCCTAATCACATTATTATCTCTTTGCTTTTCCAATTTTGTGCAAATACAATTCTAGCTGCTGTTATTACATGGATAATCAAATATACATTTTCTTTGCTATAAGTTTCTGATAAGATCCCCATCAGGAATATTTCAGGTTTCAAGTCAATATGCAGTTTCTGAGCAGACTTGAAGGGGAGTCTCTGTTAAGACTCCAATCAAGTGGTAGTGAAAGGGGGAATGAAGGACCAATTGTCATACCACCAGCAACTAAATAATAGTGCCATGGCCATATCATCCACTTATTGATCCAGGTGGGTTCATAGATCCAAGAACAGGTAGGTATCAAGCTGTGGACCAGTTCCTTCCATAACTGTACCACTCGTAATTGAAATACAAAAAAAATATTATTCAGAAATGAAGAAAAATATTTCTGTAGAGCAAGAGGTAATTGATGAAAAAATGATTATCATTTATTCAATAAATCAATTCTTTATATAGTTGAGAATGTATATTTCATTGAAGTGGTTCAGTCATTCAAACCAATGTACAATCTAGTGGACCAGATATTTTTATTTTTTATTCTATTTATTTCAAGATTTACAAGTCTACTCAATTCAGACACCATAACTCTGGGCGGCATACAACTTATACAAATCATCATCATCATACAACAAACAGCCAATATATGAATACAAAGGCTAAAATGTAAAGTGACAGCCAAGCACAAAATAAGGCAAACTTCAGAGGGAGGTTTTGCACTCAATCATTCCCTTATGCTTAGGGAAATAACCAAGTCTTAGGCATTTTCTACAGGGACATGGCGGCTCAGTGGCTAACACACCGAGCTTGTCAGTTAGAAAGCTGGCAATTCATCAGTTTGAATCCTTAGTGCCGTGTAATGGAGTGAGCTCCAGTTCCTTGTCCCAGCTTCTGCCAACCTAGCAGTTCGAAAGCACGTAAAAAATACAAGTAGAAAAATAGGAACCACCTTTGGTAGGAAAGTAACAGCATTCCATGTGCCTTCAGCATTTAGTCATGCTGGCCACATGACCACAGAGACATCTTTGGACAGCGGTGGCTCTTTGGCTTTGAAGCGGAGATGAGCACTGCCCCTAGAGCTGGAAACAAGTAGCACACATGTGCGGGGAAACCTAGAGATTTTCTAAAGGCAAGGGGCTTCTGATATATTGGAATGGGGCAGGGGGAGATTGTTCCAGAGAGCAGGGGCAACCATAGAAAGTCCCATAAAATGACAAGACTTAAAAGAAGGAACTTGGATCACGGAGTATACTGCAAAGAAAATGCTGGATGATGTCTGCAAGGAAAAATGGAGAAATGACAATTATGGCTACCCCAGTGTTTTCTTTTCATACTTGTATCTCAAGTATAAATTGTTTTCTTATTAAAACAATTGATAGGCCAGGTGATGTACATATTACGAAATATTTATAATTACTGTAGCAATAGACACTGTAAGAAACAGGAAAACAAATCAATAGAAGGGAATATCTGTAGCTCAGGAATCGAACTGTGGAGTCCTTGAGGCTCTCTGAGCTTGGTTGTTTGTTTGCAGACATTTCATTACCCATTCTAGGTAATGCACTGATGATATTACCTAATCAGGTAATGAAATATTTGCAAGTAAACACCCAAGGTTAGAGAGCACTAAGGACAACCACATTTCAATGCCTAATATTTGTGTCCTGGAACAGTGCAGATGTGTTCAGTTTGAAAAAAAACCTAGAAGAAGAACCTTAAGTCTCCTAAAGAATTACTTATTGGTACAGTACTTGTGTAATGTACCACCTAGCAAAAGTCTTTAGGGTTCCAGAAACAAGGATTAATATAGCAGGCATTACAAAATACTTTTTACACTATCCTGTTTGCAGCAGCTGCTCTGAAAAAACAACAATAGGGAAACCAAATTAATTCTCCCAGGGAAGAATCAGTCAACTGTTTGGAAAGTATATCAAGAACTGGCTATTTATGAGCAACTGATAAATAAAATTTTGAAAAAGTAATTGGAACTGTTAGGCCTGAGATACTTAATTATCCAAAAGCTAATTATTTGCCTTGAAGAAAGCACAAGGAAACATCTGTTTTATTCCTGAGGTTGTTGATTTTTGGGGAGAACTATTCTGATACACGATCCATTGATCTGGCCTGTACCATAATAATAATAATAATAATAATAATAATAATAATAATAATAATAATAATAATAATAATAATAATAATAATAATAATAATAATAATAATAATAATAATAATAATAATAATAATAATAATAATAATAATAATAATAATAATAATAATAATAATAATAATAATAATAATATTTCTAAACCGCGCCCTCTCCCCACAGGGACTCGGGGCGGTGCACAGGCACAGTAAAACAATAAATACATATAAACATTTTATTAAAAATAAATTAAATCCAAACCTGCGCTAAAATTCCCATTAAAACTAAGCAATATTACAAAACCCCAATAAAACCCCAAAGACAGAGAGACTATCCTAGGCCGGCCAGACAGAAGAAATGAGTTTTTAATTTGAGACGGAAGGAGCGGAGGTCCGTGGTCGTCCTAATATCGGGGGGAAGGTCGTTCCAGAGGGCCGGGCCCGCCACAGAGAGAGCCCTTCCCCTGGGCGTCGCCCGCTGACAAAGTCTAGTGGACGGCACCCGGAGAAGTCCCTCTCTGTGGGAGCGAATCGGTCGTGAGGATGTATGAGGCAGGATCCGATCCCGCAGATAGCTAGGTCCCGAGCCATGGAGCGCTTTAAAGATGATAATCAACACCTTGAAGCGCACCCGGAAGACGACAGGCAGCCAGTGCAGCTCGCGCAAGAGCGGTGTTACATGGGTAAACCTAGTGGTTCCCATAATTGCTCGCGCGGCTGCATTCTGGACTAGCTGAAGTCTCCGGGTGCACCTCAAGGGGAGCCCCATGTAGAGAGAGTTGCAATAGTCCAGTCGGGATGTCACGAGCGCATGAGTGACTGTGCGAAGGGCGTCCCGATCCAATAGGGGGCGCAATTGGCGAACCAGGCGAACCTGGTAAAACGCCCTCCTGGCCACGGCTGTCACTTGACCTTCCATGGACAGCCGGGCATCCAGGAGGACACTCAAATTGCGCACCCCATCCACAGGGGCAAGATGTTCGCCCCCTATGGCCAGCGATGGAGTGAGCTGGTTGAATCGGGCAGCCGGAAACCACAGCCACTCGGTCTTGGTCGGGTTGAGCCTGAGTCCGTTACTTCCCATCCAGACCCGCACGGCTTCCAGGCACTGGCACATCACCGCTACGGCATCGTTGGGGTGGTTTGGGGTAGAAATATACAGCTGGGTGTCGTCAGCGTATAGATGGTACTCTACCCCAAAACCACGGATGATCTCACCCAGCGGCTTCATGTATGTGTTAAACAGGAGAGGCGAGAGGACCGACCCCTGAGGCACCCCACATGTGAGGGGTCTCGAGGTCGACCTCTGCTCCCCTGCCAACACAAATTGCGATCGGCCAGAGAGGTAGGAGGAGAACCACCGTAAAACGGTGCCTCCCACTCCCAACCCCCCAGCCGATGCAATAGGATACCATGGTCGATGGTATCGAAAGCCGCCGAGAGGTCTAATAGGACCAGGATGGAGGAACAACCCCCATCTCTGGCCCTCCAGAGATCATCAACCAACGCGACCAATGCCGTCTCAGTGCTATGCCCGGGCCGAAAGCCGGACTGGCGCGGGTCTAGATAATCAACTTCCTCCAGGTGACGGGGAAACTGTTGTGCCACCACACTCTCAACAACCTTCGCCAAGAAGGGAAGGTTGGAGACTGGACAATAGTTGGTTAATAAAGCTGGATCCAAAGAGGGCTTCTTAAGGAGGGGCCTCACCATAGCCTCTTTTAGGGAAGCAGGCAAGGAACCCTCACTTAAGGAAGCATTGACAACCTCTTGGAGCCAGCCTCGTGTCACCTCCCAGGATGCCAGTACAAGCCAGGAGGGACACGGGTCCAATAAACATGTGGTGGCTCGCAGTCGCCCACGTTACCTGTCCATATCCTCGGAAGCAACGGAGTCAAACTCCTCCCAAACAAGATCTGCCTCGTGGCATCACACTGGGCCATCAATGGGGGCTAACTCGTTCTGTATCTGAGCGATTTTCTCCTGCAGAAAAATCACAAATTCCTCTGCTCTACCCTGTAGCGGGGCTTCGCGCACCCTCTGTTGAAGGAGGGAGCGGGTCACCCTAAACAGGGCGGCAGGGCGGTTTTCTGCGGATGCTATGAGAGTGGCACAATGATGACGTTTGGCCACACTCAGCGCCACAATGTAAGTCCGTAAATGGGCTCTTACCTGTGTCCGGTCAGATACAAATCGAGTAGACCTCCATCTTCTCTCTAGGCATCTCTTGTGGCGTTTCATCACCCTTAGCTCCTCGGTAAACCAAGGAGCCAGGGTAGCTCGCCGCCGCAAGAGAGGCCGCAAGGGCGCGACCCGATCCAAGGCTCCCGTGGTCGCAGTATTCCATGCGGCCACGAGGTCCTCCATCGGGGCGCGGGTCAGGGGTACAGGAAGTGGCCCAAGCGCCACCTGGAACCCATCAGGGTCCATCAGGCGCCTGGGGCGGAACCAGATAGATGATTCGGGTTCCGCCTCCCCGCGGTGGGGGGTGGCGGTTGGAAAGTCGAGCCGGAGAAGTGAGTGGTCTGACCATGACAAGGGTGTGATGACTATATCCCCTGTACCCAGATCACTCTTCCATTGGTCAGAGACAAAGATGAGATCCGGTGTGTGTCCACCCTCGTGGGTGGGGCCTTGAATTAATTGGGTCAGGTCCATGGCCGTCATGGAAGCCATGAACTCCCGAGCTACCTCGGATGATTCGCCCACCGATGGCAGATTAAAGTCCCCCATGACTAAAAGTCTGGGGGTCTCAACTGCCATCGTAGCAATCACCTCGAGGAGCTCGGGCAGGGCTGCTGCTACATAGCGGGGAGCCAGGTATACAACCAGCAAGCCCAACTGCCTCCCTAGGCCCCACTTCACGCAGAGGGACTCACAACCGGTGGTCTGTGGCACAATGGTCTCTCTCGGCTCAAGACCTTCCCTAATAACAACCGCTACCCCACCACCCCTACCTAGGGCCCGGGGCTGATGAAAAGTGCGGTAACCTGGTGGGCACATTTCAACGAGGGGGAGTCCTCCCTCGTGGCCCAACCAGGTCTCCGCAATTCCTACCAGGTCCGGCTCCCCCTCTGACACAAGGTCATGGATGAGGGGGGCTTTGTTGACAACGGACCTGGCATTGCAAAACATCAGCCGCAGGCCCTGGCTCTGTACTCCCTGACCACCTAGCCTGCAGGGGTTGTGGCACCCGACCGTTTGCAACCAACGGCCACGTGCCCCCAGCCGGGAGGATGGAACTTGTCCATGCCTATCTGTGCAGTTGCCTTCACTAGAGGTTCAATGTAAATATTGATCAATATCAACATAGAGCAGGGGTGTCAAACTCGATTTCATTGAGGCCCACATCAGAGTTGTGTTTGACCTTGGGGGGTCGGAGTTGGCATGGACATGGTGGGCATGGCCAGCTTGACGTCACTTGTGTCGGGGGCGCCTGCAGTGGCTCTGCCAGCAAAAACAGGCTCCTAAGCTCCGTTTCGGGCTGTGACGGTCTCCTGCAGTGCCTTTGCCAATGAAAATGGATGTTGGGTGGGCCATGTGTACAAAGAACATTGTCAGCAAAGAACATGAATTGGTTCTTTGCTGTTTCCAGGGCGGCCACACGGACCAGATCTAAGCACCCTGTCAGCCAGATCCGGTCCCTGGATCTTGAGTTTTACACCCCTGACATAGAGGATAAGCCAGAACCCTCTTGGCATCCAGGTATCAGTCAACAACATCTTTGGGACGCAGCTCAATAGGGAGGATTGAAAGCATGAAAAATGTTGCCCAAAGGCCCATTTCTGCTGAACTGTCCAGAAGAAGATTGTGTTTGATGATACCAGAGGCTGCTGAAAGGTCAGAAGAATTAATAGAAGTTGACAAAATTATATTTTAGACACTTAAAATCATATCGAATGGATGATGCCTCTGGCTCATTTCATTGCCAATGTTCTCAATATTGCTGAAGAAGAGGAATTAGTAACGATCAGGCCATCCAGCCATCATCCTTCCCTAATGCCACTAATACTACATTCCAGGACAAAAGTGCAATTGGCTCATGAGATTCATGTTTGCTGATGACATTTTAAGGCCACACAACTAAGCAGCCGGAAGTTGCCTAAACATTTACTCACAAACTGCAAAAGTTGTAATCCAGCTCTTACTAGCACTAGCATCTCCTGCTGATGTAGAGTTAATGTTCTCTTCCTTTGCAGGAATTCCTAGAATAGTGTGAAACATTTTGGAAACTGAAAAGTTGGAAAGCTTGTCTTTTCCACATAGATTAAAACTAAATTTAGCCTTACATTTAGGTTTTTCTGCTGACATTGAATTTTTTAGAAAAATAAATCAATCAATCATTAATTAAAGATTTTATGCCCCCTCTCCCCCCTCTCTAACACACACATTCAGTTGGTTGAAGAAACCTAGCCAAAGCAAAATACATTATTAGTATTATTAGTATTATTATTATTTTGCAAATGTGATTTCCTAATTCAGTATTGGAAAAACATTCGCAGCAATTGAAGCAGATACACAACCTGACTTCTTGATGGTGTATCTGTTTTCTTGGTACCAAGATAATCCATTGTTCAATAAAGATTGATCTGAAAAAAAATCTGACTAAATCATTTGTGATTGCGAAAGCTGAAATTAACATCCCTTTTGGAGTACCAAAGAATATGTATTTGGATGTATCAAATAACAAGCATATATTGTTTCTGATTGGTTTTCCTAACCAGTGAATTTAAATCTGTTTGATTTCAGTCAAAGCACTCCCGACCTTAAGTAACATCTAGATAAATTTGCTCTGTGGTTTTGACGGTGTTCCCTGTTATATTCTAGCAATGTTAAATTTAACAGTACTGCAGCAAACTATAGATGAATGAATTCATGTTGAATGTCCCATGTATTTATCAATAATGCCTATAATGAGCAAAAAGATGCAAACTCTGTCACACATTCTGGTGAGAGAGAGGTTCCCTGGGGATGGACACCAGCACGAGTTCAAACGGTTGGAAGACTAAACCTCTGGTCCTGGTGACTGACCCAGATTGCATCCTGCAACCAATTGCACTGAGGTTTTCTTTTTTTTTAAAAAGACTGGAAACCTATCTGAAATGGTATAAAGTCTGCTACTTGAGCAGGGGGTTGAACTAGGAGAACTTCAAGGTCCCTACCAGCTCTGCTCTAATTGATTGATTCTTTCCAATCCAAGGGCACCTTTAAAATTAGAGTTCTACATTTAGGCAAGATAAACAACATGCGGAGTTACAGTATATATATGTGGTACCTTGTTCAATAGTAACTGTGAGAGGGATCTTGGAATCCTAGTGGACAACCATTTAAATATGAGCCAGCAGTGTGCAGCAGCTGCCAAAAAAACCCCAACACAGTTCTAGGCTGCATAAACAGAGGGATAGAATCAAGATCACATGAAATATTAATACCACTTTATACTGCCTTGGTAAGGCCACACTTGGAACACTGCATTCAGTTTTGGTCACCATGATAAGATGTTGAGACTCCAGAATGCAGAAAAGAGCAACAAAGAGCAAAGAGCAACAAAGATGTTTAGGAGACTGGAGGCTAAAACATATGAAGAACGGTTGCAGGAACTGGGTATGTCTAGTTTAAAGAAAAGAAGGACTAGGGGAGACATGATAGCAGCGTTCCAATATCTCAGAGGCTGCCACAAAGAAGAGGGAGTCAAACTATTCTCCAAAGCACCTGAGGGCAGAACAAGAAGCAATGGGTGGAAACTAATCAAGGAGAGAAGCAACTTAGAACTGAGGAGAAATTTCCTGACAGTTAGAACAATTAATCAGTGGAACAGGTTGCCTCCAGAAGTTGTGAATGCCCCAACCCTGGAAGTCTTCAAGAAGATGTTGGATAGCCATTTGTCTGAAATGGTATAGGGTTTCCTGCCTAGGCAGGGGGTTGGACTAGAAGACCTCCAAGGTCCCTTCCAACTCTGCGATTGTATTGTATTGTATTGTATTGTATTGTATTGTATTGTATTGTATTGTATTGTATTGTATTGTATTGTATTGTATTGTATTGTATTGTATTGTATTGTATTGTATCCATTTATCTGACGTGGTGTAGGGTTTCCTGCCTAAGCAGGGGGTTGGACTAGGAGACCTCCAAGGTCCCTTCCTACTCTGTTATTTTATATTCTAAAAGAAATAAGGTTTAATTGGGCCTGATACTCTATGTCTGCCTATCGGCAAGATAACACTCCAAAAAACATAATAGATTAGGCCCAAATCAGATGTGCCAGGAGAAGCTAGCAATACATAGAGTCTTAACATGGATTAGATCTAACCAGGGCTATAGAGATTTTTTTAAAAATACAAGCCATTGGCCTCTCTCTTCACTACATGCCCCAGAGTGGAGCAGTTGGAGCCTCTGAATGCACAGATATGGACAAAACACCCAGCTATAACACAAGGAGAGAACAGAAAAATGCTCACGGAAAATCACCTGTTCTGATTAGACACATATGCATGCATTCAGCACATTGCTTTATTACACAGAAGAGGGATATAGGACATGGGTTTGTTATCTATTTTGGGGGGGGAAACAAAAAAACCCTCTGCACTAAAAATGAGATGATGATGCATTATGTTGCTGTAAGGTCCAGATTTAACAACTTAATTAATTGCATATCGTTATTTATATTTTCCATATGGATCTTTTCTTTCTGTCCCTTTTTTCTTTTAGTTCATTTAACTGTTATGATTTATATGTCTTTTAAGTAACTTTTAATGTTCCACTTTAACGAACGGTGTCTCTTATATAAATGTCAAGCATAGTTTTTGTCTTTTAATATTTTACATTTATGCCACCCAGAGTCCCTCTGAGAGGGAGATAGGTGGTTTCTAAATTTGATAAGTCAACAAACAGTACATTATTTATTATACGACATATAATATTTTTCTTTCACGTTTTATTATTGGAGCTGAAAATAACATATCACCCCAGAGTTAAGGAGAGTCAGGCAGCATATACATTCAATTTAATAATAATAATTTTAGAAATATAAGCTTCATTACACAGTGGGAAATAACAGTCAACCTTCTATAGTCATGATGGTAAAGAGTTTGGAAAGAATCCCAGAAATTAGTATACTCTGCATGTTTTCTCTAACTTCTTTAAAAGCTGCCACAAAGGGGGCTGGGGCAGTGGTGGGATTCAAATAATTTAACAACTGGTTCTCTGCCCTAATGATTTCTTCCAGCAACCAGTTCACCAAACTGCTCAGAAAGTTAACAATTGCTTCTCCTGAAGTGGTGCGAACTGGCTGAATCTCACGACTGGGCTGGGGGCGAAATCTTGATCAGAATGCTAACAAAACTCACCTTGGAGTTTCACACTTGTCTTTAGTCATATACATTTCTGCTCTTTAAAAAATGAACATTACATGAAATGCTTCATTATATGTTATGGCACAATGTAATGTTCCCAATAATTAACCCTGTCACCAGGGGGAAAATGATATAATTTATAAAACTGAGAAAATGAATTGTGAATATTTCAGAGTTCTTGTACGCTAAGTTAAATCATATTTCTATGCTATACTTCATCTGAAAAGCAATTCACAAAGGTAAAAAAAATTAAATTAAATTTAAGCAGGAGAGCCACTAGAGCAGGGGTTCCCAAACTTGGCAACCCCTGCACTAGAGGATATAAAACATTTGGACAGCATTGTAACAACCATTGCAAACAATAAAAAGCAAACCCCCTAACCCCATTCTCCCATGGAGCCAGAATATTTCAGCCTGGTCCATAATCTTCTGCAGTAGTATGGTGGAACCATAATTCTGATTACAGAATTCATCTCTGTCATCTGTAAGAGCCAAAACTGAACTCTGACAGCTACCTTCTGCCCCAAATCAGTGAATAAAATCCCCTTACACCAAAGTCGTTTATTGCCTGCCTGCCTGCCTGCCTGCCTGCCTGCCTGCCTGCCTGCCTGCCTGCCTGCCTGCCTGCCTGCCTGCCTGCCTGCCTGCCTGCCTGCCTGCCTGCCTGCCTGCCTGCCTACCTACCTACCTACCTACCTACCTACCTATCTATCTATCTATCTATCTATCTATCTATCTATCTATCTGACAATATGTCAACAGAAAAAGTAGTCTGTGTATTTTTAAAAACAATTCTGGGCTATGTTGGGAACATCAATGTTACATTTTACAAATTGCAAAGCCATTGCAATCCTGAGAAAGAACTGATAAATAGCAGAGAAAACTTCCTATCAGTGAGGAAGGCTACGGAACATCACAATGTAACATTTTGCATATCACATCCTCAAGAAGCCATGGTTGGATCGAACAGAGTGAACAATTTTGTCTCCAACCTTACCTTAAAAGCTTGAGAAGATAATTGATATCTTGCTCCAAAGGGCCATGAAGTGAATGGAACACATGGAAGTCTTTCAGTGGGAATCAGGCAATGACATACTGTAGTAGCTGCACAGAATTGATCACACTTGTTGAAAATCTATGGTGGGACTGGGGATAGGGGACTGTGTCCATCCTGGGAGTCCTTGTGTCAGCATTCCAAATATCATCCAGAACTAAGAGTTCTGGACTATCATCCAGAGTCCAAGGCAAAGCTATCCTTAAAGTTTCAATTTAATGAGAGACCTGTTGGCACAAACTGTGGAAACCCGAATCTGAAAGCTTCCTGGGTTTCCACCCAGTTGAAAGTTCACGATCTTGTCCCCATACCCACAAGTCCATCACGTGGTCCAATCTTCCACTGCCACCCATTTAGTTCCAGTCACGTGCTGAGGTGCAGAGACAAAAGATGACCTTGGGCTTCTAGAAAGGAATGTTTTATTTTGATAACAACAAATTCTACTCCTTACTATTCCCCCCTCCCAATTCCCCACTAATGAAACAGCATAGTAAAGAAAGAGAGAGTGTGGCAGGCCAAAGATCCTAAAAGGAATATCACTGCAGACCTGGCACCTTGATTTATCCTTCAATTTCAACTACCATACTATACATCTGGGTGAATTCAAACAGTTGGGAGTAAGAGGCATATTATTATGGGAATGCTCCTTCCTGCAGGACCAATTCCACTTGAGAGAGCAAGTGCCTGCTCATTTCACATCTACGTGAAACCTTGGTGAGGTCATTTGTTGCCGCAAGATAAAATATCACTAGTACTCTGATACCAGCCCTATGGAATAGAACAGATCAGGAAATTGACTCCATAAAAAAACAAGGACTGTTTGTTGAGTTAAGTCATAGAAACAGAATCTTGTGTTTTTCTTTCCCCCTGCATATACTGTATCTCAGATAATCAGTGAGGAGGCAGCCTGATTCTCTTTCTAACACTTCCCTACATCACACAGGGTTTAGCCCAGGTTCCTACACTTAGAACCCAAACCATAAAACACACCTTAACAGCTTCTGGAAGACTTCTCCAAGGCCATCATCTCCATGGCTCCCCAAAACTGATGATACCCAATTGTACCTTTTCATCCCAGAATAACCAGGTAATACCTTCAGGTTTCCACCCCAGTGTTTGAAAACTGTGAGGAATTGATGGAGGAAGAACAGGTTTGGTTTAAACCTAACAAAGCCAAGTACTAGTGGGTTTAGGTTCCTCTGATCTTAGAACTGAAGTTTTTCCACTATTGACTTTTTTGGGAGGGGGGATGCTACATTTCCCCCAAGAAAAACCAATGTACAATTTGGGAGTTCTAGATTCTCAGCACTTGCTTGAGCATCAGGTGGCACAGTTGTTGTGGGAAGGGGAGGAGCTTTGCAGAGCTCCAGCTTATGTACCAATTGCACTCATTCCCGTTCATGGTAATTTATGTCTTTGTCATTTTCCAGTTCTACTATAGCAATGCCTCTGAAGACAATCTAGAAGCTGCAATTGGTACAGAATGAGTACCAGAATGAGTCCAGAGCATGGATAGCTATGACCACATTATGATACTTCTGGTAACATCACCATTACAGTACCTCACAAACTCCAATGGCTCCCTATGGGCTTTTGGGTGCAATTCAATGTCCTGGATATCACCCACACAGATGATTTACAAGGCATAACACTGGATATGTGTGAGACTGCCTGTCTTCCTTCTTCTTCTTCTTCTTCTTCTTCTTCTTCTTCTTCTTCTTCTTCTTCTTCTTCTTCTTCTTCTTCTTCTTCTTCTTCTTCTTCCTCTTCCTCTTCCTCCTCCTCCTCCTCCTCCTCCTCCTCCTCCTCCTCCTCCTCCTCCTCTTCTTCTTCTTCTTCTTCTTCTTCTTCTTCTTCTTCTTCTTCTTCTTCTTCTTCTTCTTCTTCTTCTTCTTCTTCTTCTTCTTCATCATCTTCTTCTTCTTTTTCTCCTCCTCCTCCCCCTTTCCTGCCTGACACACTCTATTAGGATAAGTATGTGCCAGAACCTTTCCCTGATATCATCTGATGGGATCCTTCTGTGTTGTATCACATGCCATTTGGAATGATCTCTGGCCTGACTCTAAAGTGTGGTTGGCCCCAACCCTGTTAACCTTTAGGAAAACTCTAAAACCTTGTTTGTTCTCACCTGGTATTGAACAGGATTATAAGCAGCTCATTGTGGGAGGTGAGTATTTGATGAGTTTCAATAGTATGCTATTGGCATGTTGATTTCTGCTTTGTTCTGTGGATATCATTGGTTTGAATTATAATTTGGGTTTTTCTTTAATTTTATTAGCATATGGTTCTTACAGTCATGATCACATATGTTTGGCAGCCGTATAAATTTAAATTAATATCATGCATTGCCTTGTTCAGTTGCAGAAATATTCTTCAGCATTCTATTTCAGGAATGTCAGCACCTAAACATGGGTCAAGGCAACATGCATACATTTAAAAAGTGCAGGTCACCTTGCACATACTCTAAACCTGTAAATGTAGGGTAGCTCTGCTAAAATACACCTGTAAGTAGAGACATGCCTTATTTTAGTTCAAAGGCAGGTGTCCATCAAGTAACATGGTAGACAAAAGCCCATTGGATGTGGCTTCCTGTAATCGTCTAAATCAGGGGTCTCCAACCTTTGCAACTTTAAATCTGAAGGACTTCAGCTCCCAGATTTCTCCAGCCAGCTTTGAATTCTGGAAACTGAAGTCCTTCAGACTTAAAGTTGCAAAGGTTGGAGACCCCTGCTCTAAATATATTCCCTTCTTGATACGAACAAGCTATAGTGCAAAACAGATTTCAAGATCTGTTTCCCTGCTACAGTATGAAACTTCCTATGCTGAATAAATTGCCATTTCCCCAGGAGCAAAACAGAATAGATAGCCAAAATACAGCAATACATTGTGGTTCAACATGAATAGCTATGCACTAGTCTCAGGAGTATTATCCATTCAAACAACCAGTGTCAGTACACAGAAGTTTTGAAGATACTGCTCTGCTCTTTGCCCAAGTTTCAATCCCTTACTAGAATCATCCATTAGTTTTCTTGGAATACTGTACACCAAGCAGTATTTTCACAAGAGCGCATATAAATATACCAGGCAAATATAACAATAGTACTTAGCAAGAGAAGTTCATGTTAAATTTCTTAGGAGATCCACAAGGGATGAGATATTGAGGGCTCAACGGGATGGAATTTTAAAATGCCAGGATAAAGAAGTAATCATTTTGAAACAGATTTCGAAAAAGATTAGAGAAATAAGGAGGAAGTATTCTTTCTTGTCTAAGAAATTATATAAAAAGGGAATATGGTTCAAGTGGTTATTACCAGAGGGAGTGTTGATTTTCTGGGAGGGAGGCAGAGTAAAAATCAAAACACTAAGCGAGGCGGAGGCTTTTATTAAAAAACATTCCCCCCAGCTGGGAGGTGAAGACGGGGGAACGGAGGGAGCGACGGCCCCGCCCGGGGACAGGAAAGAGGAGTCAATTGCAAAAAGACTCAGATCGCAAAAATGAGTTTATCTGAAATACTATTGTAATTGTTGATACAAGATAAAATGGCAAAAAAAAAAAAGATGATTGAATATATAGACTATACAATGTAATCTTTTTATATGTTTATCCTTTACCTTTAAAATTGTAAACTTATGAAGTTTGGGGAAAGCCGCCACAACAGCAGGGAAGCTACCAAAATGTTACCTATACCCTACACCTTTTTCCCTTGTAAAAATTTTGAAAACCAATAAAATACTTTTTCTAAAAAAACCAAAACAATAGTACTTAGGCTTATATACCACTTCACGGTGCTTTAAAGCCCCCTCTAAGCAGTTTTATTGAGTCAGCCTATTGTCCCCAACAATCTGGGCCTTCATTTTACTGACCTTGGAAGGCTGAGTCATCCTTGAGCCAGTGAGAATTTTACTGCCCAACTGCAGTCAGCCACCAGTCAGCAGAAGTAGCCTGCAGTACTGCATTCTTACCACTGCGCCACAATGGCTTAAATATAAATCTAACAGATAACATTTTCTCCAACAGTGGGATTATTGATATTCTACTGCTGTTTCAGAGGGTACAAAGTTCCTCTATAGCGTTCTTTCTTCTATAGTCTGTAACCATGTTCTTTAAATACACTGATACAATACTAGCACATTTTCCACACAAGCTACCAAGTGGCAAACATAAAAGAGGATTAATGTTGGGGTTGGAAAAAGTTGTACAAAACTCAAGCCAGAAACTCCTTGAAGATAATTCTTTACTCAGGTAATGGAAAGCATTGAAAAATGTGGTGTTTTTTTTTTGCCATGCACAGGAATCCAAACAAAGTTTCTCTCTTTGAATTATTAAAAGCAGCTTCGCAAGTTGTGAAGTTTCCCTGCTTGGCTGGAATGCTGTTTCAAACCGTTTCTTCAGATATGCACAGCAGTGACTCTACTTTGCTGGTAGACCCAGAGGATGTCAAAAGTAGATTCCTTGCTGTTGAAAAAGCTGTGGAAAGTCTTTCAAAAGAGATGGCTTCTGTAATGATTTAAAGAAAAATGCTTCATTGACAATAGACTCCTGTGCATTGCAAAAAACCCTTTCCAATACTTTGCATAGCATGGTGTTGCCCCCATTTCTGAAATAAATATAAAAAGACCCAGGGAAGAGATGATCCAAGAGAAATGTAGTGCAATAGTAAAACGGAAGAATTCTGAAAAATGCATAATGTTAGTTCTTAATTAGATGGTGAAATTGCAGCTGAAGCAGAATCGCTATTCCAATGTTCTCGCATTGGGTTTATAGCAATGGAAAGTTGGCATTAAAAAAAACTGGCAATGCACACACACACACACACAATTTCACCTGATCAAAAATGTGAGACATAATAGGTATGCCAGAAAAGTTTCAGAATCCAAAAGATTCTATGGCGGACACTTTTTTCTACTGTACTTATCATCCAATGGCAGCTTCATTGAGCTACATCACTGCTGGTTCTTATTCCTGGTTTCATCTAATGCAGTGGGTCTCAACCTTCCTAATGCCACAACCCTTTAATACAGTTCCTCATGTTGTGGTGACCCCCAAACATAAAATTATTTTATGTTTTCAGTATTTTTTTCCAAAAATATGTGTTTTCCAATGGTCTTAGGCGACCCCTGTGAAAGGGTTGTTTGACCCCCAAAGGGATCCCGACCCACAGGTTGAGAACCACTGATCTAATGGAAGATAAATATGGCAGCTACAAAGAAGAGAGAGGAGGAGGAGGAGAGGAGGGGAAGGGTATGGTAGGGTACAGTAGGGTAAGGGAGGGTAGGGTAGAGTAGGGTAGGGTAGGGTAGGGTAGGGTAGGGTAGGGGAGGGGAGGGGAGGGGAGGGGAGAGGAGAGGAGAGGAGAGAAATTGAGAACTCCAATTTTCTCCACTCTCTCCTTTTCCACTAGATTTTTGTGAGCCATATACTGGTTCAAAGGAAATGGGAGACTGGATGCAGTGTGATGGACTGATATACAGGCAGAAATTTTCCAGGATGTACTTGCACTTCTTTTAGCTTCCTCAGGAAAAAAAGGAGGAAAGTGCAGACAAGGAAGGCAGAGATTTCTGTGCCAATAATAATTTACACCTCAATTGCTCATTTGTGGTTCACAGTTTCTTCTGGAGATGTCTCTGGGTTATCTTGGGAAAGGCAAAATATGCCAGACTGCAATTTCTTTTGGAGATGATCTTGAGTTTTTTCTTCTGTTCTCTAATATGGAGAAATAAATTTACGATACATGATGCCAAATGTACACAGGCCCATTTTACCTTTTTCCACCCAATAATTTTATTAGAGTTTACTACAGTTTACAAATGCAAAGATAAATAACTGGATACAAACTAAGTATAAGAAAGAAAGAAAAGAAAAAGTGGAAAGAAAAATAAAAAATAAAACAGAAAACTCATATAATAATCTCTTCCCACCTCCAGATAAATCTAACAATTTGGATAACTTAATGACTCTAATATTTCAGGGAAAAAACATTTTCTTCCCAGAGCTCATCCTTTATTAATATAAATTATTAATCAAATTACAAAAAACACACCATGCAATCTTAATTGGCAAAGTCTAAGAGCTACCAAAAATATTAATGTATATGTTTTAATCTTAATTCAAAAAAATCAATTTTATAATCCAAATTTATCCTTTTCTTTAAAGCAGAAAAAAATATCTCCCCACATAAACAAATCTTTAAAATCACATCATACAATTCTAATTAAAAAGAAACCTCACTAACAGCTGCCAGAAACTATAACATATATTTATACCCAACAGATTCATTTTGTTTACCCGGATTTAGGCTAGATAGAATATTCCCTCCAGCCCTCCCCACCTACAACTTCTCAAACCTGATGGAAAATGCTGTTTTGTGATCTCTTTGCAGAGAGAATCTGTATGGAGTTAAACGTGGGCAATCCTTGTCTTCTCCTTAATCCAGAAAGGAGATCTGAGGAACCAATCCATTCATCATCTCCTGTTTCGGTTACATTCATTGGCTCTGTAAAACAATAGATTCATTCTCAGCCCACCATGCTACCTCATAAGCCACAAAGGACAATTATATTTTGATTGTATTTTCAGATCATGTTTTTATCTACACCCACATACCCACTAGGTCTCCAAGCCAGGTGGAACTGCAATGTGAAATGGAAGAGAGATGCAGTGAGCTCTCTACCAGCATCTTTCAGCTGTTCCTTGGGTGCTCTGGATATTTTTTGCTGTATAATTTGCCAATAAATTGGATATAAGCATAGAGTGCTCAAATTAGCAGTGGAGAAAGACCCTATGGGAAAATTTTGTTATCAGAAGCGGACCTAATAAGTGGAAATATACATCAAGTAAGTTCTGAGTCTTAGAGTTGACACGAAGTTAAGATCATTGCACCTTGAGATATTATGTATGACTACATTATATCATTTAAGGTATCTCACAATCAGAGAACTTAATGCAATTTAAAAAAATAATTTCAATTTTGACGAGGGAATGATTTAAATTGCTAGAGGCATGCAAGCCAGGTTACCACAAGTCAATACAAAAGAAGTTTTGCAGCCACATAATTTCACTCTAATATAATATTCCTACCTCAAGGAAAGGCAATCTGGATCCAATTTATGTGATTAGTTTCAGATATTTACAGTGTAATGTAGGTTCATCTGGGTAGAATGATACCTTTTGAATACTGGTAAGTTGCAGAGGTATTTTATTAATATTAGAACTCTTGATATCCATCAACTTGTAGCTCAGAGAGGCAGATATATGCTAGGGGTTAGAGAAACAAGTACTTCTGATGACATACAGCACATTGAGGAGGACTTTTTAAAAATATTAAATACTGGTAGTGGGGTAAGATAATCTCCTTAATAATTTCAAGACATTGCAGACAGAGGCTTCCAGTTGTGAGCAATTTCCGTATATCATTGTGCCAGTGGCTATCGATCTCTGGATGGGAAAATGCTGTTTAAGGCAGCAAATGCCCCTTCAGAAATAGTAAGCTGTATTTATGTTGCTTGGTAAGCCACCACAACCAAAGAAGATGAGAAAAATCAGCAAGATTTATGTTAAGCAGCAGTGTTTAATGCATAGGAAAAGTCTATAAAATGTGCGAAAGTCTAACTCAGCAGGGAGTAAAACTCTTATAAAAGGTATGCATAGACTAGTGAGAGAGTCTGGAACAAGGCAGAGGCAGATGAGAATATTAAAGACAGTGAATCTGATTAGATGTTTCAGTAGATGGTCTAGAAATGTGTGTGCCACAGAGTCAATTTCATTGTCTCAAAGTTTTTTCTTTTTGGACATCAAGATGCAACCTTGTTTAACCTTCCTGGTTAAACTCTGTCAAGGCTTTATCTGGGTCCACTCAGATACAGTTAAGGGCAGGAATGGGAGAATAGCCTGCAGTAAGACAAATCCAGATCTGTGGTGCTCTCTGAGCTTGGTTGTTTTTCAGACATTTCCTTACCCAACTAGATTACATCATCAGTGAATTTATATGCTGGGTGGCTTGCACTGTCAGTGTTGGTGGGAATGTTCTTGATTAGGCTGTTGTTTAGTGTTTGTTTGTTTGTTTGTTTGTTTGACCAAGCTCAGAGAGCACTAAGAACTCCACAGTTCAATCCTGATCTGCAAATATTCCTCTCTATTGAAATCCAAATCTGAATGCTTCTTTCAAGGATGACATGTGTCAAACATGGAAGCTGGGTCAGTCAGGGAATCACGCCAGAAGGCTTCCTTAGGCCAGAATGTAAATGACTACAGTCTCAGGCAAGTCTCAAGTAAGACAACCCAAGTCCAAAGAAGAGTCCATGTTCATAATTGATGGAGGGAGATGGAGAATGGCCTTCAAAAGTTGGAATGAATTACTCCCAGAATAGAAGTGTCCTGTTTGCACAGAGTTGTGCATCACGTAGCAGAAAATTTAAGACCTTCCCTTGGAGTGATTTGATTGCTGCAGGCATAGCTATTGCCTTTGTGGCTTGCAAATTTGATAATCTCATTACAAGCTTGACTTGAAAAGGTGATTCCAAGAGGAAGATGGTTGGAAATGAATATGTAAATATTTAAAGCTCTTGACTTGCTCCATAAGTTTGTCAGTGATTTGCCAATTATTGGAAAGGTTAAATGGTTGTTTAAGTGTAAACCTGAATATTTCTTTTAGCATTATTCATTTCTAGGTTTTCCCTAGAACAAAAGAATGCTACTGCATTCTTGATACAGAGGACAACTTGAGATATGAATGAAGTGGTGACATTATCTGTGCAGAGTAAAATTGGGATGACCTAGTGAATGAGGAAATGGCTGGATTTCTCTCCCACCCCTTGCATCGGGGTGGAGTTGGGGCAACTGAATGTTGCTAGATATTCACACTATTAGTCACAGACACCGATGGTAAAAGCAAGTAGAGTTTTACTTGTGGTGGGAAACTAAAGTAAACTACTTCTTCACAAACAGGTGATAGTTAGTCTTGAAGCAAAATACAGTCTATAACTCCAACAGTTGGCTTACAATTGCTCAATCCACTATTCTTTCACATGTGGGAGGAACTGGACTTTAAATATGCCTGAGTTAATAATCTGTAACAGCGTTGCCAATGATAATCACATATAAAGAAACTGGTTAACATAAAAATGACACTGTCATTAAGACTCTCAGTTTTTAATCTTTAAAACCCAAATGTTTAAGCTGAACTTGCATTAAGGTTAGGCACAGTGGTTAGAATGCATTGCAGGCAAACTCTGCCCACAGCCAGGAGTTCGATCCTGACTGGCTCAAAGTTGTTTCAATCTTCCATCCTTCCAAGGTCAATAAAATGAGGATCCAGCTTGCAGGGGGCAATATGCTGACATTTACAAACTGCTTAGAGTCAGCTGTAAATCATATAAAACATTATATAAGTCTAAGTGCCATTACTATTGCTATTACAGCACCAAACACTATCTAAATTACCAAACCAGATAGATAATAGGTGAACTCATTCTTTAAGAAGACATATATGTCCATGAATTTATCCCTACAACTTTTTGTTTGGCAAAGTTGTTTTCTTTTATTCCAGCGTGTTATGATTATGGGATAAGAATAACAGATAAAATAGAATTTGGGATAAATTTCTCAAGAGGTAATTTGGAAGGAAGCTGTTGCAGAGGAAAAAAAATATTAGTGGGAGTTCAAGTTTAATCTCGGTGGTTTGATCTCTTGTTCCATTTTACATAAGACATTTGTAACAGCTTTTGCAAGGATTTTCAAAGGCTTTGAGTTGCTGGACTACATGGCTCAGTTATTGCAATAGGAAAATGGGAAATCTGAAATGTCACAGTGAAATTAATTTATGACACAGGCCACACAGATTAATAAATGCTTAAAAGAGAAATATTTTCAGTGGACAGAATGGTTGCAAAGAGGTAGGAAGAGGAATATCCAAGACCAGAGAATGGTCCATCCTCAGGCTCTGCCACGGACTGAGGCAAAAAGTCATCAACCAATACCCCCTTCTTCATTCTGGAAGGCATATTCAGAAACAGAAAGCCTTTCGTCAGTGGTGGGATTCACCCAGTTCGCACCGGTTCAGGCAAACCAGTAGTTGGGAGAACTCTCTGGCCCCACCCACGTTGCCCCTCCCAGGAGTCTCCACATGGCCTATTTTGGATGCCAGGTAAGTGGCCACGCACTTGGGAGGGTCTGGGAGGGCAAAAATTGGGCCTTCCAGAAGTCTGAAAATGGGCCTGTTTCTGGCTTCTGGAGGGCCTCAGGAGCCCAGGAAGGCCATTTTTGTCCTCCTGGAGGCTTGGAAAAAGCCTCTGGAGCCTGGAGAGGTTGAAAGCACCACCCCTCACCATGGTGCAGGAGGCCAAGTAGGCCACACCTATCTTGGCCACACCTACCCAGCAACAGGGCAGAGAATTGGTTGCTACCCTGTTTTCCCCAAAATAAGACCTCCCCAGATAATAAGCCCAATCGGGTTTTTGAGCAAATGGGCTAAAATGAGCCCTCCCCTGAAAATAAGCCCTCTCTGAAAATATTGCAACACAGCAGCAGCCATGAGGTAGCCACGCTTGCCGCCTCCTGCACCTCAAAAATAATAAGACCTCCCCGAAAATAAGGCTAACCACTTATTTCAGTGGCCAAAAGAAAATAAGACCCTGTCTTATTTTCAGGGAAACATGGTAATATTTTAGAATCCTTCCACTGCCTTGCGTTTCCCAGCAAACATTCTTGGGAACATCCATGACATGCCAGATATCTGCTGCAAGCTCACACAAGCAATGATATAAGGCCGACAATGAGATAGAGGGCCCAACACCATTGAAACAGATGGTGTTTCCCAAAAATACTCTCTTTTTTTGTTTCTGGGTCTTTCTCCAGTTAGGAAAAAAAAAAGAGTTTATGCTTGTTTTCAGTTCTCCTTGGGGCCACATGCTTGCTGCTTAAAAGAGACCTGAAAGAAGCCTAATTTGAAAATAGCTTTCCCACATTACAATAATACAATAATACAATAGCAGAGCTGGAAGGGACCTTGGAGGTCTTCTAGTCCAACTCCCTGCCTAGGCAGGAAACCCTATACCGTTTTAGACAAATGGCTATCCAACATCTTCTTGAAGACCTGCAGTGTTGGGGCATTCACAACTTCTGGAGGCAAGCTGTTCCACAGATTAATTGTTCTGTCAGGAAATTTCTCTTCAAGTTGCTTCTCTCCTTGATTTGTTTCCACCCATTGCTTCTTGTTCTGCACTCAGGTGCCTTGGTGAATAGCTTAACTCCCTCTTCTTTGGGGCAGCCCCTGAGATATTGGAACACTGCTATCATGCCTCCCCTGGTTCTTCTTTTCATTAAACTAGACATACCCAGTTCCTGCAACTGTTCTTCGTATGCTTTACAGGCCACAAGTCCAGGGATTAGTTAAAAGAAGAAGCACGTTCTTTGCATCTTTAGCAAAGTTGTCCTAAGAGAGAAAGAACAATTTAATTCACGACAACACTTGTCTAAGCAAATACACAGAGGAGAACTAATTCAGAATGCATGTTGAGACTATAATAGTCACTGGGGCATCTCAAAGAACATGTTGCAAAAAATGGAACACCCCTGGGAAGTTTGGATGAAAACTGTCAGAAAGTAGGGATCCCCTGGTTAATATTAATGATTTAGAAAACAGTTAGTATATTAAGGCATAGAAAGTAGTAATAAACTGCTCCCAAGAGCAGGAAGTAAACTCCTGGTCCCAACAAAAACCCTTTTTGTAAATTTATTGTGAATTCTGCTCATTCACATCTAGCAAAGTCTTTCAAGGGAGGATTTACAGTCACAGACCTTATCTGTCATAGAGAGTTGCCAGGCCGATATTTGCAAAACTTAGCAAGGAGTCTCAGAGTCATAGACCAATTAATTGAACTAATAGTCTCCTGCAAACTCCACTCCCCTTTCGCTCCTGTTTTATTTCCTCTGGGAGGGGCCATTCATCATCCACTTGTGGCCTTACTCCCAAGTCAACCCCTGTTCTTTAGCTGTTCCCTTCATCTAACAACTCTGTGCATGCACACATTGGGAACAGGTTCCAGCTGTTCATCTGCCTCACTGATATCTGACTCTGACAACAGCTGATAGCTGGCATACGGCCCTGGCCCCCTCTCTGCCTCCAACACACAGCACTCATCAGAGCCTTTCACAGACTCCAGGACTGGCCCATGTTCCTCCCCCAACCTCCTCACTGTCCAAATCTGCTGCCAGCTCCTCTGGCTGCTGGCGGGCCACAACGTGGATGACTATCATTCACCAAATTGTATGTATTTAGACAACCCCTTGGATATTGCAGTAAATGCTTTGGATTAAGCAAACAATCTTCCATTACAAATCTGCATTATAGTCACCAGTACTCCCAAAAGAGGAAAATTATAACTGCTTATTTCATCAGGTTAATTAATTTAAATGCATGCATTCTAAAATCTATCCATTGCTTGGCTGATATAAAAGTAATATTAACTGACTGATAAAAAAAATATCCCCAAAGTAAATTTCAGATTGACCATATATTAATTCTGCTATTCCTTATAAATAAGCCCTGGCGCTTATTTTGGAGGTTAAAAGAGAAAATAAGGCCAGGTCTTATTTTTGGGGAAACATGGTGGTAGTTCATAAAGAGCCAGAGAGCCAGTTTAGGGTAGTGGTTAAAGGATCAGGCCAGAAACCACTGTTTTGTGAGACTGTGAGTTCTAGTCCCTCTTTACTAGGCACAAAGCCAACTGGATGACATTGGGTAATCACTTTCTCTCAGCCCTAGGAAGGAAGCAGTGGCAAACTATTTCCAAAAACCTTGTGAATAAAACCACAGGGATTTTTCCAGGCAGTTTCTGAGACTCAGATACGATTGAACAGAAGAAGAAAAAAATATGTCTTAAGACTGAGGGGAACTAAGATAGGAAGCTGGATGAATCTCTCAAATAGATCAACAATGGTGTATCTACAGTTCAAACATCAGATGGATACAAGATGAATATTTATGAATATTATGAAATCGTGCAGCAGCCCTGATAAGAGAAATAGATGTAGGAAAATTTGAGGAACATATTTAAGGGGAGGAAAGTTATGTAAGAAGAATAGAAATCAGCATCAACACCATCCATAGCAAACAATGATGCCAAAATGATCACTTGAATTACAACATACACATTGAGGTAGCAGGCCTAGGCCTGAAACATTGGTCAAGTACACTTTGGTCAAGAAGTAAAGATTGCAAGCTCTGCTCAATATACTGCTGAAGTTGCAAAAAGGTCCTGCCCCAGACAGCATCCTGTTTGCTGGGTTGCTCCCACGATCGTTTCCCAGCAACTTCCCCATTTATCTCCTTGCTAGCCACAAATAGCCTCTGAATGCATATATCTTGTCGACCTAAGCAAACTGTGTCAACTGGTAGGTCTTCGAGTCCCCCACCTCCATATTTGGGCAGATGTAGGAAAACGGGAATGTCTACGTCACCGAGGGTATAAGGGACAATCCTTGTCAACATGTGGGGGTTCAGACATTTTGTTGGGCTATGGCCCATATCTGAAACTGTGCACAATAAACTTTACTGCTTTGAAGAGCTCGTCTGTGTGTTTTGGCCTTTTTCCTACAACAACATGGTTATTTGCAACTTGCAGCCTTACATATAGAAAAATACATAGAAAAATCAGGTGGAACAACGGCTGATGACCTCTTTCTATCGGTCCACCATAGAAAGTGTCCTCACATATTGTATCACAGTGTGGTATGCTGGTTTAACAGTTGCGGAGAGGAAGGCACTACAGAGAGTGATCAATTCGGCACAAGAAACCATCGGTTGCCCTCTGACACCACTGGATAACATCGCCAGATCTTGCTGCTTTAACAGAGCAAGGAAGATTCTCAAAGATGATTCACACCCTGGTTGGTATCTCTTTGCACTTCTACCATCGGGCAGAAGATATCAAAGTATAGCCAGCCGAACAAACAGGTTTAAAGATAGCTTCTATCCTTGGGCTGTGAGACTTAAATTCAACTGCAATCACTCCATGCACATGCTAGTTTTTTCTTTTCTCTCTTTTTTTGTTTTTGTTATAATTTTGCACCAGTGAAGTTAAAACCAATTTCATTGTAATTTTAGTACAATGACAATAAAGATTATTATTATTACATATAAGTGAAGCCATCACAGGCATCCTCATATCGCCTACTGGCCCTCCCCTTTAGATGCCCATCATCAAATTGCAAATTCTCCTAATGAATAATAAAGACATTGTCATGTAATTCATAACTGCACAACGGACACAATTAACAGCCAAGGATATAGGACAAGAAAAGTAGGTTGCTCCATGTTTCAGTGATTTCAACACAGGAGGCATAGTTATTAATTCTATAAAATATGCATTTCCAAGAATTACAGCCTTCTATGAAAGTTTACCCTTGTGGTGCAAATTATATAGGTCCTATATTATAGGGTCTCTTGCTTGAGGAGAGAATTGGACTAGAAGACATTCAAGATCCCTTCCAATTCTATTTCTGAAAATAGAGCCTATTTCATGCAGCCGGCCTGGTATAGTTTTAAATGTGATTTTAAATTGGGTTTGTAATGAAATTGTTTTAGCACGGGCTCCAAATTTAATTTATTTTTAACCCATTTCTAATATTTATTGTATTTATTGCTATGTTTTTATTATTTCCTGTGCACCGCCCTGAGTCCCCCCAGGGAGATAGGGCGGTATATAAATATAATAAAACTGAAACTGAAAAGGAAACTGAGGGTTTTTTTAGGGGGTTTTTTAATTCGGTTTTTAAGGGGTTCTGGGGTGGGGGAGGGTTTATTCAGTCAGAGTGGGGTCAAGATATAGGGCCGGCTGGCGGAAGTAGGATAAAGGAGGGGTCCTCCAGGGAGGGGGGACCAGGGGTCGTCTCTATTGAGGGCCGTCCCATTCGGTTGGTCGTGGGGAGGGGCAGGGGCGGTGGGAGACAGGATGTCCATCGTGGGTTAGGGGCTCGTGGTCGCTGGTTACGGGCGATCGCTTGCCCCAACCCCCTGTGCTCCACTCGTGAGCTAGGCGGTCAGGGATCACAGAGCCGGGGTCCTAGGCTGATGTTCTGCAATGCCAGGTCCGTGGTGAACAAAGCACCCCTCATAAATGACCTTGTGTCAGAAGGGGACCCGGACCTGGTGGGAATCATGGAAACCTGGTTGGGCCCCGAGGGGGGTTTACCCCTCGTGGAAATGTGCCCACCAGGCTACCGGGCATTTCATCAGCCTAGGGCCCTAGGCAGGGGTGGGGGGGGTGGCGGTTATTGTTAAGGAAAGTCTGGAGCCGAAGGAGACCACCGTGCCTCAGACGACTGGCTGTGAGTCCCTCTTTGTGAAGTGGGGCCTAGGGAGGCAGTTGGGCTTGCTGATTGTATACCTGGCTCCCCGCTATGTAACAGCAGCCCTGCCCGAGCTACTCGAGGTGATTGCCGCGATGGCGGTAGAGACCCCCAGACTGGTAGTCATGGGGGACTTTAACCTGTCGTCGGCGGGCGAAACATCCGAGGCAGCTCGGGAGTTCATGGCTTCCATGACGGCCATGGACCTGACCCAAGTAGTTCAGGGCCCCACTCACAAGGAGGGACACACGCTGGATCTGATTTTTGTCTCTGGACAGTGGAGAAGTGATCTCGGAACAGGGGATTTAGTCATCTCACCCTTGTCATGGACAGATCACTCTCTCCTTCGGATGGACTTTCCAATGGAATTTGGAGAGTTTCTGCAGGACAAAATCACTCAGATTCGGAACGAGCTGCCCTCCACTGAAAGTGATCCAGTCGATTTGTCCGGTGCTGGTCTTGAGATAACACTATGGGAGGAGTTTGATTTTGTTACTACCGAGGATATGGACAGGTTGCGGAGGAACCTTAGAGCCACTACATGTTTATTGGACCTGTGCCCCTCTTGGCTTGTACTGGCATCCTGGGAGGTGACGCGAGGCTGGCTCCAGGGCATTGTGAATTCATCTCTGAGTGAGGGGTACTTGCCTACCGTCTTGAAAGAGGCGGTGGTGAGGCCCCTCCTCAAGAAGCCATCCCTGGACCCGGCTCTATTAGAGAACTATCGTCCCGTCTCCAACCTTCACTTTTTAGTGAAGGTTGTTGAGAGTGTGGTGGCCCAACAGTTCCCTCGACACCTGGAGGAAGTTGATTATCTAGACCCGTGCCAGTCCGGCTTCCGACCCGGACACAGCACTGAGACGGCATTGGTCGCGTTGGTTGATGATCTCTGGAGGGCGCGGGATAGAGGGTGTTCCTCTATCCTAGTCCTATTAGACCTCTCAGCGGCTTTTGATACCATCGACCGTGGTATCTTATTGCACCGATTGGGGCTGAGAGGGGTTGGGGCTGAGAGGCACCGTTTTACGGTGGTTCTTGTCCTACCTCTCTGGTCGGTCGCAATGGGTGTTGGCAGGAGGGCAGAGGTCATCCCCGAGGCCCCTCACATATGGGGTTCCTCAGGGGTCAGTCCTCTCTCCCCTTCTGTTCAACACCTATATGAAGCCGCTGGGCGAGATCATCCGTGGCTTTGGGGTGGAATACCATCTGTACGCTGACGACACTCAGTTGTACATATCCACCCCAAACCACCCTGACGATGCCGTCGAGGTGCTGTCCCGGTGTTTGGAGGCCGTACGGATCTGGATGGGTAGTAAGAAACTCAAGCTCAACCCGTCCAAGACTGAGTGGCTGTGGTTTCCGGCTCCCCGGTTCAGCCAGATAAGTCCAACACTGGCCATTGGGGGCGAACAACTAGCCCCCGTGGAGAGGGCGCGCAACTTGGGCATCCTCCTGGATTCCCGGCTGTCCATGGAGGACCATGTGGCGGCCGTGGCCAGGAGGGCGTTCTATCAGGTTCGCCTGATACGCCAGTTGCGCCCCTTACTGGACCGGGGGGACCTTCGCACAGTCACTCAAGCGCTTGTGATTTCTCGGCTGGATTACTGTAATGCTCTCTACATGGGGCTCCCCTTGAGGTGCACTCGAAGGCTACAGCTAGTCCAAAACGCAGCCGCGCGGGTGATTATGGGTGCCCAAGGCATGCCCACATAACACCTCTCCTGCGCGAGCTGCACTGGCTGCCTGTGGCCTTTCGAGTGCGCTTCAAGGTGTTGACGACCATCTTCAAATCGCTCCATGGCTCGGGGCCTAGCTATATACGAGACCGCCTTCTGCCCCATACATCCCTTCGTCCGATCCGCTCCCACAGAGAGGGCCTTCTCAGGGTGCCGTCGGCCGGGCAATGCCGGTTGGCGACACCCAGGGGAAGGGCCTTCTCTGTGGCGGGCCCAGCCCTCTGGAACGACCTACCCCCCGACCTTCGTACCATCTCGGACCTCCGCCTCTTCCGCCAACGCTTGAAGACGCACTTATTTTAACAAGCCGGCCTAGCGTAGCCCCCCGTTTCTGACTATATTTATAAATTTTAAATTTTTAGGGTTTTAAAGGGTTTTAGCACAGCTTTTAGGTTAATTTAATATGCTTTTAAGAGTTTGTATTGTTTTTGTAATGGTTTTTAATGATGCCTTTGCACCGCCCTGGGTCCTAACACAGGAGAAGGGCGGGGTATAAATTTGATAAAATAAATAAAATAAATAAATTATATTTGAGGGACTGCCACAAAGATGAGGGGGTCAACCTATTCTCCAAAGCACTGAAGGCAGGACAAGAAGCAAATAGATGGAAACTAGCCGGGCTGAGATCGGGCCGAGACCGAGGCCTAAGCCGACCAGGGCCGAGGTTCGAGGCCCGAAGGACACCACCCAGCTTCCGAGATGGTGATCACAGCATCTGGAGGAGCTGGTAGGGGGCAATTTGGAGATTGCGGGCCGGAGTTGGAGAGGTCTGAGGATATAGGAGGACATAGGAGGCCCGGGAGTCCGAGGGAGAGCTGGGCCTCAGCCAGAAAAACATCAAATGGCAGAGCCCCGAGGCTATAAAGTGGGGGCCGAAGGCCAAGAGCCATGGAAGATCACAGCATAAATCTGCCCCACCCAGGACCCAATATCAACATCTATTTATTATTTATTATCTACGACCTACAGCACCCTACTTGGACTATTCCTACCATATAAGACTATACAGACTCTGGGAGACGGACTTTGAGCTTACTGGAATACAGTAATGTTTTAATTTATTGTACCATCTATTTTACTATCTATGTAGCCAATTGATGCCCTGCAACCAACTGCGACCCATTGTATATTTTTGCATGTACTCAAGGGCAGACCTGATCCTACTGCGGGAGTCCCCCCTCTCGCAGGTTTGGCCCTCCACTTTAACGAGGGCCCACCTTAATGAGGGATTAATTAATCCGGAGAGGTGGGTGAAACGTAGTCTCAGTGGGTTTTTAACAAAAAAATTAATTCAAATTTTAGGGGGTTCCAGTGAAGAGGGAGGGATCAGACAGGTGGAGGATGGGAACAGTGCCAAGCCAGCTAATTGGAGAGAAGCAATTTAGAACTAAGGAGAAACGTTCTGACAAATTTGATAACAATTAACAGTGGAACAACTTGCCATCAGAAGTTGTGAATGCTCCATCATTGGAAGTTTTTAAGAAGAGATTGGATAGCCATTTGTCTGAAATGGTATAGGGCAGGGGTGTCCAAACTTGGGAACTTTAAGACTTGTGGACTTCAACTCCCAGAATTCCTCAGCCAGCCATGCTGGCTGGGGAATTCTGGGAGTTGAAGTCCACAAGTCTTAACATTCCCAAGTTTGGACACCCCTGGTATAGGGTCTTCTGCTGGGGTGGAGGGTTGGACTGGAGGACTTCCGCCATCCCCTCCAACTCTATTATTCTGTTCTGTTATTCTTTCTATGATCACATGTATTCACCCCATCAAACCCAAAGAAGGTCTGGAATAATATAGGATTTCCTGCCACAGGCAAGGGGTTGGACTAGAATTCCTCCAAGGTCCCTTCCAACTCTGTTATTCTGTTACCATCTTCTGCTCGGCTTTTTGCACAAAGGCTGTCAAATATAGGATGCTATTTGCTATTGCTCTTTTTTGGCTGGTTCTGGTCTTGTTTTATTATTTTTGTGGTGATGATTATGAGTTGCCCCCAGTGGTATGATTTGGGCAGCAAGTAAACATTATAAAATAAGTGGAGAGCAGTCTTTTTGTAATTCTCAATTTATTTTTCCTCTCAGAAGGTTCCTTGAGCCATTTCTGAAATTCTCTCGACTGCTTTTACAAAATTTCTGCTTCATGCCAGTTTGCTCTAGTGAAACTTGCTCTGTTCAGGCTGCACTTTTTATTATTCCCTTCAGCTGTTTCTGCTAACTGCCACAGTTCAAACAGGCTCTTAGGCATGAGAAATACTACAGTATGAGCTTTTAATATGCCGAGCCGAATGACCAATGCTGTTTCGGGAAAATAATCACACAGAATAATTTGCAGAAACAAGGCCTGGGAGGAACAGGATAGACGGACTTTTGTTTTGAGGGTTATCAAATTAAGAAAAGATTTGTCTCTTCTCCCACATATTTATACCTTGGTAACTGATGGACCCATATTATTAAGCATTCTGAAATTAATGTTATGGCTGTAACCCATAGCAAGAGTCATATTTAATCTTTAATTATTCTAGGGCCAGCCTTCTCAAGAATCATTTCAGGGTGAAAAACTGGCAGAACTGGAATGTTTTTTTTTAAAAAGCATTCAACATTAAATTTAACTACGTAAAGGACCAACTAATTACTTACTTCCCCAATTTGAATTAATCTGATTTTCTAGGCGGGCTTATGTAGAATGGGTCTGTCTCATTGGAGTTCATTGCAAAAGCCTGAACATTTTCCTATATGATTTTGTGATTTGGGATAAAGGAAACATCTAGCTAAATCTTTACAAAATCTGAATTAAAGTCCCCTTGAATGGTACACAATCTTGTATCTATGGTTTCCATTCATTTTACGCTTCCCCTGGGTTTCAGTGAGTTCAGTTATGATGAAGCTTCTGACAGTCTAGACTGCGATTTATAGCAAGCTTCATCTGATTGAATCTTTTGTTGGGAGTCTCACTTTTGAGTGATAGAATAATTCTTATCATCATTAAGCCCTATCGCTTACTACGCCTCCCTTTGCAGTTTGCATTGAGAAGCTCTGTGTCACCGCACAGTATTAATCTTTCTAATGACTCACACAGTGCTACCCTATACAACAGTCAACAGTCAAATTCTTCACTCAAAGGTCTCCTTGCATTTGCCAAGTACAAGATGTCATAGTAATTCTTGGCAGCCTATTACCATGAGAAGCATGTCTTTTCAAAACATGTCTTTTTATTACTATTACAAGTTAAAAACTGAAAGAGAGAGAAAGAGAGAGAAAGAGAGAGAGAGAGAGAGAGAGAGAGAGAGAGAGAGAGAGAGAGAGAGAGAGAGAGAGAGAGAGAGAGACTGAAATTATCTTGGCAAAAACACATGACTTTCCCTCCCATTCTAATGATATATCGTGAGAATAGTTCATTAAATTTCTTTAGCAATTTCTTTATGCCACCATAGATCCTACTGCAAGACAGGCAAGCTTTAATGGCCTTGAAGAACAGAATTGTAATTACCTTCCATCAACCACCAGTCTCCGGAATCACAGCAACTTACTCCAAGGCTGATTGAACTAGTTGTGTCAGTTACACTGATTACTGTGTTTCATGGCTACTGGACTTTACAAGTGGTTGTGAAATGTGGTTAATCTTCTTAGTTCATACTTACTCTGCTCCTATCCAGGTACTAGTCAGGTATGACACCGCTTAGCATCTGAGCCCAGATTATGGTACATATCTTTAAAAAATCCTGGAGCACAGGGGAAACTATCAGAGGATTGGAAAAAAGCTAATGTGGTTCCCAGCTTCAAAAAAGGAAAAACAAACAAACCAAACCAGGGAAACTACAGACCAATCAGCCTAACATCAGTATCTGGTAAAATACTAGAAAAAAATAATCAAAAAACAAATCTGCGAACATCTAGAAACAAAGTTATAACTAGTAGCCGGCACAGGTTTGTTAAAAGTAGATCATGCCAAACCAAGTTGTGGGTGTTCCATCACTGGTGGCTTTTAAGAAGACACTGGACAACCACCTATTCTGAAATGGTATAGGGTCTCCTGCTTGAGCTTGGACTAGAAGACCTCCATGGTCCCTCCCAGCTCTATTCTGATAGATTGATTGAAGTCAGGAGCTCAAGGTTCGAGTCGAGGTGAACTCCTAGTGAGTTCATGCAGTCATCTTAATATTATACTGACTCAAGTTCCTTCCCAACCTCCTCATTGTCCGAGTCCAGTGGGCCACAACGGGCAATTCTGACACAGTGCAAGAAAGCAGTACTGATCTTCGCTACTCAAATTTGCCAATTTTGCCAATTAGCTACTGTCAAGCTAATTCCCCCTGTTGGGAGCCACTTCAGTCATTTCAAGCACAGGGAGCTGAAATCACTGATGTAACAAATAAATAGAAAACAGTTCCATACAGTTCCGTAGCAGCAGCTCAGAAATCACCAGAGTTGATGGAGCTTATTTGCAACTAACAGGAGATCTTCTGTAGTTGTTTTAAGATGGCATGAATTGTAAGCATCTTTCCATAAACAACCCAATAGCCTGCAAAACATTGATAATAGGAACCAAGGGCTGTACCCAGATTTTTTTCATACTGATTAAATTCATTTTTATTAAATTAATCATAACATCAGCTTCATGTTTTCAGTGGAGCTGCTTTCAAGTGTGACTAAGCCTTGCTTCAACTCAATAATAATCAGGCGAAAAGGAAAAGAAAGGAAAGGGAAAGGGAAAAGAGGAAAAGGAAACTACCCATGACCATCCAAAGCACTGATGTAATAAGAAAGGGTTATAACAGTGATGGCTAACCTTTTTGTCAGCGCTTGCCAAAATCCATAATGCAATGCATGCATGGTCCCCCTCACACATGCCCCACCCCCTGCACATGCACGTGACCCACGCAAATGCCCCGTGTTCATGGGCGTGCATCATCTGCATGCGCGTGCATCTCATGCATGCACTTCCCTACGTATGCGCAGCAGAGACCTGAAAAACAGCTGGTTGGTGGGAGGTGCACATGCATGCATAGTAGAGCTGAGCTGGGGTGACAGCTCGCATGCCCGCAGAGAGGGCTCTTCATGCCACCTGTGGCATGTGTGCCATAGGTTCGCTATCACAGGGTTATAAGATAAGATGATGAGAAGAGACATTATATAATCTTTAACTACAGACAGACACTAAAACATTCAGAAAGTGACAAACAAGCAGGTGGAAATTAATGTTCCCTCTGTCCATCTTTTTTTGTTTTAGACATAACTTAATTTTTTCTCATATAATCCAATTGATTCTCGACTTCGAGTTATGAGTTATGACACAACATTTGGAAAAGCAAATTTCCATATTGCATGTCAGAGTGTAACCTCGTTTGGCCAAATGTGGCTATAATTTCTTTCCAAACTCTAAACAATTAACCTTTCATTGTATTCTCCACACATTAAGGCATACTGAAGAAGTCTGCTACTATGAAGAAACCTTCATAGCTTTTAGACTTTCACATATTTTTAAGAGGAATTCAGTTGTTTCAAATGTGACTCCCAACAAGAAACCTTAAGGCTATCTCAAATGCCTAATTTCTGTTGTATCACTGGATTTTCAGCTGCTGAAAGCTCATTTTCTACTTTCCACTTCTGTTTTTCTTTCTCATTGGATTATCTGCGGTGCAGCACCCTAGTACTAATCATGACAATGACAATAAAACCTGAAGATCTATTATTGGCATCTCACATATCTAATGTGATCCATAATTCTTTTCAGCATTGCGAAGTTTGAAATAATACTCTGGGTTCTTTAACTTTAACTTTATTTAAATTTATATACTGCCCTATCTCCCTTGCGGGACTCAGGTTCAATGATGAACTATGACCATCATTAGAAGTAGGTAAGAAAAGCAATAATTCTTCATTGTTTTTGTTTGCTGTTGTTTTTTCATTGTACAATCTGAGATGCGTACAAGTTATCACACAGCCCTGAATTGACAGTCTAGCAGCTGCAATATGAACTGACAAGCCGCTGTACTGATTGCAGCCACCAGAGAATGGTATGTCAAATTTCACTGACATTTAAGTATGCAGATTTAAATGTTTACAATCAAGAAATGTTTGAATATGTAACATCTTCATTGACTCCCTGGATATTCTTTGTTTTTCCAGATAAATTTTTCAACTCTCCATGGAATAATTTAGGCCACAGAAAACTAACAAAGGGCATCAGGCTGTGTTCTCGTTTTGCATTACTATTGTCTTATGAAAAGATATTGATTCTGCTCCCTGTTTTCCCCCATGGAATATTCAAGACAAGTTACCACGGTCTTGGTTCCACACGTCTCAGGTTTCCAGATCAACTGAGATGTAAGAAAGCCGACATAAGTCAGAGGTGATACATTTGTTCTGCCTTAGGTAAGGAAACTTCATACGTTGTTTTGATTCCATGTCTAGTTTTGGTCATGGATATAACAGTAAGAGTTTGTTTATAAATCATGGTGTAAAAAGAGAAATTGACAATTTGATGATAGGAGGAGTGAGAGAGAACAAGAAGAGTTGAAGCCACAAAGCACCCAGATGACATCATTCATGAAAACACATGAAGAAGGGTTGCAGGATTTGGGTTTCGCTAGTCTAGAGAAGAGGAGGACCAGAGGAGACATGATAGCAGTATTTCAAAGGCTGCCACAAAAAGGAGGAGGTCAATTTATTTTCCAAAGCACCAGAGGGCACGATAAGAAATAATGGATGGAAGCTAATTAAAGAGAGAAGCAACCTGGAATTAAGGAGAAACTTCCCAACAGTGAGGACAATTAACCAGTGGGACAGTTTACCTTCAGAAGTTGTGGGTGGCTAATTCAAATTGAAATAAGTTAATGGCTTGTTTGTGTGTGTGTGTTAACCAAGGATAAATTATACATTTAAAAATATTATACAGTTTATGACATGAACAGAAGTTACAATTGTGCATGCAATTTCCAAAACAGGGTAATTTTTCCCGGGCATTTCTAAATGTTAGGGTTTTTCGGCTGTCATTTGGTTGAAATGAAAATGATAGTTCTGCAATGTCTGCATATTTTTTTTCATCGTTTCATAGGTCAGTCCCAAAATAACAGTAGTACTGAAATGTCACATAACTAGTGTGACACTAATACATATGATTGTATTAACAATCCTAAAAGTACTTTGAATTCCAAGAACTATACTCTGCAATTGCCTAGATGCCAACTAAGGTTAGAGAAAGCAGTCGACCTATAAATAAAAGTAGATTCCACCAATATCCCTTCAGAAACCCACAGTTCCTGCCATGATTTCCAGAGTTGATCAATATGAAGAAACTGAGTGATGAAGACAAGGAGGCATTGGTTTGCTCCTTCATTTTAGATGTGATCTGAGTCAGCTGACCATGCCTACATTGCCATCTCACTTGAGTGGTAAGCTATGGTCAAGAACAGTCTGACAATCCCTAATCTAAAACAACTCAGCAGGTCAGTGGTGGGTTGCGGTCTGTATGTGCATGCGCCTGACATGCGCTGTGCATGTGCCTGATGTGCGCTGTGCATGTGCCTGACGCGCTGTGCATGTGCCTGACGTGCGTTGTGCATGTGCCTGACATGTGCTGTGCATGTGCCTGATGTGCGCTGTGCATGTGCCTGATGTGTGCTGCACATGCATGCACTATCCACTGCCCCTGCAACACCTGCAGGCTCCACACACTGTGTACGTGTGCGCAGTGTGCCTTTTGGCATAAATACAGCTATAGAGCATGGGCGGGCAGGTGGGCCAAATGAGCCATTGTATCAGTACACCAGTGGTGGGTTTCAAATTTTTTTAGAACCTACTCTGTAGGTGTGTCCTATTTTGTGGGCGTGGCTTGGCAATCGTGTGACAGGGTGGGAGTGGCCATCTTTTAAAAAGTGGTGAAACTCATTTAACAACGCTCTTGCTTAGCAACCATCACATAATCCAACAGGGCTGAAACATTCCTTAAATTATGGGAAACAAGATAGTATTGAGAAGAGATTTAGGTAGGCCTCTGATTCACTGGGGTATAAGAGGGAAGAGGGAAGTGAGAAGAGAGGTAAAGCATAATCAAACTGAAAAAATTTGTTCTTATATTCTATCTTAATAAAGTATAATTCTAATATTCTATGAAGATGAAGTCAGCTTTCTAATCTGATCTACTTTGTATGTGAGAGGGCGTGTATTCCCCCCCACCCCGCAAGGGAAGCTTAACTGTTTCCCCAAAATATTCCCCTTTTTCTTCCAAGATAAAGATTCTATTAAGTTAAAAAAATAAAGAGGAAAAGAGGCATTAATATTGCAGGGGAAGGAACTAGGCCAGGGGTCTGCAAAGTTGGCTCTTTTAAGACTGATGGACTTCAACTTCCAGAATTCCCCAGCCAGCTTTGCTGGCTGGGGAATTCTGGGAGTTGAAGTCCACCAGTCTTAAAAGAGCCAACTTTGCAGACCCCTGAACTAGGCAAAAGGAAGGAGTGTCCATTAGTTGCGAGTAGCTGTCTAACGATACCACATATAATAAGGGAGGACAAATCAGGTCATTTTGGTTTCTACAGCACTCTCATTTTTCTATTCATAAATTCATTGTTTTGCAGAGTCCTCCAAACATACCCCATTTTGTTTGCAATGTGGCTAAATGTGGGGATCTTTTTTCAAGCCATTTTAATGCAATTCATTTTTGTATGTTATTTACACAAACATACACAGGTTACTCTCGTAATATTCCTACACATATTGCTTCACTGAATTGCAAACATGTGTACCTTCAAAGTAAGACTGGATTAATACTATTTTGTATGCTGTGTTAGTTTTAGCTTTAGTCCCCCCCCCACACTTAAAAAAAAAACAAAAAACCTCAGCATGTTGTATGAATCCAGGCTGATTAGTTCATTTGTGACTCAGTGTATTTCTCAAACAAAGAAAATGGGATAAGCCAAACATGTTATATGAAACCAACCGAAGAATGCTCATAATTATGCATTTGTGAATATGAAACCTCTTCCACCAGAAAGAAGAGTTTAAAAAAACCTCCTGAACAAAAAAAAATTCATTTACATTTTTATATATTTGGAGAACGATTGGGCTCCCCATGAGGAAAAAAAAATACACCCTATCAAAACAGGTGGTGTGTTTTTGAGAAAGATACATTTGGGTCCATTGCTGTGCCATGACTACTAATCCTTTTGGAAACAAGATTGAAAGTAAATCCCTCTTCCCTCCAATCCGCTGCCTTTTATAGTTATAATGCATTTATTGCATTTATATCCTGTCTTTGCTCAGAGAGCTCAAGAGGACTTATTTGGGGATCTCCCTTATTTTTATTGTCACAATCCGTGGAAGGTAGTTGAGCTGGAGGGAAAAAAGACAGACCCATCTTACTGAACCTACTGAAATGGAGATTTAAACCTTGACTTACCTGCTTAAAAGCCAGAATAGTACTTACACTATCCTACATTTACCCGGATTCTTGGGGTACGAGATGCAGCTGTTCTTTTTCCAGACTCTTTAAAAAAAAAATTCTTACTGCCCTCTATCTGTTCTTTCTGTATTTCTTGAATTAATGCCTGTCTTTTAAAGCAGGGGACTCCAACCTTTGCAACTTTAAGTCTGAAGGACTTCAGTTCCCAGAATTCTCCAGCCAGCTTTGCTGGCTGGAGAATTCTGGGAGCTGAAGTCCTTCAGACTTAAAGTTGCAAAGGTTGGAGACCCCTGTTTTAAAGAGCCTTTTGTTCTTCTCCCTCCATTTTCCCTTTCGGTTCCTGGGCCAGTTCTAGCTTTTCTTAAAGGAAGTGATATGGGTGGGTGGGGTGGATTATCTATTTTCTGCTTTACTATGACAAGACCAGACTATTTACTCAGAACAATAGGTGGGAAATGGATTCTAGTTTTGGACTAGACTGGAGAGACCCAGATTGGCAATAAAAAATCACAGAAATCAAAACACCAAATACAAGCTGAGTGGATACAACCTCGTAGACGACCCTCACTCAGTCAAAGACCTAGGGGTATTAATCTCAAATGATCTAAACCCCAGAGCTCACTGTAATAGCATTGCCAAAAAGGCATTAAGAGTTGTTAACCTAATTTGGCAAAGCTTCTTCTCCATTAACATTGTACTGCAAATGAGAACATACAAAACTTTTGCTAGACCAATTCTCGAATATAGCTCGTCTGCCTGGAATCCACACTGTATAACGGACAATAATACAATCGAGCGAGTCCAGAGGTATTTCACAAGAAGAATACTATACTCCTCTGCTCACAATAGAATACCTTATACCACCAGGCTTGAAATCTGGGGCTTGGAGAACCTAGAACTACGCCGATTAAGGTCTGACCTCAGTGTAATACACTAAATTGTCTGCTACAATGTCCTACCTGTCAATGACTACTTCAGCTTCAACCGCAATAATACATGGGCAAACAATAGATACAAACTCAAGGCAAACTGCTCCAAACTTGATTGCAGAAAATATGACTTCAGCAACAGAATGGTCAATGCCTGGAATGCACTACCTGACTCTGTTGGTGCATCCTCACAGCCCCATAACTTTAATCTTAAACTGTCTAGCGTGGATCTTACCCCTTTCCTAAGAGGTCTGTAAGGGGGCATGCGTAAGCACACCAACGTGTCTACCATCCCTGTCTTATTGTCCCCATTGATTCCTACCCATTTCCTGTATTCATGTCCATGTTTATACTTATACCATTATCTCATAGAACTAAATAAATAAATAAATAAATAATTTCAAGCTCACCCCTAGCTAATGGAAACTGCCTGGGTGACAAGCATCAGTCACATGCTTTCAATCCAACTGTGTCAGATTATTGTTGTGAGGACAATTGAAATACCATATATGATATTTCATAAGATATATGTGTAGGTGTGTACACATACACATATGTGCATGTACATACATGCACATATATGTATGTGCATGTGTACGTACATGCAGATACACCCTAAAATCTTGGAGATTGCTCATTTTTCACTCTAAAAGTTTGTAATTTTTAAATTATGTGATTAGGTTTTAAGGTTAAGTTTTTAATTTTTATAAATTTGTACAGGGGATTATTTAATTCGATTTTAGTTTATATGTATTGTTGATTGTCATAGTGTTAATTTTTACCTGTACACCGCCCCGAGTCTCTTCGGGGAGAGGGGACGGTCTAGAAATCCAAATAATAATAATAATAATAATAATAATAATAATAATAATAATAATAATAATAATAATAATAATAATAATAATAATAATAATAATAATAATAATAATAATAATGCATGTATGTTTTATTGGAACCAGTCTATAGGATGTCATGATGGCAAATGCACCAATATTATAAAAGAAAAGAAATGGGGGAGGGGTCAGAATACAAGAAATTGAGGCTTCTTTTTCTACTTTTTAAAAAAGTCAGGCCTATTTAGCTTCATATTTTATACAACTGAACCTTATCGTTTGTTTTGACTTTCCCGCAGAGATACAATTGTTAGTAACTGGCTGGTGTCTTGTTTTTAACCATCTAGATCAATTTCACATCAAATTTTGTTTATGTGCCAATAGGCCAAAAAGGGTTATTCAATGAGTATCTGTTCACCTGGGAATTTTATCTTGGAGTTTTGCTCAAGGCTGTAATAATAATTGCTTGTAGCACTGAAAGATAACCAATTATTCACAGATGTGAATCGTTTTAAAAGTACCCTGTCCAACATATTTGAAAGTCATAAAGAGATGGGGTGAAAAAAATAAAATAGCTTGCCCTTTAGGAGTATGGGAGAAAAAACACGGAGAAGTAAGAAATTCTACTTATTTGTCAATGGTAACAAACTTTTCAGCTCAGTAAATGTCATAGCAACTGTCAAGCTGATGCTGATTTGAACAAATCAAACAGACCGAATTTGCTTTTTACTTCCTTCTCTAACCTTATAATGCCTATCCATTCTTTGTAGTTCTGACTTAAATGATCATGATATACATTTTTTTCCTACCACAATAGGCAAAAAAGCATACTAATTTTACTTTTAAAGTTGGTGTCTTAAAAGTCACCTCTTTCAAAATATATGACTGGCAACTCCAAATTATTTCTATATTTACAAAGAAAGATCATGTAGCTTTTGCAAAGATAAAATACCAGATATCTTTCTTTTTATGCAAAAACTACAAAATATATTTCTTTGCAAAAAACAGGAGAAATTCAGTATCTAAATTATTCAACTTTTACCTCTTTGTATATATAAATACACATAAAGCAGTAAGAGTGTGTGCTGTTGATATGCTGTTAAATATACTGCGACATTATCAGTCAGTGATTTTAAAATCTTTATCTTTTCAATAAGTTGAAGATAAGCTGAATCACTACTATAGAACCAAAACAGTGCTTTCATTCAGTAAATGTTTGATCTAACAAAAGTGTGCTTCCACACAACTTTCAAATTTCCTTCAACACGATGATAGTTCCTCAGGGATTTCTTATATAAATTCTACTTATATTTCCAGTACAGTTTTGCAGAATTGCATTGCTGTATACCAACACAGACACTGAAAAGCAAATAAGTTGCCACTTTTAGCGGACTCCAAATCGCATAAGTGAAATGGTTGTCCATCCCAATCCTCAGAAGAACTGTCCATGCAATGGTACAAAAAATGTGCTCCTTTTTCTTTGATGAAGTTGCTCCAAAATGACCCAGAGCATGCCTACCATGGCAGATATTACTGGGAGGAGAGAAGTCCTCAGAATGCAATGACGCTGCAAATAAACTGACCCTGTGCCATGAAGGGCTTATAAATTATAACTAGCAGCTTCAATACACCCAGAAGCCTATTGATAACCAATGTGGCTCACAAAGCAGAAGTATTACATTGGTGAACCCAGATGCATCTATAACTCTGCATGTAAATAGACTAGCTATAGCTTCCAAGTAATCCTCAAGAATAGCCCCATTCAGAATACAATCCCAAGAAGTGGCCAGGTCACAAATGACTACGAGTAACTTTCCTGGTTAGGAATGGATGCATTTGGTGCACAAAATGAATTTCGACCTCAGCTGGAACCTGCTCTTCCAACAGGAACTGTGAGTCAGGATGAATCCCAAAAATTTTTATTTTATTTTTATTTTATTAAATTTATACCCCGCCCTTCTCCTTGTTAGGACCCAGGGCGGCGCACAGGCATTATATAAAACCATAAATACAATATACATCAATTAAAAATATATTAAATTAATTCACCCGTGCTAAAACCCGTTATTAAAACCGTAACCAAATTATAATTTATATTTAAAAGTCAGACGCGGGGGGCTATCCTAGGCCGGCTTGTTGGAATAAGTACGTCTTAAGACGTTGGCGGAAGAGGCGGAGGTCCGAGGTAGTGCGAAGGTCGGGGGTAGGTCGTTCTAGAGGGCCGGACCCACCACAGAGAAGGCTCTTCCCCTGGGTGTTGCCAGCCGGCATTGCCCGGCTGACGGCACCCGGAGTAGGCCCGCTCTGTGGGAGCGGACCGGACGAAGGGATGTATGGGGCAGGAGGCGGTCTCGTATATGAGCACGGTATTTGTCTAAAGTAGTGCAACACTATACATAACCAAGATGAAAACTCTCTGAATTTAGATACCCAAGTCCACAGTCATTTGGTCTGGCTAGGATTGAATCTGAGCCTACTAGGATTGAATCTGAGCCTACTATCCCCTGTACCAGTGATGGCAAACCTTTTTTGGCTCACGTACCAAAAGCGGGGGGAGCACGGGGGGGATCATGCATGAGGTGCCACACCCATAATGCTATGTGCACAACCCCCTACTTTTGGAGTGCTTTTTTCGCCCCCCCCCCGGCTCCAGAGGCTTTCTAAGAGCTTTGGGGAGCATGAAAACAGCCCCCCCTCCCCACCTCCAGAGGCTTCAGGAGCTTCCCTGAAGCCTCCAGAGGGCAAAAAACAGCCTCAAAAGAAGGCCTAAATCAGCTGGCCAGCGCACACATGCACGCTGGAGCTGACAGGGCAACGCGTCACATGCCCTAAGAAATGGTTCCACATGCCGCCTGTGGCACCTGTGCCATAGGTTTGCCAACATGGCCTTATACAGATTCCCCACAACCTCCAGATATTGATAGACTAGCCAGGCATTAAAATGTATTAACTGACTGTTAACCATGCTAACTAATGAGTTACCCATTAGCTTCATCTAGATGTTCAACCAAAGGGAGGAGAAAATTGAGCCTTGAAGCACTTCACAAAGCAGGGGTGAAGGGTTTGATAGTGTAAGCCCTTGGTCAGAGCTTTGGTGGTCCTGAAGGCCACCAGTAACACAAGGAAAGGCTGCTCCAATCACAATCCCACCATAGGTCATTTAGAAGCATGATGAAACAAACAAAATGTTTAGAAGTTATATTTCTGTAGTTTCTTACCAAGCTCTACAAACCCCAAAGGCACGTCACAACTTTTGAGCACTCCCTCATGTTTGGAAATTGAAAGTTGAAAAATTTGACATGCCTTAGCCTAGGCCTTAAACTGATTAGTAGGGATACACCTAATCTGCTTCCTCCAGAATTCTCTGAAGCTGCAGCTCAACCAGCTTCACCCCAAAATAGAAAAATGAAGGTGGTTTGAAACTCATCCAGTTCCATTGAGCCTTAGCAAAGGTTTCTTGAGGATGGGCAGACTTCCACTTCCTTAAGTATAGTTGGAAGTACTCACTTTCTCAAAAAGGAGGTCACCATTATTTGTATCAATTGACATGTCACTTTCCGAAAGACCTTGACCAGCTGGGAAGAAATGGGACTAATCTGCAGGTGACTCCACAAAACAACTCAAGGACTCTGTCGACTTTCATGGGCCAACAGACTCAAACTCCTTCCAGATTATCACACAATAGTCAACCTTGCTCACCTCAAAGAGACCTATGCACCTGGAGTCCAGCACAGAGTCATTTTTTTCAAAAAATATTCCCAAAGTCTTTCAGATGGCTTTCTGACCATCCCTTTTTAGGAGAGAGGAGCCATTTAAACAGGACCGTCATCCAGCGATAACCCAATGCAATATAACCCGAAAAATTGGGGTTTGCCCCACTTATTACCATGGTGCAATCCTTAAACAGTCTTACCCATGTTCAATCAGCTTCAATCTTCGTCTTCTTCTTGCAATGTTTTAGCCTTTCTTCTACCACTTCATTTCCCAAAGTTCCTTTAAAAACAGGAGACACTCTAAGCAGGGGTGGGCTTCCAAAATTTTAGCAACGGGTTCTCTGCCCGGTTGCTGAGTGGCCATGGCCATGGTGAGTGTGGCCTAGTCAGCCTCCTGCACCATGGTGGGTGGCGGTATTTTCATCCTCCCTGGCTCCCAAACAAATCATGTGGGGACACCTGGGAGGAGTGGGAGGGGAGGGACAGGGTGGGTAGGGTCAGCCACGGGTGGGATTTGTGGGCTCTCTGAAGTGGGCAGATTCTTAGCTAGAGTTTCTCCTGAATCCGTGCATACCCGCAGCAGCCCACCCCTGACTCTAAGATCCACTTGTAGAGAGGTGCCATGCAGGTACAATCCAATCTAGGACCTTTGACCTTCTTTCATTCTGAAAGATGCCTAAGACCTTAGTCTAAAACCATCCATCTTCACTTAGGAACTTCTCTAAGCTTCCTTTGAAAACTAATTAGACCATCAGGCATCAGGGGCAAACCAAACAGATGGGCCCTACCTCCCCATAGCAGGGAGCAAGGAGCAAGTACAGAACACTTTAAATCTTTATTGATTTAAATCGCTCTTTATTGATTTACCCATGACAAATAGAAATATGTCCAAATTCTAACCCAGATTGCCGCCATTTCAAGACAAAAAACAGATCCAGTATGTGACCCCATTATGTGCTAGTTCCTCGGTGACTTAGCTCAAATTTATTTATATTTCTTTTTGCCTGAACATAAAATGCCCATAAGAAATGGATAGCCTGTAGCTACACTAGTGATCAGCATGCCCATTGATGAGTGTTTTGGGAATGAAGTCCATACAGTTGGAAGTTGCCACAGCTGGGAAGCCGTGGATTAGAGAGGCCCCACCAATTTAGAACTTTTATGATGCTTTTTTTCTTCCCTGATCCTCAGCCATTCACCATTGCATTCAGAGCTGTCCATGGGGCTTTGCTTCCATTATACTCACAGCATATTCATTTTCCTAGCATTTAAATTGAGCTACTATATTCTATAGCTGAAAAAATATATAATTCTTCCCCAGATGATAATGTTCTAGTAGGTTATTACCATTGTGTGAAATTTGAGTGGTCGCATTGATTGTGTGTGAACTAGCAAATGACACAGCTCCTATTCTAGCTTTCTGATGTTATAAACCTCTCAGTTGGATGTGTGTGTGTGTGTGTGTGTGTGTGTGTGTGTGTAGCTGGAAGATAGTGGACAATTACCAAGAAATTGGAAATGGTTTATTATAGAGAATGCTAAAGAGGTGAAACTGGCAAAAAGTTTGAAAAATTCCTTTCATCCATAGAATTCCCATCCTTGAAGATAATTATCTTGTGTCTGAATGTCACCGAATTAAAGGGAGGTGCTGTTGGTAAAAGGCATTGATTAGGGGAGTGGAAAATGCATAATCATCACAATTGATTTGTGCTGTGTTCTCACATATTTTAGCACAGGGTATCGATTGATTTAATAGCTTTTAAAATTTTGTACTTGTTTATATTTGTTATGTCTTTTAAATTTCCTGTGCGCTGCCCTGGGTCCTTTTTTGGAGAAGGTGCAGGGTATAAACTCGAATAAAACTAAAACTAAAACTAAACACTGCTTTATAGGCACGGAGCTCACTCTCCATTCTGATTAGGCAATGAGTAAAACCACTGGACCCCATTGATGATTCTCTTCCTTTCTCTCCCCCCTCTCCCCCAAAAACCCCTACTGTAGGAAGGAGGCCATGAAAACAGCAGCTGATGAGAATCCTTCTGCAAATACCTATCTTCTTATATTGTCAAAGTCATGAAGCCAAAAGCAGGAACCGGCTTGATTTCACTTTAGCTAAGTGACTTTTTTGCTCAGAAGAAGATTATCCATAATTTTGTTAGCTATACATTACTATTTTTCTTGCAATTACCCTGATTAGCTCACTCAGCTTTGCTCTGAAAAGGCAGTGGAATGAGAAATATTTCCATTTCTTTATGTGTTTTCCCCCCTCTTGCTTCAGTTTCTCAGAACCAATTTTTGCAACAAAAATGCCCTTGTCATTTCAGCCTCAGCCGGCACAGCTTCGCTGTTGTTCTGGATGTTACTCTACCACACTTCATTTATTTTTACATTTATACCCCCATTTTCCTGTTTGTAATAAACACTCCAGGTGGTTTATATTTATGTCAGGTCAATCCAGCTTTAAACCAACATAAGAACTTCAAAACAAAAGCTTTGAAATGCTGCAATTTAACATGTTCTATTTGCTTGTTAGTTGAACTACTGGATGAAGAGTAATTTGAATCGATTGTTAAATGCCCTCTTGTCAAATTTTCCCCTCCTTCCCCCTTCATCATTTTATACAACAAAACGGAGCCAATAAAGTCTATATGAAAATAAAATAAGGAAACGAGAAATTAGCCTCCATTCCCACAGAATATAACTTGACATTGGTACTATTATAAGAAAGGCTATTGATGGGATAGATAATTGTTCTGTCCCCAGCTTGTGAATAGTCCAGAACACAGGCTTGGCTGTTTGCCACTGTTTAATTAACAAGATAACAAGTCCTTTGGCTGAGAGCCCAGACAACTCACGTTAGCTCTGCAGCGACCTTTCACACAGATTTTCCAAAGGAACAGACACAACTAGAATTCACAGACAGACTTTCTTGACTACTAATTCCGAATGTTTGTTTCCTGCAAATGTCCCCTCCCATCGCCTCACCTATAAGCTCTCTTGGGAAGGGCCACTCAACAACCACCTGGTGCCTAATCACCATCTGTGAGCCTGCCTATGACGTAATTTCTGCCTCCGCCTCTCAGCTCTGCTCACTCTTGCATCATGGACAAACTGCCTTTGATCCTCCCCACTGCTCCATGACCCAGGCACCTCCTGGTGGCCAACCAGCCTCTCTGGTTCCTGCTCTGACTCTGAACACCCCCCAGAGTCTTCCTCAGCTTCCAGGGCACACTCATAGGGTTCCTCGCTAGAAGAGTCCATCAGCAGCTCATCCGGTACCTGCGGTGCCACAACATTTAATTAATTGGTACTCATCACTAATTTTCCAGCCAGGATCAGCAGAATGCAATACAAATAATCTTTGATTTACAATCACATTTGGGAGCAGAATTTGCATTGCTAAGCAAGGCAATTGTTAAGTGAATCATGCCAATTTTACAACCTTTTTTGTCGCACTGTTTAAATGAACCACTGCTGTTGTTAAGCGGATCGTACATTCATTAAGCGAATCCAGCTTCCCTCGGGAACTTGGCTTGCAAAAAGCTAGCTGGGAAGGTAACAAATAAGCAATCATATGACCTTAGGATCATAAATAGATCTGGTTAACAAGTCCCAAAATTTTGATTGCGTGACTGTGGGGCTGCTATGATGTTCACAAGTGTAAGGATTGGCTAGAGGTCCCTTTGTGAAGAAAGTTAGCACTCACCCCTCCTAGAAGAATGAAAAAATTTAGGAAATATTAAAAAGGCAGTATATTAAATTTCCCTGAATGAGAAAAGGAGAAACCGCTTCTTAAAGACAAAGAGCAGCTCCCTACCCCCAGCAGATATTTGGTGCACTTTAAGAGTGATCCAGCCTATCTACAAAACAAAAGACCTCAACTCCAGGGTGGTGGGATTAAGACATGACCCTCAAGGACATAATAGGATTATCTATCAACAGAGCTCACAACGTGGCACAACCAAGTCCCTTGACTACATCACCCAGCAAGGTTCAACCAAACTCGAGTCAGACAAGCATGTTTCCACATGAAAGTCAGCAACCAATAGGATACATGCCCTTGCCACAGGAACAGGAAGCTCAAGTTCAAAGCCCAAGAGAGGGTATAAATAATACTTACTCTCCACTCCATGTGTTCAGCTACCCAGGACTTCAAACCCATGTGGTCCTGTTCACCATTAAACCATCCATTAAACCATCCTTCCAAGCAGCTTCTATGTTTCCAGTGTCTTTTGCCCCAGATGGACATTTCCTCCAACAGTTGTAAGTTTGAACAGTTCCAACAGTTGTAAGTTTGAACGGTTGCAAGATGAATGGTTGTAGGTCAAGAACTACCTGTATACAGGTGTAGCTGACAGTTTAAAATAAAACTTTTAATTACTAATCTGAAGTCCCTTTGATCAGGGGGACCTATTTGTAAGCAGGCCTACAAAAAGCTTTATGTTTAGTTCTCAGGTAATCATAGAAAAAGCAATTGCTTTAAAATTGCTAAATTCGTTTAATTTAGAAATATCCCCCATTTCACCCTTTCCAGATCCACCTGGCAATTGAACTGCAGGGGGATTTGGCTGTGTGTGAATGGATCTCATGAAAGCTTTCTTAGAATTAATAAATAAAATAAATAAGGCTTTTCTAGATCATCTGGAACAGTCCTCAGCTGAATGGGCTTCCTAGAATCTTTCATTAGGATAAATGCAAAAGCAGTTTGACCACGAAAATTAACAGATGATGCAAGCATTCCTCCCCCCCCCCTCCTATCCTTGTGCTTAGAAAGTGTTAAAGTCTGTAATTTATCAGCCTTTTCAAATAAAGCCTATGATGGAGTGGTGGGTTAAACTGTACTGTAATTTGAAAGCCAGGGTTCCAAGAGATTATGGGTCAAGAGCAATCTTGGTATTACCAGGGAGGAATTTATCTGTGTTCTCCAGATAGATAGATAGATAGATAGATAGATAGATAGATAGATAGATAGATAGATAGATAGATAGATAGATAGATAGATAGATCAGAAGCACTAATTTTTAAAAAAAGTTTATCTTTAAAAACAGTGTCCAGGGCTTCCGGTTCCGGCTCCTGCGGCGACGGGCGAGCCTAGCGCTCGCTCGCCGCTTTGTTTCTTCTTCTGCCCCCCAACGGGGGCGAGACTCCTCTTGTTTGAGGGTCTCCCGTAGGGCCGGCTCGTCGGGGGGCGCCCCCCCCCACGGCGGTGGAGGAAGTGGCTCCCGGCGCGGCTCAGGTGAGGGAGAACATGCTAGCGGGGGGTTCTCCCTTCGCCTAAGGAAGACGGCGCCATTCACAACAATGAGGAGGGCTGATCGGATCAGTCGAAGGACTCCCGAGGCTTCAGCTGCGAGGAGAGAGTGAGTTTTTTAAAAACTTTTTTTTCTGCTGCCAGCCAGGCTGAACGGACTGGGAGGGGGGTGTTTATTTTAAAAAAAAAAAACCTCGGATTTAAGCGGCACGTTAAAATGGCTTCTCTGCAAAGAGAAAGCGGAAACTTTCACTCCGGACGGTCTTTAACAAGGGAAAGTGGAATGCGACTTTCTGCAACATTGTTTCTAGGTCTGGCTGAGTAAAAAAAAAATTCTTTTTTTTGCTACTCTCTCCCTCTGGCTCTGAGATGGGCGGTGGAAGTGGCTTCTCTTTGTCCCTGCCTGACTATTTCAACTAAGGAAAATTTCCAGCGTCTCTTTGAAAGCAGGACTCTCTCTGGATTTTTGAAAAAAAAAAATTCTCTTGATGGATTTGTGATTTCTTCTTTGGAATACCTTCGTTATTACTATTTGTGATTTGGGAAATTGTGTCTCTTTTGGTTCCTGAATTGTTTGCAACTTCACAGCCCTGAACTGAACTGAGCTCCTGATCTGCCCCACCAGCCCCACCCGGAAAACGCCATCTTGGTGGCAGTGACTCTAACTTTTAACCATGGCACAAGAAGCAGCACTTGTAAATTTGGAACAAAGGATGGCTTCTCTTGAAACCTCTATGCAAACTTTGATATCAGAAATAAAGGCCCAGAGGGCTGAAAATAGTACTTTCAAAAAGGAGCTATTGGATACCCGGAAGCAAGTGTTGGAGAATACACAGAAGAATGAAGAATTGGAAGGAGGGTTGGAGGGGGCTAAGGGAGAGATTAAAAATGTTTCTAATGAGGTGGGGGAAATAAATGGGCATGTGTCTAGGATAGATATGGAAAGAATGACATATTTTTTGAGATTTCAGAATGTTCTTGAGGAATCTGGTGAATGCCTACCTGATCTTATGAGTACAATTTTAGCAGACTATTTACAAAAACCTAAGGATGAGATCAGGGGGGACATTGACCTAGCCTATAGAATTAATTCTGCATATGCCAGGATGAATGAAGTGCCTAGAGAGATACATGTGAAATTTGTTAGAAGGTCAACCAGAGAGGAAATCCTGAAAGCACAGAGAGAGAAACCTTTAACTTATCAACGAGAAACGGTCACTATCTTGAAGCAGATCCCTAGAAAAATTAGAGATTCAAGAAGGAAATTTTCCTTCTTGTCTAAAACCTTGTTTGATCACGGGATTTGGTTCAAGTGGATGACACCTGAAGGGATGCTGGTGTTCTGGGAAGGAGGAAGAGTGAGGATTAAAACAGTTGCTGAGGCGGAAGCCTTTCTTAAAAAACATTCCTCTGCCCTGGGGGAAGATCCAGGGGGGACGGAGGGGGCCACGGCCCCGCCCGCGGGGGGCCAGGGAGGAGAGAAAGAAGATACAATAGCCAAAAGACTTAGATCAAAAAAATAACTTTGCCTTGATTTTTCTTGAACAATTTTGCATAATATTTCTATCCGGACTTTTTGTAAATGTCTGACAGCATGGAAGGGAGAATTTAGGTAAATGTACTTGCTTTCATCTTGTAGTGGTATGGAAAATGTTTTCTATGTTAACTTTTTTAATGTGTATTTTGAGGTCTCGGAAGGTCCGACGACTCTGACGTGAATGCTCTCAAAATTTCTTTGTAACCATTACCCTACCCTGTTAAATGTAAAACCAATAAAACTTTTTCAATATAAAAAAACAACAACAACAGTGTCCAGTGTAGAACTTTTCAATAATGGACCAGGTCCAGCCTCTGGGATGCTTCCAAGCAAACTGCACACTGTGCATCATTCCCAGAATTTTATTAGCAATGATGTCTTCCATTTGTAACGCTCCCATGATTTCTGATGCTTCTTCCCTCTTGCCCCAGAGGGTTATAGGAGGAGGGGTGGGAAGAGAGATGAGCAACATCTTTAATGACATACCCATAGACACTCTAATTAGAAGAACTCACTTGCTCATATATTTAGAGAAGAATTCTTATCCTTTTCAACAAGGCTTCTGTAAATCTACATCCTCTCAAATTTGGGCTGGCTTCCTTAGAAGACAGGCATGAACTCAGACCATACACTTATATACAGTACTTGGGATCATAATTCAGATTGCAAGCCAAATCCTATTATCTCCATTAAACTAACTTTAACTTTAGTGGATTCCTTAAAGCAACATCATGTAGTTTAAGGCTAGCATAAAGTCTTGAAAGAGGTTGAGTTGCTTTAATAACTAGCAGAACAGTATTTTGCTCATATGAGATCTAAAGTCTGCTCAGCCCTGGAAGGAAGGAAGGAAGGAAGGAAGGAAGGAAGGAAGGAAGGAAGGAAGGAAGGAAGGAATCTATCTAATCTCCACAGTCCTTCTTCTTTTTATATATGAAAATTTGGATATTCTTTTTCATATAGCTTAGTAGAACAATTCTAATGCTATATTACCGCTTCGTATTATTTTTCTTTTGAGATAATTTACTTACAGCTATCCTTATATAAAGACTGTAGTTAAGAACCCTAGAGAATTGTTCTTAATAAGTTGATGTTTCCTGAGTATAAAAACCCAATGTTGTATCAATCTTTTCCCCCAACTACTATACTGAGGAGGCCCGGGGGACAAAAGATACAAATATATATTTGGACCTTAGAGAGCAAGCCACATCTCCCATCCATGCTTCTCTCAAGTTAATATACCAAGCATGAGATAATAAGTGAGCCTGTGATAGTATACCAACATAAGATAATAGAATGCAGTTTGATGAATTCAAATGAGCTATTTAACATTACATGGAGATCTTCTCAGTCTACTTTTTTTCCTGTGGCAATCAAGATAAATTTTAATCTTGCATAACTTTGCTGTAACAGTGTCTCCTGATAATGGATCCTGGTGGCCCAGTGTCTACAGATAAGCCAAATTAAAAGAAGAAAAAAGTCGGCTTCATTGTCTTGCAAATCACTGATGTTGTTCTCTTTGATTTTAAATGTTGCTGCAAAATAGAATGTGTATCAAAATAGAGACCCAATGTTGTGCAGTATTAAAAAGATGATGAATGAAAAGGGTAGATACCACTGTGCCAATTCTGCTTCAACTTTATGACATAATAAGGAAGTAGTAAAGTTGCTGGCAAATCCCACAAATTTTAAATTCCAGACAATTCCAGTAACATGTTGATTATGTTGGGAAGCTGTAATGTAACATTCAGTTTATTCTCATGATCGTTTATCCTGGCAAGATAAAACCTAAGAGGATTCATGTCACTTAGAATTGCTTTAGATGGGGAGATTAACACATATATTTAATAAATAAATAAAATTCAGAATACATATTCGCTCTACCTCCTAGAGCCAACCAGTTGACCACTTAAGACAAAAGATGCAGGAGTTTAAGAGATTTCTAATTTAGTTGTGGCTGCGTTGCCAGATGTGATATGGTACTTAAGATCTTAGATAACCTGTAATACTAGGGTTTCATGCAGTTAGAAGACTTGTCTGGAGATAACACATGCTCCGTGGAGTAGAGGAAATAACTTTACAAATATTATTGAGGTTGTGTTATGAATCAGAATCAGAATAGAGCTGGAAGGGACCTTAGAGTTCTTCTAGTCCCCTGCTCAAGCAGGAGACCCTATACCATTTCAGACAAGTGACTCTCCTGTCTCTTCTTCAAAACCTCCAGTGATGAAGCACCCACAACTTCTGGAGGCAAGCTGTCCCACTGGTTAATTGTCCTCATTATTAGGAAGTATCTCCTTAATTCCAGGTTGCTTCTCTCCTTGATTAGTTTCCATCCATTGTTTCTTGTCCTGCCCTCTGGTGCTTTGGAAAATAAATTGACCCGCTCCTCTTTATGGCAACCTCTGAAATACTGGAATACTGCTATCACGTCCTCCCAGTCTTTCTTTTCTCTAGACCAGCCAAACTCAAATCCTGCAAGTCTCTCACATGTTTTAATCTCTAGGACTTTAATCATCTTAGTTGCACTTCTTTGCACTTTTTTTTTTTTAAGTCTCAACATCTTTTTTGTAATGTGGTGACCAAAACTGGATGGAGTATTCCAGGGGTAATCTTACTAAGGCTTTATAAAGCGACACTAATACTTCACCTAATTTTGATTCTATGCCTCTGTTTATACAACCAAGCATTACATTAGCTGTTTTGCCTGCTGCTGCATACTGTTGACTCGTGTTTAAGTGATCATCCACTAAGGTGCCTCTCACAGTTACTGTTTTTGAGCCAGGTTTCACCTAATCTGTACTTGTACCTTTGATTTTTCCTTCCCAAGTGTAAAACCTTGTTTTCTCCGTCTTAAATTTAATTTTGTTGGATAGGGCCCATTGTTCAAGTCGGTTGGGATCTTTTTGGATCCCGAGCTTGTCTTCCTGGGTGTTGGCTACAACAATAGATTTTCACTGCATAGAATCTAATTTAGATATTAGATCTTTTTTAGGATGAATTATTTTGGGATAAATACGTTTAACTCAGGAGGAGCAGCAATGCTACCGATAAAGTAACAGTGTTGAGTGTGTGCTCATGTGTTTTTGCTCCTATTCTCTGGTCTAGAAATTTCTGACAGCCGGTATTATGAATTATTTCCCAGGTTTCAAACTGCTTCTATTGCATTACATCTTCGTTCCTAAGCTCGCCATTAATCTTGCATTAGCACAAAGGACCATATCTGACCCAAACTGTATCTGGTACCTGACCTTCTATTACAAGATCATAGCATCATATTTGCAACCCTGGTGCAAAATTATTAGATTTTCCTTTACTGAAAAATAGTGTAAAGAAAGAGAAGACATGGGGAAATTGCTCTTTTGAAAAGTCAAATGCAGTTACTGTATGTCTTCATGAACCAATTTAAAATTAACATATACTCATGGCAACCAGACCCTGAGAAAAGAATTGGCCTCCTTAGAGGAACATACAACCCTCATTTGCTTTATTGCTACTAGCAGATATTATTGGAAGTCTAAATGAAAAAATACATCATAGTGGCAGACTTCTGTCTTCCATTCTTTATAATACAGTGGTACCTCGGTTCACGAACGCTTCTGTTCACGAACAACTCGGTTCACGAACAGAAAAGTTCATCAAAATATGCTCCAGTTCACGAACTCCGCTTCGGTTCACGAACAGAAAAGTTCATCAAAATATGCTACAGTTCACGAACTCCGCTTCGGTTCACGAACAGAAAAGTTCATCAAAAAATGCTCCGGTTCACAAACTCCACTTCGGTTTGCGACCAGAGTCAGTTCAAGAATTAAAACCAAAAAAAAAAGATCAGAACGGATTACCTGGATTTACATTAAACCCTATGGGAAACTGTGCCTCGGTTCACAACCAATTCGGTTCGCGACCAGAGTCAGTTCAAGAATTAAAACCAAAAAAAAGACAGAACGGATTAACTGGATTTACATTAAACCCTATGGGAAACTGTGCCTCGGTTCACAACCAATTCGGTTCGCGACCAGAGTCAGTTCACGAATTAAGTTCGTGAACCGAGGTACCACTGTATACTTGCCGATAACCCGGCGTTGCCCGAGTATTTATTTATAGGGGGGAAATGACCGAACCAAACATAATTTCCAATGTTGGATTTTTCCCCCTTACCAGAGGGAGCCCTCTTGTGGAGTACTGTTACCATGGCAACTCCACTGCGCTGTACAGTAGAAGCCAGTGCGGCAGTATGGCACAACAGGCTGTATCTTAACAGAACACACACCCTGAGGGGTGTTAGGGGTGTCTCACTCCCACAGTATTTTTCTCCAGAAAGTAGGTCATCTGTGTATCAAGTTTGGTTGAAATTGCTCGAGGCATTCCAGATTTATGCTGGAACACACACACACACACACACACACACACACACACACAGAGAGAGAGAGAGAGTGAGCCATTTTTATAGAGAGATTAAGGATTTCCTATGTGAAATTTCCAGGCTGTATTTTAAAAAACCTACAGCGTGTTTCAATCTATGCACAATGGCAAACCACATCTGAAAACTTGCTGAGAAAACCCCAGGGACTTGTTCAATGCTGACTTGAAGGCACTTTGGGAGTTTTTCTTCAACAAATGCTTTCATTTGTCTTAGATTTCAGGTACCGTAAGGGGGGGGGAAAGCTTGCATTTGCAAGCAGCTAGCTAAGTTGAGCAGCTTGCCTGGGTTTAAAGAAAGGTTTATGCTTAGTACAACAGCAATGAGTCTTTTTAGGAGAGGCATATTAAGGTAAGGGAAATTGTGTTTCTTCTCACTCTTGCCAGCAAACAAAAAGTAGCCTAAGGGAGAAGCAGGACAGAAGGCTTTCCGGATGAACAGAGCAATAATAGTAATGCCTTGGTTAGTGCCCAAATTCAGCTATTTCAGACCTTCATCCCTGAAGCTGGAAAGGCAATGTATATGCCGCTGGGCATTAAAGAGTTTATGCTTTTAAAAAGAGGTGAACATTTTTTTTTTCTGATTGTTGGCATTTGTTGGAGAATCATATACAGGTACTCCTCGATTTACAACAGTTCATTGAATGACTGTTCAAAGTTGCAATGGCACTGGGGGGAAAAAGTGATTTATGACTGTTTTTCACACTTAGACTGTTGCAGATGCGTCACACACAGGCCACACCCATCCCAGTTCCGCGAAGGGAAAAAACATCGAGAAAGGTCACATGACGGCAACGAGATGCCATGAGTTTGACACCTGTGAGATAAGAGATTTGCACCAGTCATCGATAAAACCGAGTAGCTTTGCTTGACTAAATTACTTCTCACAATTTGTTCAGTAAAGAATAAGCAGCTAAGGATCAGCTGCAAGAGAGATTATTGTTTTGACGAGTGTTAGGTGAAGAGAAGAATAAGTGCTGCTTATATTCTCCCAGAGTGTAAGACTTGCAGGTGCTAAATGACCATTTTATCATGGTTAATCACACTTTATCATGTAAAAATCTCAGCTGTACTCTCTATTTGTGCAGAATAGCAGTTGTGCGATGTGACAATTGGTGAATAAGAAATCCCTTTCCTCAATTATATCTCTTTCCCTATATAGAGGCATAGGGATCTATTTGAATACACTCTTTTTTAGTTGTATGAATGATGCAATATTGTAATTTACTGTATACCCCAAGAGATAGCAGCCTCTAACCAGCTGGAATGCTCTTTAGGGTCTAACTCAGGGGTGGGCAAACTTTGCAACTTTAAATCTGAAGGACTTCAGCTCCCAGACTTCTCCAGCCAGCTTTGCTGACTGGAGAATTCTGCGAGCTGAAGTCCTTCAGACTTAAAGTTGCAAAGTTTGCCCACCCCTAGTCTAACCCAAGTGGTTAGCACTTGCAGGACAGACCACCAAGATGTCAGGTTTCTCATTGAAGATTGGATTACACACAAGCCTCAAGAACAGTGATGGCTAACTTTTTTGTTGTTGCATGCCAAAAGTGTGTGTGACAGTGTGACAGCATGTGTATGCGTGCCCACACCCATAATGCAATGTGCGCATGACATTTCTCCCATGTTCCCTGCCTCCCCCTGCGCATGTGTGCGTGATATCCCCCATGACCCATTTTGGGCCTAGCAGACTTCCCTGAAGCTTCCTGGGACCAAAGGCAGGGCGCGCTGCACCCCTGTGTTCCCCCATGCACAAAATGGGGGGGAGCACAGGGGAGTCGTGCACTATTTTTATTTTTATTTATATTAGATTTCTATCCTGCCCTATCTCCCAAAAAGGGACTCAGGGCGGTGCACAGGAATTTAAAAATCTAAAATACAGACGATACAAAATTCTACAAAAGCTAAAACTAATATTAAATAATTTAGCCCGTGCTAAAAAACAATTTAATTTAAAACCCAACTCTAAAAATAGCATAACAGTAGCAGCTATGCCAGGCTGGCCATATGGAAGAAAAATGTTTTCAGTGTCCGGTGGAAGAGGCGAAGGTCGGTGATAGTACGAAGGTCTGGGGGGAGGTCATTCCAGATGGCGAGGCCTGCCAGAGAAGGCTCTTCCCCTGGGCGTCACCAGCCAGCATTGTCCGGCAGACAGCACCCTAAGGAGGCCCTCCCTGTGGCAGCGGACAGTTCGAATGAAAGTATGTGGTAGTAAGCGGTCCTGCAAATAACCAGGTCCGCTGCCATGGAGCGCTTTAAAGATGGTCACTAAAACATTGAAACGCACCTGGAAGACTACCGGCAGCCAGTGCAGCTCGCGCAGGAGAGGTGTTACATGGGAGTATTTCGAGACTCCCAGAATCCCCCACACGGCCGCATTCTGCACCAACTGGAGCCTCCGGATGCATCTCAAGGGAAGCCCCATGTAGAGAGCATTGCAATAGTCCAGGCGAGAAATGACAAGAGCTTGAGTGACTGTATGGAGGGCACCAAGATCCAGAAAGGGGCGCAACTGGCGTATCAGGTGAACCTGATAGGAGGCCCCCCTGGCCACGGCCGTCAGATGGTCATCTAAGGACAGCCGGGAGTCCAGGAGGACACCCAAGTTGTGGGCTCTTTCTGCAGGGGGTAATAATTCCCCCCCCCGATAGCCAGAAATGGAACTAACTGGCTATGTTGCAGCGCCGGAAACCATAGCCACTCGGTCTTGGACAGGTTGAGTCGGAGCCCGTTTCTCCCCATCCAGACCCGTACGGCTTCCAAACACCGGGACACCACGTCGGCGGCATCGTTGGGGTGGTTAGGGGTAGCTGGGTGTCATCAGCATATAGATGGAATTCTACCCCAAAACCACGGATGATCTCGCCCAACGGATTCATGTAAATGTTGAACAGGAGGGGCAAGAGGACCGACCCCTGAGGCACCCCATAAGTAAGGGGCCTCGACGTCGACCTCTGCCCCCCTGCCAACCCAAACTGCGACCGGTTGGAGAGGTAGGAGGAGAACCACCATAATACGGTGCCTCCCAACCCCAACCCCCCCAACTGGCGCAGTAGGATACCATGGTCGATGGTATCGAAAGCCGCTGAGAGGTCTAACAGGACCAGGATAGAGGAGTAGCCCCTATCCCGGGCCCTCCAGAGATCATCTACCAACGCGACCAATGCCGTCTCTGTGCTGTAAACAGGTCAGAAACCGGACTGGCGTGAGTCTAGATAGTGTAGTTCCCCCAGCACCTCCAGGTGCTGGGGGAACTGTCATGCCACCACACTCTCAACAACCTTCGCCACAAAATGAAGGTTGGAGACCGGACGATAATTAGATAAAACATCTGGTTCCAGGGAGGGCTTCTTGAGGAGGGGTCTCACCACCGCCTCTTTCAAGACGGGTGGCATAAACCCCTCACTCAAGGAAGCATTAACAATTCCCTGGAGCCAGCCTCGTGTAACCTCCTGGGAGGCCAGTACAAGCCAGGAGGGACACGGGTCCAATAAACATGTGGTGGCATTTAGCAGCCACAGCATCCTGTCCATGCCATCGGGAGTCACGGGATCAAACTCAGCCCAAATAATGGTCTCAAGACCTGTCTCTGTCATCTCGTCTGGACTAACCCAATTGGAGGCTAGTTTGCCCCGGATCTGAGCAATTTTATCCTGCAGATAACTTCCAAATTCCTCTGCCCGGCCCTGCAAAGGAGCTTCCCGCGGCCTCTGTTGAAGGAGGGAGCGGGTCACCCTAAACAGGGCGGCAGGGCGGTTATCTGCGGAGGCGATGAGAGTGGCAAGATGGTCCCTTTTCGCCACTCTCAACACCACGAGGTAGGTCTGCAAATGCGACCTCACCCGTGTCCAGTCAGATTCGGTGCGAGTAGACCTCCAAATGCTCTCTAGGCATTCTGGCGTTTCTGGCGTTTCATTTCCTTCAGCTCCTTGGAAAACCAAGGAGCCAAGGTAGAGTGATGCCAAGTGAGAGGCCGCAGCGATGCAACCCAGCCCAAGGCCCCCATGACCGCATGATTCCAGGCGGTCACTAGGTCCTCAGTCGTGTCGTGGGCCAGTGAGTCAGGTATTGGCCCAAGCTCCGTCTGGAACCTCTCTGGGTCCATCAGGCACCTGGGGTGGAACCATCTGGGAAAATCAGGTTCCGCCTCCTCATGGTGTGGTGCTACACCCATAATGCAATGCACGACCCCCCCACTGCACGCATGCATGCATGACAGGTGCTCCCCCCATTTTTTGCATGCTTTTTTTGCCCTCCCCAGGCTCCAGAGGCTTTATAGGAGCCTAGGGAGGGTGAAAACAGCCCCCCAAGCCCCTCCTAAAGGGAATCTCCTGAAGCCTCCGGAGCACAAAAAACTGGCCCTACGTGCAAACCAGAAGTTTGGGAACAGACTTCCGGTTTGCTAGTATGGTCAATTTTAGTGGTGGGGGGGAAGCTGTTTTCGCCCTCCTCAGGATCCTATAAAGCTTCTGGAGCCTAGGGAGGGTGAAAATGGCTTTAAAAGAGGCTGAACTCTGCTGGCCAGTGCTGCGCATGAGCACTGGCCAGCTGACAGGGCAACGCTTTGCGTGCCCTGACAAATGGCTCCATGTGCCACCTATGACACATATGTCATAGGTTCCCCATCAATTACAAACAGGAACATTTCGGCATATAAGCTCTCCACCAGATTCAGGCACTGTTGCCAGATTATCTTCTTTCATGAAGATGGTACCTGACATTTTTCATGTGCATAATATAAAAACATTTATATAAATGTTGTATATTATATCTCAATTATTTCTTGCACAGTTTTTACTCACAAAGCATTCTTACTGCCCCAGCGCAATGTGTCCCTTCATTCACCAAACATTCCAATGATAAAAGGTCCATTCCTCTGACTTCATGTAAGTATATATTTCTTTTTTTTCAGAGTTCTTTTTCTAGTTTCTAGTTAATCTCAGGTCTTGGTATCCCCTGACATCTCATATCCAAGGAATATCCATTCCCCACCATCTAGTCAGAGCTGAAGAAGCTTCTTGGATGAGAAGCGAAACATCTTCAAAGAAAAACCAGAAAGTCCAGTTGCCTCTTGAAAAAGCACCTTTGGGACAACCATGACTTGGATGACTCAGAATCTCCATAGACATCCAAGGAGTAACCATACTCAATCCAATTTAGCTCCCAGATACAGACAAAGTGAGTTATGGGATTTCTCCTCCGGACAGATGCTACAAGTTGCATGGCCAGCTAGCCCAAGCACAACAAATCCACCACAGACCATTTCTCAAAGGCAAGAAAGCAGGATATGGGATGGTAACCTCAATCTACTTTTCCCTGCTACAGATAAGTGGTGCTGTGGCATTCGTCTGCTGGTCCTTCATTTCATTATAGGCAAAGACCTCTACATATATTGGTTACTGTGCATGACATAACTCCAGTCACTGATCTGATAAAAAGTTAGGCTTCTCTTTCCCCTCTTTTTAATAGAACAATGAAATAATGAATCTGTCCAAAAAAAAAAATCAAGTGCAAGTATTGTGCTGTGTTCTGAAAAGAGTAAATTTGTGATTCAGGTTTAATTTTTACAAGTCTTGCAGAGGTAAAGAAGTTCTAGGGGTCATGACAATAATGACCTGGACAAAACATGAGGCTATCATTTGGCCAAAGGGTTAAAATCCAGAAAGGGGTTTCCTGAGATGGTTTAATTCCCAGATGGTTTATACATGAGTCAAACAGCTTAAGGTGGCAGCATAGAAGAATTCCAAGCATTCCAAGATACCAAACTGCCTTAAATGTTGACCAAATTTAAAAGTCGATTTACTTACACTGTTTTAATTTCGTCCTATAAAGCAAGCTTGCTTTGCTTCCAAAGAAAGAAACAAATGAACACAAAAACCTTCATCTGTCTAGAATATTCCATTTTCAAAAGAAAAGTTCAGCACATTTATCTAACTTAAGCAGAGTGACCAGCTCTAATTTACATGCCTTAATGTAGACTTTCATTATTAAACATTTCATGTGTTCAAGCTTAATGAACAGTTCTCGAAATGTTCAGTTAAATGGGCTGTTTCCCAGTTGGTTCATAGTTGCGTTGTTATGCTCAAACAAATGGGTTCTTCGTTTCATAATAGGTTTTGAATTATGTAACATATCATGGTGGCAAATGGGAACATATATAATGCTTTCTGAATCACAATTACTAAACTGTTTTAGATGATGCAGTTTACAGTCTCATGGAGACTAGAGAATTATTTGGCCTCTAACATTTCTGAAACAAACACCAGATTAACAATGGTCTTCTACTTCTAAATGGCATATGAGTTGTTACATACAGTACATAGCATATTTTTTAGCATATAAGATTTATTTATTTATTATTTATTTATTATTTGGACTTATATAACCGCTCCCTCTTCCCAAAGGGACTCGGGGCGGTGCACAGGAAATTAAAAACATATGAATATCACAATTATAAATAATTAAAACCGAATTAAATAAATTATCCCTGTGTTAAAATTTTAAAATCATTAAAACTCTTACCCCATTTAAAACCAATTAAAACAATTTAAGGTACAGACTATAGGCTAAGTAAAATAAATTAGGCCAGACCGGTCTGATGGAACAAATGGGTCTTTAATTTCTGGCGGAAGGCGCGGAGGTCCGTAGTTGTTCTGAGATCGGGGGGTAGGTCGTTCCAGAGGGTTGGGCCCACCACAGAGAAGGCCCTTCTCCTGGGCGTCGCCCGCTGGCATTGCCTAGTGGACGGCACCCGGAGAAGTCCCTCTCTGTGGGAGCGAATCGGCCGGAGGGATGCACCTTTTTCTCTCAAAAAAGAGGCTGAAAATCTGGGTGCGTCCTATACACAGCACACAGCATTTTTTGCCTCCCAAAACCTTGCCCTTTTCACCAAAATGGCCATGCATAGCCTCTAGAAAGCTTTCAGAATGCTCCTGAGGGCTGGGGAGGGCGGAAATGAGCAAAAAAACCAGACCAATTTTTGCTCAATTTTGCCCCCCCCCAGCCCCCAGGAGCACTCTACAAGCCTCTTTATTATTTATTTATTTATTATTTAAATTTCTATACCGCCCTTCTCCCTGTACATGTGTACGCTGGCCAGCTGATTTAGGCCTTCTTTTGAGGCCTTTTATCGCCCTCTGGAGGCTTCAGGGAAGCTCCTGAAGTTTCTGGAGGTGGGGAGGGAAGGCTGTTTTCACCCTCCCCAGGGTCCTAGAAAGCCTCTGGAGCCTGGGGAGGGCAAAAAAAGTGTGCCAAAAGCAAGGGTCACGCACATAGCATTATGGGTGTGGCACGCCCACGCACAACCCCCCCTGCGCTCCCCCTGGTTTTGGCACGTGAGCCAAAAAAGGTTAGCCATCACTGTCCTAAGGGATGCTAAGGTTTTCTCAAGGGATGTTCTTAGATTTATCTTTACTGGAAAATGGAATTGTGATTTGGTGTTACTCACCAGCGGTGGGATTCAAAAGAATTTTACTATCGGTTCTGTGGGAATGGCTTAGAAGGTGTGGCATAGCTTGGTGGGCATGGCAGGGAAGGATATTGTAAATCCCCATTTCCTCCCGATCAGCTGGGACTCGGGAGGCTGAGAATAGATGAGGGCCAGTCAGAGGTGGTATTTACCGGTTCTTCGAACTACTCAAAATTTCCACTACTGGTTCTCCAGAACTGGTCAGAACCTGCTGAATACCACCTCTGATTTTAACCCCACCAAGAAGACCAAATCAAGAATAAGCTCCACAGGAAGATTAAGACTGCTTCTATTTAGATTGGCTATAAAATAACAGAATCTTGCAAGTTTGGTTGTGTGATACTTCCTTCCCTTCTTATGCTCATGGGAATTAGGGAGTCATCTGTCTGATTTGCTAACACCTACTTTCCGCTTGTTTTGGACTTCAGCCATGTTTTTCTTCCTCATTGTTTTGTTAACAAATCTGGTCTATCTGTGTCAAGATCATTTTTGTTATCCTTGGCATCAATGTTGGCTTTCTGTTTGTCTTTTATTAATGGCCCAGCTTCTTAGGATGGATACTCATTGGCTTATGTGGCTTCCATATGATTGTTTGCAAGCATTGTTGCTTGATGCCAATGTGTAGCTTCTGTCAAACTCAGTGTTCCAGGAGGAACACACACACACATGTACTCCATAATGACAATACAGCTTCAAGGTGCTGATCACCATCTTTAAAGTGCTCCATGGCACGGGACCTAGCTATCTGAGAGATCGCATCCTGCCCCATACATCCCTTTGACCGATTCGCTCACACAGAGAGGGACTTCTCCGGGTGCCGTCTGCCAGGCAATGCCAGCGGGCGACGCCCAGGGGAAGGGCCTTTTCTGTGGCGGGCCCCGCTCTATGGAACGACCTACCCCCCGACCTCAGAACAACCACGGACCTCCGCGCCTTCCGACAAAAGCTCAAGACTTATCTTTTCCAACAGGCCGGCCTGGTCTAACCTACCTTCCAGCCTTTTTAGTCTGAATATCTAAATTGTTTTAATTGGGTTTTTAAGGGGTTTAGTTTTTAGGTTTTTAGGGTTTTTTAGTGCAGGGATAAATTGTTTAATTTGATTTTATATATTTATGATGTATCTATGTTTGTACGTTTTTTAATTCCCCTGTGCACCGCCCCGAGTCCCTTCGGGGAGAGGGAGCAGTCTACAAATTAAATTTATTATTATTATTATTATTATTATTATTATTATTATTATTATTATTATTATTATTATTATTATTATTATTATTATTATTATTATTATTATTATTATTATTATTATTATTATTATTATTATTATTATTATTGTAGGATGAAACATTATAGTAAATATTCCTTTAGCTTAAGGACTCCTGCAAAACAAAGATTTTCATGAAGAAACCAGTTGTCTTATTATTTGTATCTGTAATTCTGACAATTATTATACCTGTCTTCTAAAGCAGCGATGCCCCAATTTTGAAGCTTGGGGGACCAGCTGGGGGGGAGAGAGAGGAGAACTGGATCACATGAGTGTATGCACACCAGCCTGCCACTTGCACAAGTTGAGCTGCACACACCCACCTATGTGCCAGCCCACCTCTCATGTGGCCTGGTTCCAAATAGGCCATGACCCATAGTGGACTGCAGCCCGGAATTGGGGACCCCTGTTCTAAAGTCACTTCTCGTTTATTGTAATTCACATGATTCCTTTTCAAGTGCAGAAGCTGAAGGAGATTTGCACAAGATTTTTGTTTATTTAATGTTCCGGCTATAGCTGGAGAGAGAAAAGTTGCTAGAAGAAATGATGGATATGTTATGGAAATGCTAACTTAAAATAGGATTACATAGGATTAATGGGGTGAACTAGAGTCCAGAGGCATCTGTGGGAGAAGGTCAAAACAGCAAGATTTAAAAGGGGGGCAGCATCCATCATCATAATGTTTCTGTTAACCTACCTTTTTTTAGCACCCGCTCCTCCTGCAGACTACATTACTCGAGTCTTGTACATTGTAAACTAGGCACCGATGTTCTGAATATATCCCTTATTTTTGTACACAGCTATTGATAGTTTGTTAAGCTAAAAGTGTGTGTAGAAAGGATGTTAAGGTCAAGAGTTAAACAGGGTTTATAGTTGTCTATACATAAGCTATTCAGTGTTCACAGTTTGATCCTATCACACACTTCCACACACTGTTTCTGTTCCACAATACCCTCTTGGGGGTCCTAAAAAAATCAAAATTGAAATATAATACAATATTAAAATCCCATCAAAGAATCATGAGAAGCAGTGGAGGCAGCAAATGTATCCATTTTAATTTTTAATACAGTAAATATTGATAAATATAACCCATGCAAACAAAAGCGCTTCCCTGGTCCTCCATAATTTTTAAAAATATGATGAGGTCCTTGGAGAGAAAAAATTAAGAACTTCTGCTATGGAAATATCAGTTTGCTTCCTGGGCATGTATGACAGGATAATGGTGAATGGTGCAGTTAAACAATTTGTATCATCGTTGCAAAGCACCCACTAGAATACTTTGCAAGACTCCCGTCTCAATTCAAAGGGAAAACTACACAGGGTAGGGCTGACTTACTCTCTACTTATTTCTTCAGATTGACCCTTAGTTTTGTACTACCACCTCATTTTGTCCTGAGGGTAACAAACAAGTTGTACCCATAATATGTTGTAGCTGTCTGTGATTTTTGTAGCAATGGTTATCATGTTGACTGATAGAATTGTTTCTTCTCTAAAATAATAGAATCCAAACCATTAATCTAAAGATTATGTAAAGCTAACCCAACTATTCTAATCAGCATTTTGTCATGATACTTATCTTCAAAGTCTGATTTTCTTTCTTTCTTTCTCTATTTCTCTCTCTCTCTCTCTCTTTCTTTCTTTCTTTCTCTTTCCTTCCTTCCTTATTCCTTCCTTCCTTCCTCCCACCCTCCCACCCTTCTTTCTTCCTTCCTTGTTCATCTATAGGCGAAGAAAGATAGAACACAAGCAATTGTTCTTATTATTCTCTAGGAAAGAACTTTGACACTTTTTTAAATCTCAATTTTCTGTTTTCTATTCAATGTGGATGTTTCTTACATCATTCAAGAATGATTGCTGACAGAAAGCTTAACTATATTTTGATAGAACAAAAACTATGGGAGGGCTTCTGGCTTTCAGAAACATCTTATGACAAATGTTGGAAGAGTACAATGATGCAAGAGTTCATTTCCATAAGTATTTGAGTGATTGCAGTATCATTTTTCATCACATCTATCTCTGCAGTTTTATTCATATGACAATAATGATGATAGCCATAGGAACACATTCAGTTGGGAATAAGAAATAACATCAGCCTGACCTCAATACCAGGAAAGATTCTGGAAAAGATAATTAAGCAACAAATAAGTGAACACCTAGAAGCAAACAAAGTTTTGGTCGCCACAATGTAGAAAAGACGTGGAGGCTCTGGAAAGAGTGCAGAGAAGAGCAACCAAGATGATCAGAGGACTGGAGACTAAAACATATGAAGAACGGTTGCAGGAACTGGGTACGTCTAGTTTGATGAAGAGAAGGACCAGGGGAGACATGATAGCAGTGTTCCGATATCTCAGAGGGTGCCACAAAGAAGAGGGAGTCAAACTATTCTCCAAAGCACCTGAGGGCAGAACAAGAAGCAATGGGTGGAAACTAATGAAGGAGAGAAGCAACTTAGAACTAAGGAGAAATTTCCTGACAGTTAGAACAATTAACCTCTGGAACAGCTTGCCTCCAGAGGTTGTGATTGCCCCAACCCTGGAAGTCTTTAAAAAGATGTTAGATAGCCATTTGTCTGAAATGGTATAAGGTTCCTGCCCACGCAGGGGGTTGGACTAGAAGACCTACAAGGTCCCTTCCAACTCTGCTATTGTATTGTATTGTATTGTATTGTATTGAATGAAGTTATTGATTCAACAGAATTTTTTTTATCATGCCACACAAGCATATACAGTAACAATAATTTCAAAAAATCACTTGAGATTAAAGAGTGGTGAGATGAAACAACACTTGTAAATTTATTTAGTGATTTAAAACATTTATATAGCTGCCCATCTTATAATCAACTCTAGGGAGTTCCCAAATGCTTTCAAAAAACAAAACAGTCTTTCTATTCGCTCTACCTCCTAGAGCCAACCAGTTGACCACTTAAGACAAAAGATGCAGGAGTTTAAGAGATTTCTAATTTGGTCGTGGCTGCATTGCCAGATGTGATATGGTACTTAAGATCTTAGATGACCTGTAATACTAGGGTTTCATGCAGTTAGAAGACTTGTCTGGAGATAACACATGCTCCGTGGAGTAGCGGAAATAATTTTACAAATATTATTTATTTTACCTTGAAATGTCATGATGACCAAATTAGAATCTATTACTGCATAGCCTACAGCAATTAATCAAACAGCTGATCATTCATATTTCCTAGCTAGAAAATTTCAGACTATAGAGCATACATTTAAAAAGCCATGTAAAATTCAGGTTTATATGGGGAAATTAAAGAAAAAAGTATGCTAAGCTGGGTTGTATTTAAATATAGCAGATGTACAAGATGTTGTGTAGGGAAAAAAGTATATAGTAGGAAAAGAGGCATGAAGCAAAGAAAATATCAGGAAAAAAATAGTTATATAAGTTGCACAAAAAATGCCTAAGCTGAAGACAAATATGCACAAAAGGCTGTAAGATATTTCTGGGAATTTTTAGAGAAAGAAAAGAAAATGTGTAAAATGGAGTAACATTTAATTGCATATACCAATGACTGAATATTCATATAGTGTTCATCCTGACAATTTATTCCAACCAGCCTTATTTTGGGTTCATTTGGACAGCATTTTTATTTTATTTTTAGTAATGCAAATATTCTTCCTTAAATACAAATCTGCTTCTTAAAAAAATGAAAATGTCTCCGTAGCATTCCAAAGCCATTAATAACAAGACATCTGGAACATGGTAGGACATTTCTGCATGCAACCCTCCACTGCTCAGTGAAGGAAATGGATTAGAGCATCCAGATTCTTCCAGGTAGTTAAGTTCATTATTATTCCCAAAGCTGAACCGGTATACTAGATAAATGATACATACTGACTAGGTTGTTAAAACTACAGAGAATGTATAACGGCTTCGGAGATCACATAATTATGTAGACTCTTCAGTTAGACGTAGACATTATATCCTCATTATGAAGAAGAGGATGAGAGGAGAGGAGCTAAGCTGATGCAAAGAGAAGGGATCCCATTCATTCTGCCATGTTTAGCTAGAATAAGAATTGGTGTAAGACAGGACATAGAGACCTATGCTTTTTTCTCATAATTGCCTTTGTAAAGGCCCATAATGGCACACGTGCCACAGGTGGCATATGAAGCCCTCTCTGTGGGCACGCACACCGTTGCCCCAGCTCAGTTCCACCGCGCATGCACTCCCGCCAGCAGCTGATTTTTGAGTCTCTGCCATGCATGCGCAGGCAGGCACATGCAGGAGATAGGCACACATGTGCGGGGGCAGGGGGGAGCTCAGGGGGATGGCATTCCACCCGGTGGCCATTTTTGGGCCCAGGAGGCTTCAGGAAAGCTTGCTAGGCCCAAAGCAGGGTGCACATAGGGATGCAGCGACACACACACACATACACATACACACACACGTGGCATATTGTTGGTCACAGGAGGCTGCAGGGAGGCTTTCTAGGTCCAAAACTGGCCATGGGGGTCACACAGGCATGCGCAGCGCTCTCTACATGGGGCTTCCCTTAAGGTGCACTCGGAGGCTCCAGTTAGTTCAGAATGCAGCCGCGCGGGGGATTCTGGGAGCTTCGAGATGCTCCCATATGACACCTCTCCTGCGTGAGCTGCACTGGTTGCCTGTGGCCTTCCGGGTATGCTTCAAGGTGCTAGTAACCACCTTTAGAGCGCTCCATGGCATGGGACCTGACTATTTGCAAGACCGCCTCCTGCTACCTAATACCTCCCACCGACCAGTGCGCTCCCACAGAGAGGGCTTCCTCAGGGTGCCGTCGGCTAGGCAATGTCGGCTGGCGATACCCAGGGGGAGAGCCTTCTCTGTGGCTGCTCCTGCCCTCTGGAATGGCCTACCCCCTGACCTTCGCACGATCACGGACCTGCGCCTTTTCCGTCGGGCTTTGAAGACCCATTTATTTTGTGCAGCCGCCCTGGCATACTTTTTAACTTGCTTTTAGATAGGGTTTTTATCAAAATTTGAAAATTAGGCGTACTGTTTAATACATTTTTAATATCATTTTACTTGTTTTTATCATTAATTTTATACTAACTGACTTTTACAGTTTGCCTGTACACCGCCCTGAGTGCCGCTGGGGAGAAGGTGCGGTATAAAAATTCAATAAAATTCAAAATTCAAATTCAGGAGGGTGGGAGCATGCATGTATGTGCAGGGGATAGCATGTGCATTGGATTATTGCTGTGGGCATGCACACGTTGTTACATGTGCAAGCACACTTTTAGCACATGATGACAAAAAGATTAGCCATCACTGGATTAGACAATTGTCACGTCTCAAAGTGACAATTTGGCACAATTCAGTGAATATTAAAGATTTAGAATCTTAATATTCTGAATGCGTTCGGTCAGAGACACAATACAAAAAGCATTAATGCAATTGCCAAGACAACTTGAGAAGAAAATGATGAAAAAGAATATATCTTGAGAGCCGTTTTTGTATGGGAAAAGTTGTGACCAGCAAATTCCCCCAGGTTCTCTCTGGAATTTACAATTTAATGTTGACTCACTGCAACCTAATTTGACAGCCGCTTTGATGCTATTTAAATTGCGAAATTCTTCTTCTTCAATGGAATGGCAATTCTGACAGCAGAGTTCTTGGTGTTCTCTTGAAGATATTTGCCTGCAGCTATTTGGTTGTTTGGTTGCAGACAGGGATGGGATTCAAACATTTTAGCAACTGGTTCTCTACCCCGTTGCTGGGTGGGTTTGGTCTACTCATCCTCCTGCACCACAGCGGTCGGGGAGAGGGAGTTTTCACCCTCCCCAGGCTCCGGAGGCCATTTTTGTCTAGTCTCTGGGCGGGTGAAAATAGCCTTCCCTGGGCTTTGGAGGCCCTCTGGAGGCTGGAAAAGGTCAGTTTCTGGACTTACGGAACTTCCAGGAGGCCCATTTTTCACCCTACTCAGGCTGTGGAGGCTTTTCTCAAACCTCTGAGGGGGTGAAAATGGCCTCCCAGAGCCTCTGCGCAGGCCCTGCATTTACCTGGCATCCAAAATGGGACTCATGGGAAGAGTGAGCGGGACCAGCCAGTCCTTGCAACTACCAGTTTGGTGAACTGGATGCAAAATTAGCATCTGGTTCACCTGAACCGGTCCGAATTGGCTGAATCCCATCCGTAGTTGTAGACAATGTATTACCATTGATGAAGTAACTTCATCAATGCCCTCCACAATTCAACCTTGAATTTCACATATTCTCTTCTATTGGAGCAAGTGGCTACCCAGAAGTCCTGTATGCCTTCAGGTGAGTCTTAACTCCTGATGACTGCCTGGACAAGTCATTGAGGTTTGTGGTGAAATTTTAGAAGTGTTGTCACTTACCTTCTACCTAGGGCCAAGAGGGAGTGACTGGCTCAAGGTTACCCAGATGGCTTTGCATGTGAGGCAGAACTGGAACTCATAATCTCCTAGTTTTTACTCTGGGTCTTAACCACTACTCCAAATGGACTCTTACCAATTAAAATTGGTGCTGCCTTTCTCAAAGCATAAATCTGGCCACATGAAATCCCTTATCAATAGAAGCAACCCAAAATGTAGAATGGAGACAATTAAAAAAAAAAGAACTAGAAACTAACAATGTCCATGTGACTTCTCTTGAATAAGGAGGTTTGTAGATGATGTGCAAATATTGTTCAAATGCAAGCCAGCTCACGTTTCCAGAAGTAATGTGTTGTATTCCCCCTACACTGAAAGCACAGGAGAAAGAAAGTTTGAAGTTAATTGCTTTGAATTTAAGTGTGTGTGATTTTTTTTTTTGAGTTGAGCTTTTTCTTCTTAGTTCGGATAGTGTCAGCCTCTACTTTGCTTCCTTGCTATTGGCTGCCATAGTAACGGGGAAGGTGGGGGCGCGTGGTATTTGGGGCAGAATTGCTAGGTGCTGGAGGAGTTATCATGAAGGGAGTTTTGTTCTCACTATCTTCTGCGCATGCTGAGGGCTCGTTTTTGGGCTTGGTCAAGGTCAACTGGCTGTGCCTACCAACTGAATGAGGCCAATTGAAGAGTCACCCCACATGATACCTTTGGGAGTTGCAGATTGGACATTGGGTTGGGGTAACTTGGGGGAAAGCCCTGGGTAAATGTTTGATATGTACACGTTGGGGCTTTTTTTGCTTCAGATCTTGCTTTGCTTTAGCTGTTTATATTTCACGTAAAGGTAAAAGTACCTTTATCTCTATTCAAGATAGGGTTTTCTTTCTTGGATACTGAATGAGGCACGCCTGATAGATTGGCTCCTTTCCAGGGTTGTTTGTTTTCAGTTCAGTTCTGTCCCTTTCCTAATTTATATTAATCAGAGTACCAGTATTATTATTATTTTTAAGAGTGTCCTAGAGCTCTCTCACAAGACAGCTAAACATAGGCTTAAATCTGTTCCTGCAAATGTACCTGCATAATGTCCAGTCAGCTACCTGAGGGAGCTAGGTATCCCCCAAAATGACCAGGACTAGGGAGCAGTGCTCTGTGACCCGAGGCAAGAAGATACGCCTGCAGTCGTCTGAAACAACTAACCGAAGACGTCCCAACACCTCACTGCATCATCAGCAACCCTGTGAATGAGTTGAAAGAAGAGAGAAAATGCCACTTTAAGACTGGAATAACTAAATCAAATCAAATCAATCAAAACCGGCCCTCTGGAACGACCTTCCCCCTGACATCAGAACGACCACTGACCTCCGCTCCTTCCGTACGAAATTGAAGACCTATTTCTTTCGACTGGCCGGCCTTGAATAATTCTCTCTGTCTATTGATTCCAAATGCATTTTAATGGGTTTTTAATCATTTTTAGCATGGGTAACATTGTTTAATTATGTTTTAAAGTATGTATTTTGTATTTATTGTATATTGTTTTTAGTTTCTCCTGTGCACCGCCCCGGGTCCCTGTGGGGAGAGGGTGCGGTCAATAAATCCGAATTTGAGTACTGCAGGCTGCTTCTGATGCCTGCTGGCTGCCTGCAATTTGGCAGTTTGAATCTCACCAGGCTCAAGGTTGACTCAGCCTTCCATCCTTCCGAGGTGGGTAAAATGAGGACCCAGATTGTTGGGGGCAATAGGCTAACTCTGTAAGCTGCTTAGAGAGGGCTGTAAAGCACTGTAAAGTGGTATATAAGTGCTATTGCTATTAACAAATTAGCAGAGTTGGAAGGGACCTTGTAGGTCATCTAGTCCAACCCTCCCCCACCCACCCAAGCAGGAGACACTATACCATTTCTGACAAATTGCAGTCCAGTCTCTTTTTGAAAGCTTCCAGTAATGAAGCTTCCACAACTTCTGAAGGCAAGCTGTTCCACTAGTGCAGGGGTCTGCAAAGTTGGCTCTTTTAAGACAGCAAAGCTGGCGGGGGAATTCTGGGAGTTGAAGTCCACCCGTCTTAAAAAAGCCAACTTTGCAGACCCCTGCACTAGTTAATTGGATGAATGATTAGATGATCCATGGGTTACTATATACATACTGGTGAATAATAACAGAATTTCTTTGCAAAAATCATGCATACATTACCTCTGGAGAAGCCTATCATAATTAACTGTGAGAATTTAACTCATGAGAAAAAGACAACAATATTGTTTTTTTAAAAGCTGCATTAAATCCTGTCAAGTTCAGACTTTGGTTAAACTCTTTGCATCATTACTAACTATTGAAATTTACCATTTAAAATATTAAGAGGTCAAACACAATAAATATCTCTGAGTAGCTCGAATATATTCTCATCCATCCCCAACATTTTATTTTGTTTTAAAAGTTTCCTAGCTCATTCCACATGAATAAATAATTCTGAACTAAAATACTACCAATTATTTACTGGTGTAACCTAAATGGAAGAGAACAAGAATATATCGGTGCATTCATTTTTACTAATTATATGTTGTTCGATGATTTGTTTTTTGTTCCGGAGCACTTTGAACAAGTTATTTCTTAAGGCAAACTTATTAGGAGACAGCGTGCTAGATGCTTCAAAGGAAAAATGCTAATCACAATACAGGAGGGAAAAAAGTGAGAAAAGTTAGCCATGTTTCATGCTGTGGTGCTTCCATCCTTGGAACCAAAATGTCCTTGGACATAAAGTTCTGTTTGGTGCAATATTTGAGTTTTCAAAGTAGAAGGGATGCTGGTGGAAATGCTCAAGAGAGAAAATAGCAGATTATGAGTCCCTTGATTATTGATTTATTCTTCCTAACATGACAGAGAAAAACTGCATTTCCTATCAAAGAATTAGGTTGGGAGGGAAAAAGGCATCGAGTGAAGGGCCCTTGAGGTTTCATTTGTGCAGTCAAGAGTTTCAGTAAGTTGTTGGGTTTGTGATTCGGTTTTGCCCAGAGGGACAAACAGCTCTGGATAATGAGTCCTATTTCAGATGAAGGCGGTAAGGGAGATGGGAAGAAGACAGCGGAGGGTATGCACACTAAGTAGGCATCGTCAAGCAAGTAACATTATTTAAAAAAACCAGGGAGGAAACAGGATGTGGCAGAAAGTACCCTATTTTTCAGAGTATAAGACGCACCAGAGTATAAGACACACCATGATTTTGAAGAGGTAATTTTTTTTTAAAGTTTTTGCACTCTGCAGGCCTCCCAAACCCTCTGCACGCCTCTTTTTTTTTTTTTTTTTTTTTTTTTTTGCAACCCCCTTTGCAAAAATAGACATGCAGTGGGTTTGGGAGGCTTGTAGAGTGCTCCTGGGGGCTGGGGGAGAGGACAAAAATGAGCAAAAATCGTCCATTTTTGCCCTCCCCTGCCCCCAGGAGCACTTTGCAAGCCTCCCAAACCCACTGCATGTCCATTTTTGCCAAGGGGGTGGGGTTTCAGTAGGCCAAATATGTTGTATTCAGTGTATAAGATACACCCAGATTTTCACCCTCTTGGGGGGGGGGATGTGCATTTTATACTCCGAAAAATACGGTAGTTGGTGAGGTTTTTCATTTGCTTCCTTGGGCAGCATCTGAGCTTGCAAGCTGAGTGGCAAAGTTCCTGGCAAATAGACGCTTGTAAAGCAGAGGTCCAGAGCTGCTCAAACCCTTTTATACACCTCCATGGGATGTCTTCCAACCAAAATACCCAACAATGGTTGTCTTGACTCCCAACATTTTGAGGCAGGAACTTGTAATTAGGAAAGCCTAGCTCTAGTATAAATCCTAAAATAATAAATTGTTTTTTTTTAAATGATTTAGATTTACACATTCCACAAGTCCCTCCTCCAAGCCTGAGAAATCTCTGAGAGTATTGGCCAGTCCTACAGCCCAGCCCTGAGTTCTATAACATCCAGCCCTTAAGTTCTATACCAGTGGTAGTCAACCTGGTCCCTACTGCCCACTAGTGGGTGTTCCAGCTTTCATGGTGGGTGGTAGGGGTTTTGTCCGATACTGAAGCCGTTTCCTTTTTTAAATTTAATTGACTTCCCTACTTTATAGATCATCATTACTGTGGAACCGGTGGGCGGTTAGAAATTTTTACTACTAACAGAGATATAAAAGTGGGTGGTAGGTATAAAAAGATTGACTACCCCTGTTCTATACAAACTCCTGGGAAAAAGCAGGAGTTAATTTATTCTCCTACAGAACTAACCACAGGTGGTATTCAGCCAGTTCTCCCCGGTTCAGGTAAACCGTTTCCAATGGTTGCGGGAGGCTCCGCCCACCTGCCCTGACGTAATGTGTGAGCACCACACATTCGCATAAGGCGGTGCACATGCACAGCATGTGCGAGAGAAGTGAGCACACACGCTCACATTGGCGGACCAGTAGGGAAGGTAAATGAATCCCACCGCTGGAACTAAGCTATGGCTTTTACTCTAGCTTGTCCCATTCAGGTTTGTCGGGCTTATTTTTCTAGGAATTCCTCTGTGTAGGCCAGGGGCAGTCAACCTTTTTATACCTACCACCCACTTTTGTATCTCTGTTAGTAGTAACATTTTCTAACCGCCCACCTGTTCCACAGTAATAGGGATTTATAAAGTAGGGAAGTCAATTAAATTAAAAAAAGGAAAGTGCTTCAGTATCGGGCAAAACTCCCACCGCCCACCATGAAAGCTGGAACGCCCACTAGTGGGCGGTAGGGACCTGATTGACTACCACTGGTGTAGGCAATGAAAGACTCATATGCCCTTCGCACAGTCACTCAAGCTCTCGTGACGTCCCGTCTCGACTACTGTAATGCTCTCTACATGGGGCTTCCCTTGAGGTGCACTCGAAAGCTACAGCTAGTCCAAAATGCAGCTGCGCGGGTAATTACGGGAGCCGCCAGATGCTCCCATATAACACCGATCCTGCGCAAGCTGCATTGGCTTCCTATGGCCTTTCGGGTGCGCTTCAAGGTTCTGATGACCATGTTTAAAGCGCTCCATGGCTCGGGGCCTAGTTATATGCGAGACCATCTCCTGCCCCATACATCCCTTAGACCGATACGCTCCCACAGAGAGGGCCTTCTCAGGGTGCCGTCGGCCGGACAATGCCGACTGGTGACACCCAGGGGAAGAGCCTTCTCTGTGGCAGGCCCTGCCCTTTGGAACGACCTATCCTCTGAATTACGCACCATCACCGACCTCCGCCTCTTCCGCCAATGTTTAAAGACATATTTTTTCCATCAAGCCGGCCTAGCCTAACCTCCCATGGGGACTTTTAGACAGTTTTAAAATTGGGTATTTTAACAATTTGGGTTTTTAGCATAGGATCGGGATAATTTAATATATATTTTAAATTATGTATTTATTTTCCTATTTTTGTATATTTTTAAATTTCCTGTGTGCCGCCCTGGGTCCTCTGTGGAGAAGGGCGGGATATAAATATAAATAAATGAAAATGAAATGAAAAATGAAGATCATCCCTCTCTCTAATTGTATAGCTAAAAGTCTGTAGAGATTCTCAGTCATCCAGGTCATGATTGCCCCAAAGGTGCTTTGTCAGGAGGCAACTGGACTTTCTTGTTTTTTTCTTTTGAAGACGTTTCGCTTCTCATCCAAGAAGCTTCTTCTCTGGAAATCCACTCCTACTCCTGCACCATTCAAAGGGTCTTCGTCCAAGAAGCTTCTTCAGCTCTGACAGGATAGTGGTAATTTGCATCTTTTTAGAGGGTCGTTGAAGCCCTTGGAGGTTTATCTGTGTCCTCAGGGTCACCTGAGTAGTGCTCCTGGTTCCTGTAGCCTGCCATTTTTCTCTGGAAATCCATTCCTACTCCTGCACCATTCAAGGGGTCTTCGTCCAAGAAGCTGAAGAAGCGAAACGTCTTCAAAAACAAAAACAAGAAAGTCCAGTTGCCTCCTGAAAAGGCACCTCTGGGACATCCCTCTCTCTGTTTCTTCTCTGAACCCCTTTTTGTGAAAATGTGCTGGAGCTTCACTCCGTCTCCCTCTCTTTTCTTTTCTTCTCGCCCTCTCCTTTCTACAGACGGCTTGACTGTACATGGCACTGAGGGTACTTAATAGACCCGGCTGGGTCGAATCATGGAGTTTCTCTCCGGTTTGTGCCTTTCCAATCCCACCTGCAATCAGCCAGACCAGGTTTGACCAGTCACCATATCAAATTCTTATTACACATCTAAAAAGGAGGAGAGGAGAAAAGCCAAAAAGCAGTGAAACCACACACACACACACACACACACACACACACACACACACACACACACACGTAACTAAGGCTTGACTCCAGTTGACTGCCTGAACAAATCCCTGCAATTTTCTTGGCATGATTTCAGAATTAGTTTGCCCTTCCTAGGGTTGAGAGAGGATGATGACTGTCCCAAGGTTACCCAACTGGCTTCATGCTTAAGGTAGAGCTGGATCTCGGGGTCTTTTCGTTTCTCATCCAGTGCCTGTACCAAACAAATACCCCCAACCCCTCCCAAATTGGCTATTGTTCTCTCAGTCCCACAGGCAAAAAAAGTCTGCAAGGAAACAATGCTTTGCCTTAAAGCAGGAAAATACTATCAGAAACGATAGCAATGGCAATAGCACTTAAACTTACTGTATGTATCACTTCACAGTGCTTTACAGCCCTCTCTAAGAGGTTTACAGAGTCAGCCTTTTGCCCCCAACAATCTGGGTCCTCATTTTACCCACCTCGGAAGGATGGAAGGCTGAGTCAACCTTGAGCTTGTTGAGATGCGATCTGCCAAATTACGGGCAGCCGGCAATCAGCAGAAGTATCCTGCAGTACTGCACTCTAACCACTGCGTCACCACGTTTTGCTGTTGCCATGCTATTGCATAGTATGATGTGTAAACAAGTGTATGTGGTTGATTTGTAGCTCCCTGGCTTATATGCTGTTTAGACTAGCTTTAAAAAGGAAGGGGAAAAGCAAGCTAGAAACTGACTAATAAGCTTTATACATTTTGCTACTCTACAAGACTGATTGTGCCTCCTTTCGAGATTGGCCAACGAAGTTCCATTTGTAAACTATGGCTTAGCCTTCTTTGTGAATATAAAAGTTTGGCTTCCTGCATAAATGGGAGTTGAAAGTATGGGATCCTGGTCTCTAGCTTGGTATCTTAACTGGTACATGAAAGTGGCTCTGATTTCCTTCTTTGCCCATCCCCAATTTCTCAGAGAAAGAATGTCAGTTAAAGTCCTAAGGATGTTTATTGTTTCACTATCCTAGAGCAGAAGAACCCCAAAAAACAAAGGGTGTTTGGGCAGGAAAGGGAGCTGTGGGAATAAACTTTATACAGAATAACAGACTTGAAAGAGACCTTGTGGATCATCTAGTTCTAGTCCAACCCCCTGCTCAAGCAGGAGAACCTATACCAGTGATGGTGAATCTTTTCGGCACCGAGTGCTCAAACTAGAATGTGCCACCTCAGGTTTCCAGGATGCACATGCGTGCCAGCCAGCTGGTTTTTGCGCGCACTGGAGCACCAGGTGGCCGGTGAATGCATGCACACTGGCCAGCTGGTCTTTGGGTTTCCAGCGCTCCAGCACCCACAAAGTCCAGCACTCCAGAAACCAGAAGAGCAGCTGGCAACAGCGCAAGTGCCCTCAGAGAGTGCTCTGCATGCCACCCTGGGCACGTGTGCCATAGATTCACCATCACAGACCTATATTAATGGTCCCCAACATTTTGGGCACCAGAGACGAGTTCCATGGAGGAAAGATTTTGCTGTGGACAACAGGGGGTGTAATTTTGCATGCTGCCTGCATCCTACATGTGGGGTTTCGCTTGTTTGCATGCCACAGACAGGTACCAGTCCACAGACCAGGGGTTAGGGACTCCTGTTCTATACCATTTTTGACACATGGCTGTCCAATCTTTTCTTGAAAGCCTCCAGGAAGCACCAATAATTTCTGAAGGCAAGCTGTTCCATTGGTTGATTGTTCTCACTGTCAGAAAATGTCTCTTTATTTCTAGGTTGAATCTTTCCTTATTCAGTTTCCATCACTGGTGGGTTGAAGGCGGTACATCCCGGTACGGGCATACCGATGCCTGCCCAGAGCACCGGGTACCGTTCTGGTATGGTGCTCCGGAGGGACCACCCACCTGCCCAAGCTCCTAACCTGTCTTTAAACTCTTCGGTGCTTCCATGCACACACATGGTGTGTACAGAGCCTGTGCGACACTCCACCGAGCAGCTGGAGTATCATGGAGACTTGCGGCAGCGTTGCTGGAAGGCAAGATGCATGCGTACACTGCAAACATGTGGACGTGGACTGCATGAGTTCATGTGGAGGACGATGGGCCCCATTGCAACTGTACTGGTTGCAACGGGATCCGGAACCCACCACTGGTTTCCACCCATTATTCCTTGTCTGGTCTTTGGGTGCTTTAGAAAATAGGTTGTCCCCCTCCTCTCTGTAGCTGCCCCTCAAATATTGGAAGACTGCTATCATGTTTCCCCTGGTCCTTCTCTTCATTAGACTAGCTAGGCCCAGTTCCTGCAACCGTTCTTCATATGTTTTAGTCTCCAGTCCCCTAATCATCCTGGTTGCTCTTCTCTGCACTCTTTCTAGAGTCTCTTTCTTTGGTCTCAGTGTGGTGATCAAAACTGGATGCAGTATTCTAGGCGTGACCTTACTAAAGCTTTATAGAGGGGTAATAATATCTCACATGATCTTGATTCAATCCCTCTGTTAACTTTGCGATATGTTACCTCTTTCTGAACCTTTTTTATTTCAATTTGTCTCATAGCACCTCTGAATGGCTTTTGATCCATTCACACCTGGTTGGGATCTATGACTATCAACTATAATTTATGTAAGTGTTTTAATTGGGTCCTGCTCTGCAAACAATGGATGGAACTTCATTGAAGAGACAGCTTAAAGAATAAGCAGCTTGTTCCCAACATGCCTGACTTTTTATTGCATCTAGTTTTGCTCTTCCTCGTCAGATAAGTTTAAAGGTGCAGCATGAGCCCATTTTTCCCCCATGCTTTTCCAGACGCTCCTATGCTTAACACAGCTACATTAAACCAGAAAATGAAATGAAATATACAGTCAATCCTGGAACATTATCAATGGGATTAAATATAGAGCTTCAGAAGTGACATAATACTCATAATTTAAGCTTTTTCAACATGACAGAAAAAAAATAGGTTCCTGAACAGGAGGTTTAAGGGAATGTTACATTTTGCTAGATAAAGTTGCCTTTGAAGAGATCTACAGTCAAGGAACTATTTTTAATTCTCTCTGTGAAGTTCAAAGCCACACACCCAAGCCGTAAAATATATGGGCAATATTGGGTCAAGCAGAAGAGAAGCCGATTTACTTTTCAGAAGAACATCAGCTGTTCCAAAATTATCTAGTTCTGCCTTTGACTGTACCAAAATCTTCTATTTGTTTGCGTTAGTGAGGCTAGAAAAATATTTCTCTTCAAGCATGTAGCGAGGACAGCCCACATACCATCAGGAGAAGAAGACAAAAGAGCTTGCCCTCCACCTACCAAACTATACCATCTTTATCTTAGAGAAGAGCTGCTTCTATTTGCAGAGTTCTCCATGGCACTGAATCATGCAAAGAGCTTCCTTGGACATGTTTTATAGTATTGTAAATCATGTGCAAAGGAATGGCATACAAAACAAACCGGGCAGGACACTTGACCACATTTCTGTTGTGTAAAATAGAATGCTGTTAATTTAATAATGCAGGAATGGGACTCAATTGTTATTGATTAAAGGATCTTCACAACTATCTGTGGCATTCCAGATATATTGGGGCTATGCCTCCCAGAATTCCCAGCTTATAGACCCAATATGCCTAGCATGCAAAGGTTGGCGGAAGTTATGTTACAACATGTTTCTACAATACTACACAATAGTTTTAAATATATTTTGGTCAAGTTTATCAATTGGACTCTGAAATCCATGTAAAATTGGCCAATCTTGGTGTCCTACTCGGCTGGATGCATACAAGCAATTCAGCAAGTCTTTTCTATGAAGTCATTTAATAATGAAGTCATCCATTACAGCGCTATGGAACATTAATAAAACAAGCAAAGTTTTGAGTACTATCATTTGAGCAGACTTCCCAACCTTTCTAGGTTGGCAGCCTGGAGTTGGAGGAGGGAAAAGAGAGGAGGGTTTTGTTGGAGTGACAGGTACATGCGCATGCTTGTGCATGCATGCGAACATCTGTTGCTTGTGCAAATGGGGCCATGACTGCCTATGACAACGCCCACAAGTAGGGTTGTGAGTGGTACCACAAGTGTCCGCGTGAGTGGGGCCACGAGTCCACAGGTTGGGGACCCTTGATATAGAGCAGCATTATAAATATTGTGTACATCTTTCATTAAGCCTGTACTTTGATGGAAAACAAGGAATCTCTTCCAAAAGATCTCTGAACTCAGAAGGGAATTCCAGATCTTGATTTGACTCGTGAATGGACAGATAGCACTGATTCAAAGATCAAACAAAGATGGAAGGAATGTATTGAAACTGTTTAGAGATATCAACATCCACAATGTCATAGAACAGGGTTCAGCAACTAGTTTGGCATAGGGGCAGAGGACATACCAACACCACAATTTCTCCCTCCTTCTCTATCTCATGGCTCATTTTTGTCAGCACTGGGCAGGACCTGTGCCTCTGTCCACCCAAAGTGGCTGGTGAAGCCATCTCTGAAATGGCCATTGAGATGGTAGGTGCTCTTTCCCTCTTTCACATGGGCTGAATAAATATATTTCTTTTTGCAATCAAATGTTTCTGAACATGTTGGGTGGTAGGCAGTGATGGGTTTCAAATTTTTTTAGAACCTCTTCTGTAGGTGTGGCCTGCTTTGTGGGAGTGGCTTGCCAGCCATGTGACTGGGTGGGAGAGGCTTGGCAGTCATGTGACTGGGTGGGCATGGCCAACTTGCAAAATGTGGTGAAACTCACTTAACAACACTCTTTCTTAGCAACCAAAAGGTTGGCTCAGAAACTCTGGCATTTGAAGCACGCAAGTCTTAAAGCTGTTAGGTTACAAAACCCTTGCACCCATAACCCTTTAGAAAAAAACCCAGGGGTGTTTAAACTTGACAGCTTTAAGACTTGTGGACTTCAACTCCCAGAATTCCTCCTCTCACTCTTCATCTTGATGATGTGCGGACGGGCGGGGGGAGGGAACTGGAAACGGTTCTAAACGACACTGTAGATTTGTGGAACCTCTTCTATAGAACACACCCCTGGTGATAGGCCACATCCAGCCCATGGGTTGTAGGTTGTCAAACCCTGCCTTTGAAGGTATTCCTCACTTACAAGAATCTGTAGTATTAGAAGATGAAATTAGATCAACATTTTAATTATTAATAGGTTGGAAGTTACGGGAAGTGATGGAATATCCACAGAAATATGGCAAGCAACAGAAGAATCAGTGAAAGTTCTAACCAACTTATATGTATAAATCTGAGAAATGATGCATGTATTGTTTATAGAACCCCAAAGTGGAAAGTGGGAGGATAGTCTTTTTACAATCATCAAAAACCTACTCACTGTACAATCAGTTCTTCCAATCAGAGCTTCGAAGAAGAGCATGGAAGAACATCTTACTACTTTAACTATTTGTTCACTTCAGTTTTCCTATCGTCTTTCTTAAAATTTTATGGTGCTGTCTTGTCTGCCTGATAGTCTTAAGGATCATTTTGTTTATTAAAAAGCTGATAAATTTCCCCTTGTCTTCAATCTCTGGCTTTACTCCTTGTCTTCCCTTTGCACAAAAAATCCTAACTCCATCTTTCTGACTTTTACCTTCTTACCACTGAATCTGGTTTTGCTACACATTTCATTGCTTTGTGTTTCATGGATATGGGCACCTTTACTTTAATAAAATCACTTTAAAGAGCATACTTTAAAAAAAACTTTTTCTATGACATGTAGCATGTCTAAAGGCTAGCTAGGTTTACAGTAAAATTCATCCTATACTACCAAAACAGAAAAGTGATGGTCACTTAGAAATATCTTAAAGCTTGTATTCTAAAACCATGCATCAGTTTTTGTGAGATTTGGCCAATTTTCTCCCCATTAAATGCTTTACATGTCCTGCAAATTTCAATCCATGTAAGAAAAGATAAAAATATGACAGTAATTTACTTCGGTTATCCTTTATTATTTAGTGGAAAAAATGAAACTTCTCATCCAGAGATTAAATTGGTTTGGGTTTCTCTGGAGTAATCGAGAGCAAATTGGGTTGGGACATCTCTGATACATTGAAGAGCTTCTATGGAGATTTATCTTCTGTATTTAATAGTCCAAGATACAGTAAATACTATCAATCTTCAAAGGGATAGAATACATAGAATACAAAGGGATTAGTTGATAGCATCACCAGGTTTGGTCATACTGGCATGTCTATAATTCTAAATAAAAACAGTTCTACCAGAGAAACTCCACTTTATTATCAAATGAAACCTAAAATGTATGTGTAGCATCTTTCTTTCTTTCTTTCTTTCTTTCTTTCTTTCTTTCTTTCTTTCATTCTTTCTTTTATTCTTTCTTTCTTCTTTTCTCTCTTCCTTCCTTCCTTCCTTCCTTTCTCTCTCTCTTCCTTCCTTTCTTTCTTTTCCTTCCTTCCTTCCTTCCTTCCTTTCTTTCTTTCTTTCTCCATTCCTTCCTTCCTTTCTCCCTTCCTTCCTTTCTCCCTTCCTTCCTTCCCCTTCCTTCCTTTCTTTCCCTTCCTTCCTTCCTTCCTTTCTTTCTCCCTCCCTTCCTTCCTTGCTTCCTTTTTTCTCCCTCCCTTCCTTCCTTCCTTCCTTCCTTTCTCCCTTCCTTCCTTTCTCCTTTCCTTCCTTCTTTCCTTCCTTTCTCCCTTCCTTCCTTTCTCCCTTCCTTCCTTCCTTCCTTTCTCCCTTCCTTCCTTCACCTTCCTTCCTTTCTTTCTTTCCCTTCCTTCCTTCCTTCCTTTCTCTCTCCCTCCCTCCCTCCCTCCCTTCCTTCCTTTCTCCTTTCCTTCCTTCCTTTCTCCTTTCCTTCCTTCCTTTCTCCCTTGCTTCCTTTCCCTTCCTTCCTTTCTTTCTTTCCCTTCCTTCCTTCCTTTCTTTCTCCGTTCCTTCCTTCCTTCCTTTTTTTCTCCCTTCCTTCCTTCCTTCCTTCCTTCCTTCCTTCCTTTCCATCTTTCCCTTCCATCCTTCCTTCTTTCCTTCCTTCCCCTTCCTTCCTTTCTTTCTTTTTAAATTTTATTGAATCATTAAAAAGCAAAAGTATACAAAATGAAGCATTAAATGATACAAAGTGATTGCAGAGAGTAATACAATATAACTAGAGTTTACCACTTATTTATATAGTGCGTATCTCCAATAAGAAAAGCAAAAAAGTGAAAGAAAACAGAACAAAGTGAAGGGGTGTTATCGAAGCATATAGAGATTCTAAGTCAGCGATGCTAATTCCACTTCTTTGAGTTCCTTTGTAGCCAAGCGTACCAGCGATCCCAGCACGTGTAGAATACCGATTCTTGTTTGTCTCTCAATAGGCTGGTAAGCTTGTCCCTTCCTTCCTTTCTTATCCCACCTTCATTATTTTTACAAATAACTCCAGCTGGTGAACATATCTGACTTTTCTTTGAAAACTAAATGTGAATCTCTCTAAATTCTGTGCCCACAACACTAATCCTGAGAGAGAGAGAGTAACTATCAACCCAATAAGGTAGACCAGCTTAAGAACCAATGTCATATACATAGGTCAGGACTAATTTTATGCTAAGAGCTTTAGAAACAGATTCTAGCAGATCTGAATTTTAAATAGGTTTTACCTATTGACTATATAGAAGCCAAGATATGGCACCTCTGAAGACTTTCAAAGATAATGAGCATTTCAGATGAGAGAAACTATACCTATTTTCCTGAACATTGTCTTCTCTCCAACATAACCATAACACAGGATTTAGCATTAAGTAAAGAAATCACCTCCTCTCTCTTTTTTCTTAAACCTTGGATGTGAGTAGGAGGCCGGGAAGTTTCACTGCCATTTTTTACTTAACTGCAACTTCTTCTGCCATCCCAAAGTGACTGAACTGTAACATGCCTGAAATAATTATTCGCATAAGCCATCTTCAGGCACAAACATTTAAACTGGTTTGTTCAGAGTTGGGATTCACTTATCTTCCATACTGGTTTGCAAATATATGTCTAGTTTAATGAAAAGAAGGACTAGGGGAGATATGATAGCAGTGTTCCAATATCTCAGGGGATACCACAAAGAAGAGGGAGTCAAGCTATTCTCTAAAGCACTTGAGGGCAGAACAAGAAAGGGTGGAAACTAATCAAGGAGAGAAGCTTAGAACTGAGGCAGTGGTGGGTTTCAAATTTTTTTAGAACCTACTCTCTAGGTGTGGCCTATTTTGCGGGCGTGGCTTGGTAGTCATGTGACAGGGTGGGAGTGGCCAACTTGTAAAATGTGGTGAAACTCATTTAACAACGCTCTTGCTTAGCAACCAATTGTGATGATAAATTCTTTCTTTCTTTCTTTCTTTCTTTCTTTCTTTCTTTCTTTCTTTCTTTCTTTCTTACTTACTTACTTACTTACTTACTTACTTACTTACTTACTTACTTACTTTCTGCCTTCCTTTCCTTTCCTTCCCATTGGGTTACTGGCAGCGGCAGGCCAGACTTACTTCTGGGTCCACCGGTGGAACCCCCTCTCACTGGTTCTCTAAATTTCACCATCCGGCTCTTGCAAATAGGTGCGAGCCTGCAGAAACCCACCACTGAACTGAGGAGAAATCTCCTGACAGTTAGACCAATTAACCAGTGGAACAGCTTGCCTCCAGAAGTTGTGAATGCCCCAACACTGGAAGTCTTTAAGAAGATGTTAGATAGCCATTTGTCTGACCCGGTATAGGGTTTCCTGCCTAGGCAGGGAGTTGGACTAGATGACCTCCAAGGTCCCTTCCAACTCTGCTATTGTATTATAAATGTGAGTACATGCACCTTGTCTGCTTATGTGCACCGCCTTCTAAACGTGTGCAGTGCTTGCACATTACGTTGGGGAGCCTCCCGTAGTCGCCGCTACCGGTTTGCCTGAACCGGAGAGAACCAGTTGAATGAATACCACCTCTGGGTTTGTTTCAACTGGCTATAATTTTGATCACTGTTGAAAGTTTGGATGACATGCTAAATTAAGAATAATGCAACAGTGGAGGTAATACTTTTTTTGTGGCAGCCCCAAAGAAGGAAGAAGATGGGTGGGTAAGCATGAAAGAATTCTGTGTTCCATGCAATGACAAGTTCTAATACTATCCCATAAAGAATGGTTATAAAAATCTTTTTCTAGGAGTATGCAATAGATGGAAGGCTTGCTTATTCAAAACTACCATTAGGTTAACCCCCTTTTTTCTATTAACCCATGTTATTATATACTGAAAGTTTTGAGTCATTGGATAGTGTAAGCAATCTCAAAGAAGTATCTACCCTATTTTTCGGAGTATAAGATGCCCCTTTTTCCCTCAAAAAAGAGGTTGAAAATCTGGGTGCATCTTATACACTGAATACAGCATTTTGGGCTTCCCAAAACCCTTCCCCCTTTGCAAAAAGGTCCATGCATAGCCTTTAGGAGACTTCCAGAGTGCTCCTGGGGGTTCAAGAGGGCATAAATGAGTGAAAAACAAGCTGTTTTTTGCTCATTTTTGCCCCGCCCCCTATAGAGCACTCTATAAGCCTCCTAAAGGCTCTGTGTGCCCTTTTTTTTTTAACAAAATTTTTTTCATGAAAATGGGCCATTTTGGGGAGTTCTGCAGAGTGCAAAAAATTTGCCTCTTCAAAATCTTGGTGCATCTTATACTGCGGTGCGTCTTATACTCTGAAAAATACGGTCATTGACTAACATGATATAAGATTTTTTTCCCCTAACCATTTGATAAAACAATCATATATTTCCATTGGATAACATTGGATAGCTCTAATCATAAATCTCAACCAGTGATTGCCCTGTCAATTTGCCTAATGTCAAACAATGATCTCTCTTAAGATGAGATAGCTTGACTTTTGCCATTGTATTTGCCAAGACTCTTCCATACCCTCAGAATTTCCACCTCCAACATATAACAAATCAGTTAGAAATTGACCTGCAATCCACTTCAGAATTTGTAGCTATGACAACTTAAAAAAAAAAAAAAAAAGGCCTGGTCAACATTTGTAGTTCAAGTCCTCATAATATCATAAATCAATTCAATACTCGCATTCTATCACATAAATTGGTCAAGAGAGGACGCTAATGAGAGTCCTTCTTTCTGAGTGCCATGGGTCAGAGGAGTAACAAAAATTAGGAAGCAAAATACTCTCTGTATCCTAGAGATGCATCTTTTTCTGTAATTGCATTTGCTGTATTTGCCTGGTGGCTGGCGAAACAAAAACATACCCTGAGAGATCATTATGAATGGAAGAAGCTGTGCAGAAGTTGACAGATGGTTGATTGTAAAAAAAGAAAGAAAAAGAATCCATCAAAACCCCAATGCTTATGGTAGCTCCAGTTCAGCACTGTATTGAATCTTGAAAAAGTGGGGAAGTAGCATGCCACTAGGCATTGTTTTTCAATACTTGTGATGGTGGTTGCATATTGCTATGGCAGCAGTATTGATTTGGAGAAGAGAAGGAGAAAAAGAGAAGTTCTGAGCTATCCTTATAGGCAAAAAGAGATATCTTAGGGACAGGAACTTGGTGAAAGGAAGGAAGAGAGAAGCCACTGCGGCTGCTGTCAAACAGTATCAGGTGGCAGAAAGAGAGAATTCCCTTCAGAGGAAGTGAGTCACCCATTAAGGCTAACTGGGAATTTTATGATGTAAAAGAAAAATAAATTCAATATCCATTTCGCTGCGGTTTGTAATAAACTAAAGCAGAGTCAGAAATACAGCAACTCACTGAAAATTAGACAATATCCTGAGAACAAATAGGTCCATAGGGAATATCAATATAGCTTACAGCAGTGATGACGAACCTTTTTGGCATCGAGTGCCCAAACCGGAATGCTTCTGCATGCCTGTTTTTTGGCTATTATCGGCCCATTTTCAGGCTGTTTTGGAGCCATTTTCAGGCTGTTATTAAGGCTGTTTTTGGCCTGAAAAATAGCTCCAAAACTCTGAAAAATGGCCTGGCTTTTTGACCATTTTTGGCTGTTTTTTGGGCTGTTTTCTAGCATTCCAGTGTCCATGAAAAACCAGCTGGCCAGCGCCGGAAACCAGAAGAAAAGCTGGCAACGATGCATGTGCCCACAGAGAGGGCTCTGCGTGCCATATCTGCCACACATGCCATAGGTCACCATCACGGGCTTACAGCATGAATTGGAGAATGACTCTTGTTTGATAGAGATTTTCCATTCTTTGCAGATAAATCTTTTGTTTTTAAAAGGAGTTTGTCACTTGAAAAATATCCCTATGTGTTAAGTTTCCTTGAGAGTGTTTAAACCTTGTGTAGGTAATCCTCATGTTATGACCACAATTGAGCCCCACGTTTTTGTTGCTAAGTGAGACATTTCTTAAATGACTTTTGCCCATTTTACAACCTTTCTTACCATGGTGGTTAAGCGAATCACTGCAGTGACTAAAGTTAAATCAGTCATCAGTCACTTTTTTCAGTGCTGTTATAACTTCAAACAATCACTAAATGAACTGTTGTAAATCGAGGACTACCTGTATTTCAAGAATAATCTCTATAGTTCTATGGGGCTTGGTCTCCCTGGATTTTATAAAAGTGAATCCAAGGCTCTTCTTTTTTTTCCTTTTCCTTTTATTAAAGCTAGTCTTTAGGTAACAGTGCAGAGAAATCTTCCAAACAACTGGGCAGCCTGGAATGTTTTTCATAGAAAGTTTGTTCCATCAAGATGTCCATCCTTACTAATGCCAGCAAATGTTTTATTGAATAAGGGCATCTTCTTCCCTTCTAGGAAAAAGGCTCTTTCATTCCAGGATTCATCAGAATTTTTTTATGAAGCCGGGCATATTCCATAAACCAACCATTTGCGACATATTTATCCTTCAAATGTTCTGGGAATGGAAGTTCGAGATCTAGAAAAGGTGTTTAGTTGTCTTCTACTCTGAAAATTGAACAGGCTATTTGGTCTATATGCACATGGGCATCATTGTTCCTTTTCTTCATACCCCAAAACTGGGTACTTTTCATCAAAAACAACCAATAGGTCTACCCACACGACTGTCTTAATCTAATCCAGTAAGCATGTCAGAGTTTTGGTGGCATGACTAGTATTATGAGATAAACTCAGGAGCAATAACACAGCACACACAGTCTTAAGACAATTAACAGTGGTTTAACTACAAACTATATACAGACATATACATGCAGGAGATAAAATCCCTTACCATTCACTACAGACACAAGGAGAGAACTGAATACACACTGAGAGAAAAAGAGAAACACCCTCTAATTGCCACCTACCATATTTTTGGGAGTATAAGACGCACCTTTTTCCCTCAAAAAAGAGGCTCAAAATCTGGGTGTGTCTTACACACTGAATACAACTTTTTTTTTGATTCTCAAAACCCCACCCCCTTCACCAAAATGGCAGTGCATAGCCTTTAGGGGGCTTCCAGAATGCTTCTGGGGGCCGGGGAGGGCAGAGATGAGCAAAAAACGGACCATTTTTTGCTCATTTTTTGGGGGGGAAGCCCCCAGGAGCACTCTACAAGCCTCCTAAAGGCTATGCATGCCCTTTTTTTTTGACAAAAATGGGCCCGTTTTCGTGAAAAACTGGACCGTTTTTGGGAGGTCTGCAGAGTGCAAAGCTTTTTTTCTAATTTGCCTCTTCAAAATCTTGGTCCGTCTTATACTCTGATCTGTCTTATACTCCGAAAAATACAGCATATATAGACACCTCTTAAAACAGTAAATGACTTGTGTGGACCCCACCAGAGCCTTAAAGAGGTGATACCATAGCTGCAATGAATCAGCCTCATTGCATTAGCTTACTGATTATCACTTTACATCAGCTGGCAGCTATTAAATCCTCAGTACCTTGACAAAGCATTCCTTCACCCCTGGAAAAGCATGGTTTCCAAAAAACCATTCTTAACACAATTATGGATATATTATGTTCATAATTAAACAGACATTGTACACCAAAGTATCTTTTAATTTTAGTATTTGACAAGAAGATGATAACTTCAGATTTTAACCTTCTGCTTAATTACGTTCCAATTAGAGGTTTTTAAATGAAATGTGTGATCTGTAGCAGTTCCAGGAGAAAATCATTTATAATGTTTTTGTTCCAAAGTGATCTACACAACTTTGAGAGCCAAGCTTATTGCATATGGAGAGGCTGGTGTGATTGTTGCTACTGCTAAGAGAGATTGCTTCATTTCCCCCATAATAAGCAGAAGGAAGATCTCGTCAGAGAATAAGGAACCTTATGCTAAAGAAATGGAAAATGCATTAAATGGCAGCTTAAGGACTTGAGTACAATTATTGTTGGGTCATTAATGAGCAGTTTGGCAGAAGTCTGATAAGGCTTTAGTGGTGAGCATATACTGAGTTTAAGAAATGACCATTACAGAATCAAGCCATTATATCAAAATTCCTGTAGTCTTTGCAAGAAAACTGGAGGAAAAACTTCATTTGTATTGGAAATATTCATCATTACTGATGGAATGGATCTTGACTGCCTGCTAAATATAGATAATTTCTTTTTTGTCATTGTACATTATGCTACAAGCAAACTGGTATGACACATTCCAGGGTAATTTCATCAGGGAACACCTTCATTCAAAAACATCTTACCATATGCTTTTTCTTATTTCTGAAGGTATTTTTGAGAGTGCTATTTTTAGTCTGGGAGATATTGCAGATGAGATCTATGTTGTATAATTACCACATCTTGTGGAATTTTTCAAGGATCCAAACAATGTTCTCTTTGCAATATTTGCATTTTGTCTAGCATTGCTGTTGTTGTTTTTTTGTTGAGGGGTGTGTGGGTGTGGGTGTGGGTGTGTGTACTTGAATCCTTCTAATGGATAAATTGATCTAGATATTTCAAGTGCTGAATGCTAAATTTCACATTATTACACACGAAGGTTTAGAAGTTATCTTTTATGCTAGTTCTGCGAAATCTGCATGCAAAAAAATTATAACATTTAAGTAGTGTATGCCTAATCTTACCGACCTATTTTAATACACGTTAAATATATATCTTATGGCCAGATTATAATAACAATAGAATTCCAGAAGGGATTTGAATTCCCAGACTTTATGTAACTTGATTTAATTCTATTATTTTAAACTTACATATTTTATTTTCATTTTCTTCCACTACATAGAAGATGACTTTTTTTATTAAAGAATCTGGAAAATAATGATAACAGCAAAGAGAAAAAGTTAGAATTATTCAGGGAAATCTATTTAGGTGTTTTATTATCATTGTTATAAATAACTCAAGGTGGTGGACAAAGATATTACTTCTTCCTTCTCCTATTTTCCCCATAACAACAACGGAAGTGAGTTGGGCTGAGAGAGAGTGACTGTGTCTGTGTGGTGGAAGTGTATGTGTAAAAAGGAGCATTTGAGGAAAGGTTGCTTAGGAGTATTTCAGTTACAACATTCATGACCAAAACATTTGCCATTGAGTGCTACTATTTGAAGGGAAGCAATGTCTCAGTGCTTAAAGATGTTGAGCTTTTCATCTGGAAAGCTGACAGACCTGAGTGCCGCATGACAGGATAAGCTCCTTTTACTTGCCCCAGCTCTTGCCCATCTAGCAGTTTGAAAGCATGCAAATGCAAGTAGATAAATAGGTACCACTTTGGTGGGAAGGTAACAGTGTTCCGTGTACCTTGGCATAGAGCAGGGGTAATCAACCTTTTTATTATACCGCCCACTTTTGTATCTCTGTTATTAGTAAAATTTTCTAACCGCCCACCGGTTCCACAGTAATGGTGATTTATAAAGTAGGGAAGTCAATTAAATTAAAAAAAGGAAAGTGCTTCAGTATTGGACAAAACCCCTACCGCCCATCATGAAAGCTGGAATGCCCACTAGTGGGCGGTAGTGACGAGGTTGATTACCACTGGCATAGAGTCATGCTGGCCACATGACCACAGAAGTGCCTTCAGACAACTCTGGCTCCCTCAGTTAAGAAACAGGTGAGCATTATCCTCTAGAGATGGACATGACTAGACAGAGGAAATCTTTACCTTTATTTTTGTTCCTATTTGACATTTAAATACAGATTGAGAGACTATTGTTGTCCAAAGCTGAGCCTTAAACAAACTTGAAAAAGATATTACCAAAAGGTGACTAATCATAATTATACTGAGTTTTAGAAATGAACTACACTTGTTGGAAAAGTACAATTTACAAAAAGTTTTGTCTCGTGTTTTTCGTTTGTAATTTATCAAGAGATCATTCACAATTAATGATGAAAGATGAGAAAAATCTGAACTATGTCAGAAAAAAAGGATTTGATATTCAAGTGCTTTGTGGGAAGAAGTCTTCATGAGGAACTTAGAAAAAAGAAATCCTTTAGGAATAGCTAGACATATTTCTCGAGTGATAATACTGATGTCTTTAAAGAAAAAAAGGAATATAGGATCTTGTATGAAACTTCTAAGAATAATTACCATTTGGATTAATTACCTATATTTGCATAACAGCATAATTTTCTAATTACCAGAAAGCTTTATAGCAGAGAAAGGTCAAGTTGTGGACTAAAAGAATTAAAGACTGATTTACTTCCTGCTTAGAAGGATTGATTTTTCTCATGAACGCTCAGTTGACAGCTTGCAAAAGATTTGCTTACATTTCTAATTAGCTCTTCAATTCCTATATTCATAGTCATCTGCTCAGTTATCTCTCAGTGTTTGGAGGCTGTTTGGGTCTGGATGGGGCAAAACAGGCTCTGACTCAACCAGAGCAAGATGGTGTGGTTATGGTTATTTGGAACATCAAGAGACAAGGTTCTTCCACCTCTAGTTCCAGATGGAGTGGCATTACCTCAGAGAGATCTGATGTACAATCTGAGGGTCCTCCTAGACTTATAGCTCCTGCTTGAAGACCTGTGTCTAGGACAGCCTTTGCATATCTTCAGTTAATGCTCCAATTGTGCTTATTCCTATATCGGGAAGCTTTGTTCACCACCCCCCATGCCCTTGTAACCTACTGCCTAAGTTACATTAATGTGTTCTTCATGAAGCTGCCCTTGAAGAGTATTCAGAAACTTTAAGTGGTGGAAAATGCAGCTGCATGTGTACTAAATGTTGCCAATTACCTGACACATGTAACACCACTACTCCATGAGCTGCACTGGCTTCCAATGTGTTTCTGGGTGCAATTCAAGATGCTGGTTGTCACCTTTAAAGTCCTACATGGCTTGCAACTGGATTACCTGAAGGACCATCATTTTCTTAGTTTCCATCCTTTCAAACTGATCCAACAAATTGGGCATGTTGCAGATCCCATCAGTCAAAGTGTGTCAACTGGTAGAAACTAGAGGTTTTTAGGGGGGGGTCTGCTATAGCCCCTGCCTTATGGGATATTCTCCCCTTGGAGATTGGAATGGCACCAACCCTCTTGGCTTTTTGCAATGTTTTGGAAACTTTCATTATTTAGCTGGATGTGGGACTCGGAATGTGTTAAGGACCCTTAATACATTTGGATTTAATCATGGCTGCTCTTTGTACTTATTTATTTTATGATGTTTTTATTGTTTTGATGTTTTTTACATTGTTTTAATTGTTTTATAATTTTAGATTTTTAAGCCATCCAGAGGCTCTTGGTTGAGTTGGGTGTCTATGGAAATTGAATGAATGAATGAATAATATCCTTGCTGTACTCAAAGTACTTTTGCCACTTGAATTCCAAGACTCTTGCCCCAAAATGAATGTGCAAAACCTGTCCATTTCTCCCCTAAGATATTTTTTACGTGCAGAGTTTCTCATACTGTGTGCTCGCTCTTTCCAATTTTCCCTGCAGTCATTACGAGAAAGTATAATAATGTTGGCAAATCAGCTTAGTTTGTTCTCTAGACCTGATTTAAATGGATTAAAAACTCTATTGATCGCAGGGGAAATTTCTTCACAGATATTAATGAAGGAATTCTGTCTGTGCTGCGCTTAAAGTTAAGAAAGAAATATAAAAGTTGATTTACTCCAAATGCCTGGGAGGGTGGACACTGCCAATACAATATTTGGAATTTAGTGAAAGAATTTAGATATGGGTTTACAGAGCATCTTGGAGCAATGGGTTAATTAAAAAGATTTTCCATACTGAAAGAAACACATGGTACTGGGATTTAATTACATAAATGAAGTAAATAGCAATAGCACTTATATACCATTCTACAGAGCTTCACAGCCCTCTCTAAGCAGTTTACACAGTCAGCATATTGCCCCCTCCTCAAAGAATCTGGGTCTCATTTTACCGACCTCAGAAGGATGGAAGGCTGAGTCAACCTTGAGCCAGTGAGGATCGAACTCTTGGCAGTGGACAGAATTTAGTCTGATCTAATCACTGCACCACCACGGGCCCCTCAAATAATACATTATTGCCATTGGCAGTCTCTACTTTGATCCTGGGCCACCAAGCAGAATGAGTGCTCATCTGCTTTGCAAAGCCAATATGGTCATGGCATCTGACCTATGTCCAGGTGTGAGTCAGACCTCCCAGAATACTGGAAGAAATGTTGGGCTATTGTTTTAATGTACATACTCACAGCTAACTGAATGTTTCATATAGAAAACACATTTAACTTGATAAGCACAGAAGGTGTGAATAATCTCACTGACCTGAGATCATATATAACAAGTGTTCATATGACTGTAGCTTTCTATGAGAAAAAGAAATGAGCACACAAACCGAAGGAAATGTTCACTTTTAGGAATAGGTAGCTTGGAAATGCTTCATTTTTCACAAAACTGGGCAGTTTCATTCAGGGGTGAAATGAACTTACTGTCAACTTGTAAAGCGTTTCCATGACTATTATCAAGTTGACATGGAAAAGAGAGGAGAATTCCATGCATACCTTCAAACAGAGTTGGATCTCAGATTTCTCAAGCAGTCGTGTGAGGTGCGAAGGTTCACAGCCTACTGCAGCACCTCGTTGGTGGCTATGATTTATGACACAGACTGAGGGGTGGGGAGACATAGGATCAGACACCATTACCCGGAAATCAGATTCGGCTCCGCAGAAGAACATGCCAAAATGTTGCTCCTAATAAATGAGTGGATTTTTGTTGAACTTTGTCTCGAGACTCGTAAATTAATTAGGGCATCTTTTGGAAACTTCACACTTAACCTTTGCTACCGGTTTGCAAATGTGAGCACGTGCATGCCACCTCCACACATGTACAAACCAGTATCAAACCAGGATGAGCCTGCTACTGAGCATGCCTGCATAGCTACGTAGAACAGCGAGGGGAGAATCTGCTGTGCCAGGCGATTGAGATTAACTAGAAAGCAGGAAATCTGTCAATTCTAGCTAATATAAATCGCATGTCACAGCTGATCATCAGAAATACCAATTCTCCAGAAATACCAGTTCTCCTGAACCAGTAGCATTTTTTTTACTATTGGTTCAGGCAAACTGGTAGCATTTTTACTACCAGTTCAGGCAAACTGGTCTGAACTGGTAGCATTTCACACCTGGTTTCATCCAATTTTTGCAAAAGAGGAGGACAATACACTATTTTGGGGGTGTTTATTCCATACAGCTGTACCCCAGCAAATTGGCATGGGAGCATTTCAAATAAGATTGTTTTCCTAAATCTATTTCCCCCCCCCCCCCCACCAGAAACTTTTACATTGGAGTGTCTGACTCTTTTTCTTTCAGTGAAAATACGAAGAAGTTTAGACTTGTGAAACAGTCTTTTAAAACTTTTATGATCCATTTTATATCTGTTTTATTTACTCAGCATTGGAGGCTGTATGCCTATCATTTGAAGATGCTTTCGACACGAATAAAGAATGACACGGAACAGCCAAGCTCAGCAAATATTCTTTTAGAACCAATAAGACCATTCCAAAGCAGGGCACGGATTGTTCAACTTGCTCATGACATGCAGGCATGTCTAGATGGACTATGTTATTTGAAGAAGAAAGTATTCCAATATACAAGTCAACTACTTTCTATGTACTAATACTTAGGTAAAGGTAAGGTAAAGGTAAAGGTTCCCCTCGCGCATATGTGCTAGTCGTTCCCAACTCTAGGGGTTGGTGCTCATCTCTGTTTCAAAGCCAAAGAGCCAGCGCTGTCCGAAGACATCTCCATGGTCATGTGGTTGGCATGACTAAATGCCAAAGGCGCACAGAATGCTGTTTACCTTCCCACCAAAGGTGGTTCCTATTTTTCTCCTTGCGTTTTTACATGCTTTCAAACTGCTAGGTTGGCAGAAGCTGGGACAAGTAATGGGAGCTCACTCCATTACACAGCACTAGGGATTTGAACCGCCAAACTGTTGACCTTTCTGATCGACAAGCTCAGTGTCTTAGCCACTGAGCCACCTATACTTAATAATGTATTTATACTTATACTTAAGAAGCTCATTTTAAAGACAAGTAGTCCTCTAATTTTCAGTTACTTTTTGGTGCGGTTGTAACTTCGAATGGTCCCTAAATGAACTGTTATAATTCAAGGACTACCTGCATACAGTAGGTGTATGTATTCTTCAAGATGCTGTTAAGTATTTTTTTAAAAATTAATTACTCTGAATCTTTTAGTAGTTGGGCAGCCTCAAAATCCAATAAATAAATTTTTTTTAAAGTAATAAAGTTTAATTAGGGATAGCTATTTTGGTTCATTATAAAAGATAAATCGCAATAAGGCAATATAATACATTCTATGTTCACAATGTGGTATAATTCTACACAGTGATTCCCTATCCATTCAAAAGTAAACTCCACTTAATTTGGTAAATAATTTGGATTGTACACTTAAAGTAGATGAATTATCCAGGGACTAAGACAATGAATCTTCATGCTTTCGGCTTGTTCTTGAGGAA